>OY755240.1:26186820-26606586 GCA_963576725.1 Azorinus chamasolen
TAGATATCCATCAATTGCTGTAGAGAGTCCAAACAGAGAGAGAGAGATAGAGAGAGAGAGAGAGAGAGAGAGAGAGAGAGAGAGAGAGAGAGAGAGAGAGAGAGAGAGAGAGAGAGAGAGAGAGAGAGAGAGAGAGAGAGAGAGAGAGAGAGAGAGAGAGAGAAGCAGCTACTGTCTTGAAATTTTGTCATGATGCATAAATGAGTTCAAGTTATCTATTGCAATATAGTCAAATACCTTTTGTTAATCTATACGGTTGGTCTCCTGAAATAACCAACAGAAACGTGCAAGTAACGGTTTATACCAGGGACGAATTACCCATGGTACGAAAGGAAAAAGCATGCATTCAACACTTTACAGACAATAAAACAAACATTACATTGACCGTCAGCGGTAAGTTATCCAAATTTCTTTAGAAAAACAGCACAATGAATCCATTTTTTTTTATGAATGACACTTTCGAGAATACAAGTAAATTAAATTCCATTTAGAATCCGACACGTATCTTCACTTTCCTCGTGCTAATGAGTGGACATGTCTATAAGTCCCGGGAAGTACTGCAAATAGCAGAATATCCTCGGGACCTTCCATGTAGATCTACCAACTACAATGGTACTTTTACATATGCTGTTCTCTTCCTTTCGAAATTATTAGGTAAAACTGAAAGTCATCAGGTTAAGAAATTAAATGGATCATCTTATTTGTTATATTATAAAAGATGTGCTGACCTAAATGTTGAATGTGCAATAGGGAAAGTTCTCATGTTTGTGTACATAAATGCAAACTGAGAAAATAAAGAGTATTTAGGATTTATGGTACTATTTCGCTGCCAGCTACTATCATCTGCAAACTTTGTCGTCTGCTACAATGTTCAATTCTTAATTTTCTTCATGTTTTAAAAAAACACAAAGTCACAGTAACAAACAGTCTGGATCCTGATGAGATGCCGAGTTACTCGATGTCTAATCTAGATCAATCCTGTTTGCTTAGGTAATCAAAGGTGCGACATTGGCAGCGAGATAGTTAAATTGAGTCTACACTGTTTGTTTGTTTCTCACATGCAACGCTTTAACCATTTCTTTCATGGACATAAACGTGTTTAACAGAGTAGACCCGGATCAGACGTCTCCTATAGAAGTTGTCTGATCAGGTTCAGCTCTGCTGGCTAATGGCATTAAAATTTATTTGATATATATGTTACTTTATATTAAAAAGTGGCTACAATGTTCCACCTTCAATATTTCATTATAACCATTTTGTCTATGAATATTCAGTAGGTATTAAAAAATTGAATAAACATAAAACTTGACAAGGGCAAATATTTGTATGTTATTATGATGCACGATACAAATAATTACCCTCATCACGATGCCTGCAACCTGACTCACATTAGCAAACAGATTGGATACAGATGAGACGTCGATCATCAGGATCCAAACTGTTTAACCATTCCCTATTACACATTCATATAAGAAATAATGAACATTAATGATATTATTTGTTATATCAGCATATATGTATGAACACAAAACAGGTTGACTCATGCAGAAATTAAATGTGTTTGTATGATTCTGCAGCACTCATATTACTTACTTCATGTATATTACATTCAAAATACTTGTGTTTAAAAATAAATACATTTTGTGAACATCTATTTGTTTGCCATTTTTACGCTAAATTTGGTCACAGAAATGGACTAAATGTATATCACATAGGTAGCTGTTTCTGACTTTTGTTTTTGATAAATGCTATGTATTGAGTGTGAATCTCATTTTTACCTATTTTTTATGTACTATATTCTCTTGTTTTGATATCTGACCTGGCGATTCTATTTGTAGATCAGAACCGTGCATGTTTAACATTTAACCTCCTGAATATTCATGTAAGAAAAATACCATTGCGAATAGATAATTTGTGTTATAATTGGAGGAATTATTATAGCGGCAGTTCAGCCATTGTAGAACGTTACAATCCGATCTACTTTATTGCATTGGTTAACAGAGCAATCCCTAATCATACGGCTCCTAAATAAGTAGTCTGATCTGGTTCTATCATGCTTGCAAAATTTTCAAAAGGCGTCTCTATGAGGTAATGGTTACTATAGGAACATAAATATGATATACAATGTAGGGTTAAACACATATACGCAATAATGTCAATGTATTCATGACGTATGTCTTTCACATGTAGTTTTTCATCGCAAAATGGTATGTTTTAATAAACACATAAAGTCGTCAGGTCAAATTAAACTAATTGTACATGTATTTATATTACAGGTGTTGACATGTCTTTTATTGCCTTGTGTTTTAACCATTTACTCAATTAATACGCCTTTCAACGTCTCTGCAAACAGAGAGCTGTCTGATCAGGGTCTGCTCTATTTGCTTAATATGAAATAATTTAGATATGATTCTACAGTTTGGCTCCGGTGTTTATGTTCTATTATAAACAACAATCTAATTAACATTCATGCTGTCATTGCGCCTTGCATGTATATTTATAGAGTAAAGTGTTAAGAAAGACAAATTGTTTATCATTCCATGCACGGACATTTATATCACCCTCCTGGAAGCTAGCTTTTCCGAAGTCGTTTTCCAATACAATAAAAAAACACTCTAAACCGGAATTCTAGAAGAGAACAATTAGATTATTTAAGGCAGGTGGATACTTAATGCATGGTGATGAAAGTCATTCAGAAAGCTTCTCTGCATTACTTTCATCCAGCGTTAAGCTTCCATCTATCACCAAGACATTTATACTAAATTGAACGTCCGGTTTAGAAGGGTTTTATTGCGTATAATTTTCCGGCCCCGATGTTATAAAAGGTTTTGCTTGAGTCTGAGGTCATTTTCAACACTCTGAATGGTCAGTTTCTTGGCAAACTCAGAATCTGACCAATCAAATATTTGAGAATGATCCCAGCCTCAGAAGTTTTATAACATTTGACCCTGGTCTATTTATCCACATATGTCACATTATAGCCAAGTCCGTGCTAATACATGTATAATGATAGTGATTTAATAATGGTTCAAAACATACTTATATCACAGCTCGCTTTGAACAATATATATTAACAGCACGGGACTCAACAATATATTGGACGAGTGCACACCCTTGAAAAGTTGTATTGGACGAGGTGGATCGGAGTCCAATATAGCTTTTCACAGCTGTGTATGAGTCCATTAGATTTCAATACGGGACTCAAAAATGTATAATGATCTCTTTATACCACCGCGTCAACCAGTGAGAGTTTGTCAGTACCTATAGTTTTTACCACCGCATCAACCATTCAAATTTTGTCAATATCTATCGTTTACACTACGTATCCACCATTGAGATTTTGTCAATATCTTTATAGGTTTAAGTAGGTAAATGGGGGATAATGTTTTTGCGAGGTCCAAAGACTGCAGAACGCTGCTGTTGCCTTTTAATGTGTTTTATGCATTAAATTGCCATGGTTTATTAATTTATTTTAAATATTAACTGTTGGAATAAAACATGTTTATATTTAATATTATAAGATTTTGTTAATTTTAAAATCGTGTATCAATGTACTTAATAAGCATTATATACAGCATTATTCAAACTGATCACAAAATTGTATACACACCCTGAAAGATGGAAAGATGCATAAAATACATTAACCCTTACAATGAAGGACACAAGTCACTAATGTCGTTTGCAAACTGTGTAGACCAAGATGAGAGGGCTCCCAGAGGAGCCCTCTCATCAGGGTCTACACTGTTCGACACTTTTCTTTAAAACATATTCCCTAAATATTGTCCGTAAGCATGACCTGTTTGAAATTTGGATTAATCCATTTGAATATTCAGTGTTGTAAATGTTAACATATCCTTAAATATTCGAAATAAACTTGACCTGTTTGAATTTGTGAATAGTCCATTTGAACCTTCAGCATTGTAAGGGTTAAAACATCCCTAAACATTCGACATAAGCTTGACCTTGAATACTCTTTTGAACATTCGGCCTTGTAAGGGTTAAAAAGCAACACTAGCGCTAGTAAATGCTTGGCAGCTGTTGGTTTATATTTCTAAGATATACATTGTATTTTTTTAAAATAAACAACAAATAAATGTCAACGAGTTCATTTATTTACTACCCAACATAATGAGCAACAGTTTTGACAATTTCGACTATTGTCTCTCTCAGGTCGCCCGCAGCAGACGGACACGCTGTCGGCACCTCCAATCTGTCCGTTCCATTATTGTACTAAGAATCATTATAGTGTTTTAGCGTGTATGTATAATTTCATTTCCAATGCGTTTTACAAATGGGCATTCAAACTAATGTATGCCCCTTACTCCATAGAGATGCGTGTTAACACATTACCCCCTAGTGACGTATTTTGCGCCTCTATAAAATTCACACATTGAAACCATTGTGATAAATAGAGCATTTGCTCCCTAGGAGCAAATGCTCTATTTATCACAATGGTTTCAAGATTGTATAATTCTAAAACTGTCCTTTTCTATAGTTAATGCTCCTTTTTGGTAGATTTATTCAAGGAGATTGGGTCTAAAAATAGCATAGGAGGTAATTAGTTAACGCCTACGAAAACAGGAGACTCAGATCAGGCGGTCCCTGCGGAAACTGTCTAATAACTGTCTGCTCTGTTTGCATATTAATAACAAAGATCTGAGTCTACAGTTTCTGACACAAGGCCAAAATGCGTCGATATACCATCATAAAACTAAATTAATGACTATTCACATGACATTATTTTTCCTGAACATATAATATCTTAAATGAGGATTAAAGATGGTCATGTGGTTCACAAACTAGGTCACTAGGTTAAATAGTAAAACAATCCTTGCGAACACTCTAGATGTTACATTTTTGTTCAATCTTCTGGAAACTTAGTTATAAATATTGTCTTGATTGTCTATCGGAGGACTTTTAAATTGGGTCACGCTGTTTCAAAAACTAGGTCACTAGATCAAATGATTGGAAACCTTGTGAACAAGCTGGATGTCACCTTTTTAGCCCAGTCTCCATGACACTTAGAATGATTGTCCTGAGAGAATCAGAGGCCTGTTCAGGAGTGTGGGCGCTCGATGTCACTTCGAGCGCTTGGACTCTGAACGAGGGCGCCCGCCTAGTGCCAGCTAGCGCAAGCTAGCCTACTCGCGAGGTGTATCGCTTTGACATTCGCTTGTGTTTCCAAGATGGCTACCAACAAGGTAACAGAAGCAACCAACTGGAAGAAAACAATCGTAATTAACAAACTGATGCTCTAGAACCCGACCGCAGAACAAAAATGTACATGATTTTTAGAAAGGGCGCTCGATCGCGTTCAGCAATGATACTTTTGCTCGATAAGCGCTCAATCAAGCGCTCGCGCTCCTGAACAGGCCTCTGGTGAGAGCTTGAAAGTGGGTTAAGTGGGGCCAAAAGTAGGTCACTAGGTCATATCTTAGAAAAATCTTGTTTACACTCCAGTGGACACATTTTAAACCAACTCTTCCTCAAACTCGCTCCGAATGTTTGTCTTGGTGATATCAAGGTTGAGTTTGATCATGGTCGGGCGAGATCAAAAAGTAGGTCACTAAGTCAATTCTTAGAAAAATCATTCTAGAGGTCACATTTTTAGCCCAATCTTCAGAGGTCAGAATGATTGTCTTGATACACTCTATATTCTAAATCTTTATACTTGTTCTCCAGAACCACTGCTCATGGTCCACTATCAACATTGTTCCCTTAGGTCATTATTGGCCTCATCCTGGTACAACTAAGCTATAATCTTAAATCTATGGTAATCAAGTGAGCGATTAAAGGCCATCTTGGCCCTCTTGTTTCCGGTAACTAATTTTAGCATTTCCTCAAATATTTTCACCCACTTATCTGGACAAAAATCCAGTGAATCCCTATTTTCAAGAGTACCCAATACGCATTAAAATAGCTTCTTTTGAGTATTTATTGATTTTCATTGGGTGCAATAACTAAATCCTTCCCTTACCTGTTCCTCTGGACTATACAGTAGTTCAGCTTCTGCCAGTACAGAAAAACTCTTGTGTGCATATGCCATTATAACAAGTAACATACAATGTAGTTGATATTAATTATGTTATTATTTCTCTCGGTGGAAACCAATGGCACTAGCCAAAAAGACTATAGTTTATTTTTAGCATCTAGTACACGGTGTATCAATGTACTAGGTGTTATAAATACACTATAGTCTTTTTCGATCTAGTGCCAGTGGGTGAAACCTAGGATCTCAGACGATTCCATAAGTTTTTTTTAAAATCCTATGTTCTCGGTGACCACTTACAAAATTATTTAAAAAAAAATAGGTTCTCGTCCAAAAACTATGATTCCAAATGAGATTTCAGGTTTGCAAGAGCACGTTTTCAAATAATTCTGGGAGTTTAGGATTTCATCTCACAGAACTATATATCATATGATTTTTCTCGGAGGCCAATTAAAAACGTGATTTCATATTTACCTAGATTTCCAATAACGGTTCTAATTAATTGTACACCTGACCTCTTGAGAACCTACTGTCTGAATTAAGCGGTCGACATGCAGAAAGAGATATAATTATAGCTATGTAAGGTAAATAACATTCATTTTGAATATTAACCCTGTTGCTCCCACGATCCCATATATGGGACGTATGGAAACAGTGTAGACTCTGATCAGACGCATCACAATGCGGCGTCTGATCAGAGTATACACTGTTTGCTGACAGGAATTTCAATATAAAACAAAAACGAAATTGACAATTTAGATCAGGCACCCCTTTGATAAAAAATGGACTAATCCAATATATAAACATGGGAGAATCCACTGGGCGCAAATGGGTTAGTTATTGTAATTATGAAATAAGACAATGTATTGCTATGGCAGGATATAATTAGATACGTATTTTCAAATTAGACAAAGATCTGATAGCTACCACATGAACTGTTTGATCTAGGTCTACTCTGTTTGCAATTGCGATAAAAGAAGGGATTATTAAGTAAATATTCAACGCAGGGAAGCTATTAAAATATGCAAATATAGTAAATCCCCTCCAAACCGGACGTTCAATTTAGTATAAATACCGGTCTTGAAGACAGCTGACAGCTAAATGCAAGAGGATATTCATACAGAAAGCTCCACTAGCTTTCTGCATGACATTTACCCTGCATTGAGCAGCCGCTTGCCTAAAATTATCTAAATTATCATCTAGAATTCCTGTTAAAAGGGGTTTTACTGTACAATATAAACCATTCCCCTGCTATTCGCGAACTGGCTGTCACTTCAAAACACATTTAAAACATCTCAAATCTCATTCATAAGTGCCCCCCCCCACTACACATAGCGTCCAGCTGTGCTGATTATTGATTCCTTGGAGTGCTCCTGCAGTGTCCAGTCAGGCTGTATTAAATACCAGAGTGTCAGCACCCAAAATACACAGCATGGGGTTAATGGATCAACATTCCTTTCGAAATGCAGATGAGACTCCGAGTAACTTCACTAACTTGGCATCTCTCCAGGACCAAAGATGTTTGACATCTCATCAGAGTCCATGCTTATAAAACTTAGTTGAATCTGGGTTCGTTCTCAAGTTTTTGATTGGTTAGATTTGAGCCTTTGGCTCAAATCTGACCAATCAAAAGCTTGAGAACTCAAATCTGACCAATCAAAAGCTTGAGAACGAACTCAGGCTCAACTAAAAGTTTTATAAGCATGGACTCAGAACTCAATATGTTTGACACTCGGTCAGAAGTCAGAAGTGGCACTAGCTCCGAATATGAGCAGACATTGTTCAAATGTTCACAGCCCTGTAAGAGCTACACATTCTAGGAACCGTCTGATCTGGGTCTGCTCTGTTTGCAAATGCGTGAAAACATGTTTATATGAGGGAAAGGGTTAATCATGAGCTGCACATTCTAAACACAATGTAATCATGCACTTCTTACACTACTCGCGCTAAATATATACCTATCTAAACTCTGATCTTCAACACGTTGTATTTTACTTCCGTTTTGGAATGTCTTGGCTTTAATTCGGTACCAGTTTTATACAGTTAGCACACACACTTTTTGTGATATGGAATGTTTTTTGCAGGTAGGTGTCGACTAATAAAATCGAAATAAATGGTTACTATGGAAACAATTAAACATTACTTAGAGTTAATGTTTTGGTCCTCAAATTAGATATTTGGTTTTCTGAGTATTTTGTCATCGTTAAAATGCATTTGAAGTTGTTTTTCCGATATTTGTAGGATGAAAAAGTGAATAGTTCAATTTCAAAGAAGAGCTCCAAATAAAAGCACAAAGGCCTATCTTCAATTTGGTACCAATTTTATAGGTTTAGGACAACAACTGGCTGTCATATGGACGAAAACTGGGGGCTTGCCATGGAAACGGTTAAAACGTTACCTAAAGTTAATGTTTTGGTCATCAAATTGGATATTTTGTTTTCTGAAGATTTTGTCATCATATTAAACTTCATTTGAAGATGTTTTCTGATATTTGTAGGATAAAAAGTGAAAGGCTTACGTTATTTCTATACTTTGTTTTTACTATTATTATGTTGGCATTAATATTCACGAGTATACAAATAAGGTAATTTAAAAGAACAAGCTGGAAATAAATGCACAATGTCTTATCTTCAATTTTGTACCAGTTTTATAGGTTTAGGACAACAACTGGTTGTGATATGGGCGAATTTGCAGGTATGGGTCATCATTACAAAAACTGGGAGGGGGGGGGGTTATCATGGAAACGGTTAAAATACACATAACTTAAAAGAATTTAAACTTGTTCACATTTCGGGATTCTGATTCAGTAGACTTTTCAGAACAGTTTGATACCCATGAAAGAAGTCTAGGGGAGGGGTGCATTTAATAAGGATACTGTGAAGGATACATCTGATAGAGAGGTAAAACGTGAAATGAATATACTGAATCTGGATTCAATTCTGTGGGCTCCTATAGCCGTCCAATCTGGCTCTACACTGTATGCAAACGTGTAAAAAGACGTATTTATGGAGTACACGGTTAAGTGTCCCGTTTACTGATTTAAAGGTCAAGTAAACAGATTTGGGTTTTCGTCAAATTCTGATAGTATACAGTTAGTTAAACACCAAACTTTAGAAAATTCTTACCGTTTTTATCTTGTTTCGATTTAAATCGAGTTTTTATTGTACCGCGAACCGTGTATTTTGAAAATCGATACATGATTATCTCCCTTGCGTGACGTCACTTGTGATGCTCGCCAGTCAGGGATCCCATTGAGAGGGAGGAATGTACACAGAAACTTAACCTTTTCCTTTAAATTAACGCCTATGCAAACAAAGTAGATCCAGATCAGAGCCTACAGGAACAGTCTAATGGTTTATTCCCATTTCGTCTACTTCCCATTTCGTCTACTGTAATTCATTCCCATTTCGTCTACTCTAAAATTTTACCCTGTTCCCATTTCGTCTACTGTTGTAATTAAGTTATATTCACTCAGTTTATTTTATTAATATCATACAAGATTCAGACATTTTAGGACTTTTTAATGTATTGTCGTAATTTTTATACTTTTTTAAAATATTTAGGATGCTTTTTTGGGCAGCAGACTTAATCCACAGTAGTTTTTTTGACACCTATCACTGTTAGTGGGCCATTGCATAATCATGTTTTCTTAAGAATTACCATGACTTATATCAGTTGGGCCATTGCATAATCATGTTTTCACAGTTTTCTTAAGCATTACCATGACTTACATCAGTTGGGTTTTGACCCAGATCAAAAGATGATGATCATTTTCCTTGATTGTATTTCTGCTTGCATAATTTTTGTAATTTAAATCTTAAAACTCCTACGGACAACTGTTTTGGATTTTGATCCAGATCAATAGTTTGGGTCGAGATGAACCAAAAAATTATAACTTGATATTAAAAAGTCCTAACATGCATGAAGTTTGCCTGATGTGAAGATAATTTAATACTGATCAAAGACATAAAAATATAAGCAGCAGACATGAAAAATATAAGCAGTAGACGAAATGGGAAAGGGTGTAAAATTAGGAGTAGACGAAATGGGAACAAATGCCAAAATAGTAGACGAAATGGGAAGTAGACGAAATGGGAAGTTACCAGTCTAATTAGGGTCTGTTCTTTTAGCTTACAAAAATAGATCAAATCGGACTCCTAAGTTTCTATAAATACCCAAATTATTTTCACACTTTTCCAGACATTACGTCTATGGATTAGCCATAGAAAGTGACACTTTATCGAGTAGGTGAAACTATTTATGGGGTGTGATGTTTATTTTAGGTGTGAATTACAATGATACTTAAAATTAAACACATATTTTTTTTTATCTTAAACCTTCTCTTGCCTTTTACCCATGCCCTGTTGTATGATTGAAATTGTAATATACTGTCAATCTGAAAAATCGTTTGACCTATGTGACATATGCTATGTGATGTATTTATAACAACAATGTACATGCTTGTACACGTTGAATAAAGATATGTTCTGTTCTGTTCTGTATAATTACATATAGCTTCACTGTGTACACGTATTTCGCTATGCAATCACTTCTGTAAATCAACTTGTAAATAGCGCAGACCCTGATGAGACAGCTCCTGCAGGTTTTCACTATTTACAGGTATATTGACGTGAATAGCAAGCGAATGGTTAAAACTTACTTTACCTGTCAGCGAATTAACACTATTCATAAACTATAATTTAAAAAGAGGATGAGGTTAGAACCAAGACCATTAGCAAATAGTGTAGATTCAGATCAGACGGACCATTTGGGTCCCGCCCATAAGTTGGGTCCAAACAACTTTTAGACAGAACCAGACAACTTTAGATGAATTTCATATTTAGGCAAAGTGGGTTCAGATGAAATGGGACGTTCTCGTTAAGTAACATAGTACTGTGTATAAACGTACGTACTTTAGAAAAAAAAGAAATTCCACCAAAATGCAGAAAAATAGAAAATTATTTATTTATTTACTTTAATTAATATTTGCAATACCGAAAATGATGCATTACTTTCGGGAAATCGAGTAAAGGTTGAACTACCAAAATATGTATTTTGTTGGGAAAATGAGAAAAAGGTGGATCTTGATAATAAATGGTTGTCAGTCTTGAAGAATGACTATTGTTTTTTAATATATTCATGTTTCTAAAGCTTGTGAATTATGTTTAAATGACTGGACCCACTACAAATAAAAATGTCTATAAAAAATATGGTCAACATATTAAAACTGTTACTACATTTTTCTTTATCATAATTTTACAGTATACTCGTATGCGCAATTTAATTATGGTTTGTATTACATGTATATGGAAACAACAGTAAACATAACCATTAGAATTTCTCTATGCATGTATGAATGAATGTGTTAAATGGCCTTAGGCCATATTGTACTAAGCCATATTACACAAAAAAATGCCCCATGCAGGGTCAGTCGCCAGATGTCAGTTATCATAGTGGCATTTAGGATTATTGCAAGGCCATAAAACCCGCTTCCTGTATATTACGTATTGTTGCATTCCTTTATGTAGCTGTGGTAACTTGTCAAAAGAATCAATCATTGCGGTCATGGTGCCTCAAAGTTAGTTTTGGGCAAAATGTAGTTAATAATCAGTAAAACTATAATTATAAAACGCATCCAATGAACAATTCCGTAAATTACAGTAATCCAGAATGACTTTTTTCTTATGGATTTATGGTCAAAATTGTCCATGTTCAAAAATTGCAAAAGGATCATATTTATGATAAACTATTTCCCTGATGAAAAAATATGTGTCAGTAAATCACTTCACGAATATAAACCCTTCATTCTACGTGCCTGTTTATGCCAATGCAAACATAGTAGACCCTGATCAAACTTATTGAAACACATTTACAAACAGAGTAGATTAAGATCAGACAGCTTCTGATCAGGTTCTTGTCGATTTGCTTATGAAATAATATACCGGTAGGTCTGGTTGTACAATTACTGCCATAGCATGTGCTCATATATCATTAACTCTCCATGAAATCATTATTTCTTACACGAATATTCATGAAGAAGATCTAAAGGCTTTTTTCACAATGTTAACTTTTCAAATAGATCATTGGCTCTGACAGATAAATTAGGATTAGATCAACAAAATTTCGCAAGCAAACAGAGCAGAACCTGATCAGACAGCTCTTACAGGAACTGTCCGATCTGGATCTACTCTATTTGCAAACGCGCGTGAAGCCGTTTATATAAGAAGAGACGGATTGGGAAATTGATTTTAAAGCAAATTAGGTGTCTGCTGTCAGCAGTGCTAAATCGTGTTTATTAATCATTTTTTCTCTTAAGAATATTTATTAAAGATTTCATGACCTCATGAATATTCATTACAGGGATTACAGAGACGCGAGACAAACCTGGTCGAATCTAAAGACATAAGTCTTCGGACTAAGCAATCAGAGCATATCCTGATCAGACAGTTCAGGTCTGCGTGATTTGGGTTTACGCTGTTAACAAAACGTTTGTATAGAATAATTTTCCACGAAGAAAAAGCCCATTAACCTACAGTGCTAGACCTAAGTCATATTTATAACAGAATGTAGCATATATCCTTTTTATAATTGTAGACCCAAGTCATCCACTGCATCTCTAGTATAAATTTCACGGAAAACAGCCATCGAGACAAAATGTAAATCACATCACATTTTCTTGAACTTCTCGTCTTTTGGTAATTTAAATAATCCTATTTAGTCTCTGTTGGAATAGGAGCTACACACATAGGCAGGGATACGCCCATAGGCAGCACAAATTGTCATTTTAGCACTCAAAACGAAACAGAAGTTCATTACGTGCTATTCTTTTCTATACGATATCTAGTTCGACATTTATAGCGAATGTCACAAGTGATGTCATCACAAGGGAGATAAGCGAACGACCAAAATCAGCCGGTGCTTACTTATCGGTGATATATGACACCTGCTATGTGCGAAATGACTGTATTTTTTGTGTTTTCGAAACTTCGTCGTAAAAAGTGTCCTACCTGTTTACTTGACCTTTAAAGATAGGAGTCTTTAGCATGGCATAAGTAATGCAGAAAGCAATATGGGAGCTTTCCATAATACGTTTGTCCTTCATTAAGCTACCACCTGTTTAAAAGTCCAGAAATAAACTTTTTTTTAACCCTTTCGCTGCCAAACTCTGTCGTCTGCTAACTTTGTCGTCTGCTACAAAATTTCATTCTTTTGATTTTCTTCATTTTTGTTTCAAAAACATAGTAACAGTAACAAACAGTTTGGATCCTGATGAGACGCCGAGTTACTCGGCGTCTCATCTGGATCCAAACTGTTTGCATAGGTAATCACAGATCCGGCATTGGCAGCGAAAGGGTTAAAGGACTTTTATCCCTTAGAATTATAGAGACGCCTAAAACACCTTTATACAAAGCCAGCTAATACATATTCACGATGGCATTATTTCTTGCATAAATATTCATGAGGTAAAGGGTTTAGACACATTTTACTATATTTGTATATAATCAATACAATTCTACTGTGTTTCTTTAACCCTTCACCTCATCAATATTAAGGAATTAATGAATATAATAAATATCAGTAAGCTGATTGGTTTTGCAATGACATAATGTACACGTGAATTGTTGGTCATGGTAGATACTGTAGAATCAGATTTATATTACAGTAAAACCCCGCTAATGCGACCACCTAAAAGAGGTATAATTCTGGGTGCTAGATGCAGGTGGTAGCTTAATGCAGGACAAAAGTAATGCAGAAAGCTCCTCTAGGAGCTTTCTGCATTACTTTTGTCCTGCATTAAGCAACCACCTGCTTATAAAGACACCCATGTTAATTCATTAAGTGGTCGCATTAGCGGGGTTCTACTGTATTTCATACGCTAGCAGGGCAAATGATCAAACGGCCCCTACAGAAGCCATCCCATATAGATCTACTCTATTTGCAAAAGGCATAGCAAAGTTTATAGAGTATAGGATTAGGAAATAGAACTGGTTGTAGCCAGCATGTTAATGGTCAGAGGGAGGTAAGGTTACAAGTTGAGAATAAAAATGCACTTAGTTGGTCTTATAAATAGCATAAAATGAACTTAGTTGGTCTTATAAATATCACACGAGTGTGAACAGAGCGAAGTGAATGGTTACTATGTAAATATGTATGCAAATAAGTTGGTATTCTGTTATTGCTAAGATCTTCTGTTTTTGTTGAAGGGTGTGTGATTTACAATGGAAAGAGAATTATACTTGAGAAGAACAAGTGTTCGTAGAGTTGTGTGTTCATATTAGGAAGAGAATTATTCTTGAGAAGAATAGGTGTGCTTAGAGATGTGTGATTCACAAAGGGAAGATAATTATTTTTGAGAAGAACAGGTGTGTTTAGAGATGTGTGATTCACAATGGGAAGATAATTATTTTTGAGAAGAACAGGTGTGTTTAGAGGTGTATTTTTTACAATGGGAAGAGAATAAGTCTTGAGCAGAACAGGGATGATAATCTGGTAAGACGAATTATTTGTATTCATGATTTTGTAGTTTTTAGACACATGTAATACATGACAACTTCTAAGCCTTTCCCTATTAAATATTTATGTAACAAATGACGTTATGAATATCTATTTACAGTAAAACCTCTCTATAACGACCACTAAATTACATTAAGTATTTCCTGTAAAAGGCAGGTGGATGCTTAAAGCAAAGTGAAAGTAAAACAGAACGCTCCTATAGGAGCGTTCTGTTTTACTTTAACCCAGCTTTAAGTAACCACCTACCCAAAATACCAACTAATTAACACACTTTAGTGGTCGTTATAGAGAGGTTTTACTGTAGTTAAATTTTAACATTTGCATATGTGTACAGGATGGTTTGTTATTAGTAGAAATCGTAGAGTTAAACCTATCATAATCTTGTAAGCAATCAAAGCAGATCCTGATCTGGGTCTAGTCTATGTGCAAAAGTGTATGAATGAAAGGCTTATGAGTGGTGTAATAAAAGGAGAATCTGTTGCGAGTTGTCTGAAGATCAAATGTTCCTAAACGAGCCTTAGAAAATGTTATTAAGAGAGGCTTTAGCGAGCTTAAAAACATTTTCTTAGTGAGTTTAGGAAATGTGATCTTAAAATACAACGACCATCATATTCTTTTTCCCACATAACCAAACAGTGTAGATATAGATATATTTTCGCCGTTTTAATTGCATGTAAACAACGGTTTTCCCCAGTTTTATTGTAGACATGTATATTCTAAAATGTTCTTACACGTGTTACTGATAAGAGAATCTTAACCCGTTGTTCTAACCTGGAGATAAGAGAAGTTATGTGAGAAATTCATAACACATAAGCATATACTTAATCATTTACTACATGAATAGTCTCTGCCAGTTTCTGTCATAAACCATTATAAAAATCAACTAATTGCTATGCATGATGTAATAATACATTACATGAATTTGCAAAGACATACTACAAAATAATAATCTTCAAAAAATCTCTACAAACTTGATATTGATATCGGTGAAAGTCACCGCTTCAAACCGAAAGTAAATACTTACAAACCGAAAGTAGTGACTTTCGCCGATATCAATATCAAGCTTGTAGAGATTTTTAGAAAATAGTATTTGAAGTTATTGTGAATACACAATATGCATTCATGCTATCAGACCGGGACAATGCCATATAGACCAGTTATATGGTTTTTCGACTTGAATTACAGTGTATTTCTATTTCGAACCTCAGAGTTAACCTGTGTCCTTGAGAGGTTGGTTGTCACTTTGGCGACTCGTTGTAAA
Source organism: Azorinus chamasolen (assembly GCA_963576725.1). Classification (NCBI taxonomy): domain Eukaryota; kingdom Metazoa; phylum Mollusca; class Bivalvia; order Cardiida; family Solecurtidae; genus Azorinus; species Azorinus chamasolen. The sequence goes on from OY755240.1 coordinate 26,202,585, forward strand.
AACGTGTTAATATTCTGAGGAAAAATAGATGACTGCTCATCAAGAGTGATGATCTCTGTGATAAATGAGACACAGGTTATGGAAATCGGTGGTCAAACAAGCTTTCAAGGACGATCGCAGTGAATGAACCCATCGATTTTGAGCAGATGTCGGCCGGAGTTGAATACCTGTTACTTATTATATAGAGAAGGGGTGTTCTATAATATATAACTATAATTTGGTATGTTTTAGATACTTATGACATGCGATTAAAAAATAATGTATTTGTATGGAGTTGTTGTTGTTGTTGTTGGTGGTGGTGTTGAGACATAGCATGTACTTCAATTTATTATTATTTTGTGATTTTCAGAATATATATAGATTGGCTGATAAGCGATTATCAAGATTCCAAGTATCAATTCATATTATTTAGAACCAAGAGAACAAGAACACATGCAAGTATTATTTATCCTTCTTTCGCAATGCAGAGAACATCTCAAGCAACTGAGTTTAGTGTAGATTTTGTACTCATGAAAATCAGTCTGAATAATTATGAGAAATTCATAAATATTCATTCAATAAATAGACAGAGTGAAAATTATTCATTTTGTAGCCGGGTAGAGATTGTGTTGAAACAGTTGATAGGCTTAATTGTGTGACTTGGTAGCTTAGTCGGTAGAGTGTTGGCATGGTAAACCAGAGGCCTTTAGTTCGAGTCCCAGTCGAGTCACAACATTTTCACCATGTTACAATTTCATTTCAATAAGTTTAAAAATTATCATATTAAATTTCTGAATAGGTCTGGTACACCATTATATCAGTTTTCAAAAAGTTTCAGAAGGAGAAATTATTCTAAAATTCAGCAAGAGAAGGGTTAACCAACTCATGTATGAAATAATTAGTTTATGAATATCAGTTAGCTTTTTTTTTGAATGGCAGTACGAACAATGCATCTTATTGGCAATCAGTATATGTTCTGCGCATTATTGAAATATAGACACATCTGGAATGGTGCGTCATAATCCGAATGCCTAAAACGAGCTGGGCAATTCAGTTTGAATCCTGATGAAATTCAGTGAAAGTTTTGTATTATGACTTAGAGCTTATTTTTGTATAACATATTAGACCCACGCGATATATCTTATCAGTCCTACCTTTAGAACAATCACGAAGTAGACGGAATTTCTATCTAAAATGGAAACCCACTTGCATGATTAATCATCACATTCTTACCCCTTTTAGCGCTGACATTTCAGAGTGGAATAGTCCATCGTTGTTCATTGGTAGATTCCACACTTTAAGAAATGGTAACATTTTTCGATAATATTTTGAATGACAGTGTAGACCCTGATCAGAGGACTCCCACATTCAAATGGTTTACAGCACGGACATATTTTTGGTGACAGACGATTTGCATTCTATACCCCTTCGTGGGGGAATTTTCCTGTATCACGTTTCATGGTCACTGCCAAAACTGTTTTGAATAAATTGTATTGTTTATAGATAAACAAAGATTATGTACAGCTGCATTTTACGAAATTAGAATTTAACCCTTTTCCTCATGTAAACGCACTTTGACACATCTGCAAACATAGTAAAACAAGATCAGACGGCTCTCATAGGAGCCATCCGATCAGGATCTGCTCTGTTTGCTAATGGTGTAATATAGATCCGATTCTACAGCTTCTTCCTGAATCAAAATGTCATGTGTTCATAAGCCATTATAAAAATGATCTTATTAATATTGATGACGTTATTATGTCTTATAATTTATCAACATTCACCAGGGAAAAGGTTAAGGGACAATTTGCTGTGCGCACACAACGTTTAATTTACACTATACATGATACAGAGATGCATTGCTAATGCACTTGCAAACAGTAGATCCAGATTAGACGGCACATATAGGTGTCTGATCATTGATAAGAGTTTCCTTTGTTTACTTATGAAATGGTATCATCTGATCTTATCGAATACTACAGATATAATTCTACATTTCGCCACGGCCAAACCTTCTGGTTCATATGTCATTATATGCTCTGTTTGCTTTTGAAATACATGTACAGTAAAACCCCGCTAATACGACCACTTAAAATAGGTATAATTCTGGGTGCAAGACGCAGGTGGTAGCTTAATCCAGGACAAAAGTAATGCAGAAAGCTCCTAGAGGAGCTTTCTGCATTACTTTTGTCCTGCATTAGGCAACCACCTGCTTATAAAACATCCATGATTATTCATTAAGTGGTCGCATTAGCGGGGTTTTACTGTATTAGATATCTGATTCTATTCTATATTTTTCGCTTTGGCCAAACATTTCGGTGTTCGAAAGCTATTATAAACAATTAGATAATCAATATTCATTATGTCATTTTCATACATGAATGCTCATGTGTTCAAGAAGTGCACGACATGCAGGTGCCGTCGCTCATCTGTTCTATTGTAGCCCCTTGTGATGGTCAACAACTATGTGAAGTTTCATAAGACTTCCGATTAGTAAAGAAGCAATAGCCAACGTTTAAGTTTCAAAACGACGACAATGACGACAACAACGACGAAGTCAACGATGACAATGCCTACACTGGATTTACTACAATAGTTTGTATTTTTCTTCAAAACAAACAGACTAGGTAATAAACGAATGACCGCTTAGGATAGGTTTTATTTAAAACTAATTAAAACAAATATTTCTTTTCTTCAACTCTGTACAATTTCCTGGGTGTGTTCCCACTCTCCCCCAAATATATTAATTTGGTATTTAGTAAACCTAGTAATTTGGGGTATGGGGAAAAGATGATCTCTTGGTGTTAATGAAAGTTATTACATGTACCAACGTTAAAGTTGGGGGCAAACCAACCAACCAACCAACAAACAGAGCAAAAATATGCATACAGATATAAAAGTTATGAAGTAGAATGAATACTTTTTACTTTGTCTATTTATTGAATGAATGTGTATGCATTTCTCATAATATTCAGACTGATTTTCATGACCACAAATACTGTACTAAACGATGTTAGGGATGTTCTCTGAATTGAGCAAGAAAATAAAAGAATACTTGCAAATGTTCTTGTTTTATTAATTCTAAACAATATTAATTGCTAACTTGAATCCAGGTAATTGCTGAACAGCCCATCGAAACATATATGGAAAATTACAAAGTAATAATATAAACAAGTACATTTAAGATGGAAATGTGTTATTTGGTGTTGAATTTTATTCAAAATAGTAAGTAAGAGTGATAAAGAAGCTGAAATTTTGAATCACATTTTGTATATTTTAGTATTATCTATCATGAAAAGGTACTACATGTATTTATAAAAATATATATAATTTTGACTTATTTAGAAAATTAAGAAAATTAATATGACTTTAATAAACAAATGAATAAAATAAACAAGATGTATATGTGAAACACTTGGCCCCCAATATGACCTTTGACCTTGCTGTATGAATTGACCTTGAAAAGTCACCTCTAAAAAATGTTCGCCTCCATAAGTTGCATATGTATACAAAGTGTGATGCACACGTGTATATATGTGCAATTGCGACAAAATTATTGCCAACAACAACGTTAGGGACAACCATAGGACAAGGCAAACAAAAATATGCATAACGAAAGAGAATTTATGAAATAGAATGAAAAATTTTCACTTTGTATTGAATTAATGTGTATGAATTTCTCATAAATATTCAGATTGATTTTCATGACCACAAATTCAGTACTAAACTGATGCTGGAGATGTTCTCTGTATTGAGTACGAACTATAAAGACTACTTGCAAGTGTTCTTGTTTTCTTGGTTCTAAACAATATTCACTGCTAATCGGAATATTGATAATCGCTTACCAGCAAATCAAGATATATTTTGAAAATTACAAAGTAATAATACATGTATAATCATGTACACTTGTAACTAAAATGTAAATCATACTTCATAGATCTGATTCAGAAGTTTCTTTCACAGCCAAACATTCATTGCTAATACATCCAGTCCATTAATATTCACGCATTAACAAATTGTTGTTGTAATATACATGCAGGAAATGATTACACATTATTCATGTGTTATGTAATTCCTTACACCAGTATTGGATTACATGTATTCAACAACTACACAATTATAAAGGAATATGAATCTTCTTACCAACTTCTCTTGACGAATAGTTATCTTGAATCACACAAACTCCGGTAGTCACACAACCACACAAACAGTGTGTCACACCACTGCTATAAATACATCTAAGAAATGTAAAGCCCAGATTTTTTTATACTAAATTAAATACTAAACTACCCTCGACCATTAAAATGATTACTGCAAGACATGTTTGTGTCTAGTATCTCTTAAACGTTTACTCCACAATCACATTTATAAATATGCAAATTCATGTAGTATATGTCATCATATATATTAATTAGCTGATGTTTTATAATGGCAGGATACTCTCAACCATCATATTATCATTCCAGTGCATACTCTGATCAGACAGCTCCTGGAGGAGCCGTCTGATTTGAGTCTATTCTCCTGGCAAGCGTGTTACAGAACATATCTATACAGAAAAATATTAAGAATGACACATAATTTAAATGTATTGAAAAAGAATTTATTTCCAGATCTATTTTTAATGTTTTCTTTGTAATGCTGACATGTTTTCCCTACAGCCTACTGTGAATGAAATACTGCTCTTAATTGTTTTCGCTTAAAACTATTGGAATCTTGAACAATGATATACACTCTTTATCAATACTGATTATTGCAGTGCAGTAAATATGACGCACTCTAATATTTCAAAACCTCTTATTGCTCGGCCAATACTATCTCACTTCAATTCATTAGAATTAAACAACAATAACTTGAGGGAAATACAGGTAGGACATTTAACCCTTTTCCTCATATAAACACCTTTTCACGCACGCAGAGTAGACCCAGATTAGATGGTTCCTATATGTTATAATAAATAAAACAACATCAAGGAGAGTAACATAGCCAATTTCATAGTGCCCAAAAGAGCATGGATATGAAACATTATAGTCTTTACCTCATTGTCTAGACGAACGGTTGTCATGATAACCGTAGAAATACCAAAAGCAAGAATATTTTTTCATGGGACTATGTTTGATTTTCCATTCGGCAGACCCAATCAAACACTCTGGTACCTATGATAAAAAAGGTCATGATGGTCATATATCACTCACTCGTAAGATGTGGACGAAAGGGGGATAATTATTGAAGATATTTCCTTTTTTGTACTTCTGAAATATGAGAGCCAAATACCCGTTAAAAGTGTAGCCAAGCGATAAGTGACAACATATATTGCTTCCCTATGATGAAGAACGACGAGCAATCAAATAAGAGCATTTCCCCCGAATTATTACATTGGTACATTGGTAGATATATGCCCTTGGGCATTTCAGCGAACGTTTCTGTACGGATACTAATATTCAGCTTTTCTTTTGTCCGCCATAACGAAGCACTATTTAGATGAAAATCTATATCGCGAAAATATGTGACAAAAATATTTCAATGCTTTTAAATACATGCAAATACAACGGAACCGCACTTCCAATACTTCTTTATACAAAAGTGACAATGATGCAGGATATTCGTTATCTAAAAGTTAATATGTTCACGAAACTTAAATGTTTTGCAATATCACCCGGCCGATCTTCCAAGATTGCACGCGCGCGTTGTTTTAAATAGTCTTATGTAATTTATTTTTTAAAACATCTCCATTTGATTGTGTTAAAAAATCACAAAATACAATTTTATACCGACGGAAGCCAGTCTTAAGTATCGAAAATCGGATTCAACAATCGTACCAATACCAAGTCCGATTTAACATTTTTGTGTACTAATCAACTATAGACGGATCTATATGTCTAATCGCATATTTTCAATACAGCAAAATATCACCTTACTACTAATTGAACCAGAACTGTCGATCCGCCCCTGTACAGCGATGTGCCTGCGATTTCTAGGTCAAATGCTCAGGAGGAGTTAAGTGGTTAAAAATAGTGCCCCGTGAAATCTCACTCTTATCATATTGCGAGTAATCCGAAGCATTTCTGTATATATTTGGAAGAAAAGATAAACTAAAATATTTGAAAGCCATTACCAAAACGGAAAGAGAAAATGAGCAAATTATAGCATTGAAGCGGTCACGTGAATGACATGATCAAAACGTTTTCAGAACGTTTCACACGCGCTTGAATTGACAGATCTTTCATCCAAAACGAAGTCTGTATTTTGTCATATTGATATAATTTTTGTTTTTTAAATGTCGTCTTTAAGTGTCGTCTTATTAGTTCTAGGAATTGTCGTGTTTCTAGAGGGTGATTCTTTACAATTGTGATGTAAAATACGGCACAAGGCAGACCCATATTTCAGTATTGCTCTGTTATATTTACAGTCGTGTATTGTCTGTGTAACTCTGAAATCAGTTTTCATGTAAAGCGATACTGTTTTTTAATTCTTTCGTACGGCTGCAGATATTTCCAGTTAAATATAATTACAATAGAACCAGTCTTAAGCGACCCTCAAAAGGAGATGTAACTATGGATGGATGTATAAGGCAGGTGGTAGCTTAACGCAGGTCAACAGTAATACAGAAGGCTCACATAGGACCTATGTTCAATAAATGAATGGTCGCATAAGACAGATTCTACTGTAAGGGCTAATAAAATTTGCGTTTGCATTGCATACGTCTGTGCACTTTTATGGCAAATTGTGTCATGAAATGCGTTGCAGTTGTCATGCTAATGTTGCCATTTACAGTTGAATAGAAAAACACATTTTAATTCCTTATTATCATCTCAATTATTACCCGTGTTTCCAAGGGGGTCAGTCCGTTCATTCACCTGTCTGTCCACCCGTTCGTCGGCAACTGCTTTAAACGACATGTCATCTGAAACTGCATATTAGAATGTAACCAAACTTAAGATAAATGATTTTGGTATGAAGCTCTATCAGAATTGCTAAAGAATCTGGGTCTATAAAGAACTCCGGTTGCCATGGCAATAAAAAGAACAATCGTAAGAAATCTTCTCCAAACCCAGGGGTCAGATTTTAGTGATACTTGACAGTAGTAGTCCTCTAACAAAGATGTGCCAAAAGTTCTAAAATTATATTGATATCTAAAACAACATGACTGCCAGGGGCGGCGCTATTGTTTTTGCGTAGAGTAGGGCATCGCGCCCGGGTTTCTCTGTATCCTCGCCCCTATCTCTAGGGGCATCCAAATAGCCCATAGTGACCAGAAACGGACGTTAATCAACACAAACAAACTTTTCCGCCAGTCTTTCAATGCTTACAGCGTTTTGGGTAATATAACCGGTGCAAGAAAAATCTAATTATTTGTTGGAGTCACACATGGATGAATACTAAATCACTGATACACCGCGGAGTGATACGACCGTGAATTTAGCTCAAGCTGGACCAGTTTATGAATGCAAGCACTTAACCCTTCGCTTGCTATTCACGTCAATATACTGTACCTACCTGTAAATAGTGAAGACCCAAATGAGACAGCTCCTACAGGAGCTGTCTCATCAGGGTCTGCACTATTTACAAGTTGATTGTGCAACCAGTGCACTCCACAGCAGTGATTGCACAGCGAAATACTTGTACACAGTGAAGATATATGTAATTATACAACAGGGCATGGGTAAAGAAGGAAAAGTGTATTTTGAAATTTAGCAAGCGAAGGGTTAAAACATGCATTTTAATATATTTTCGGTTTTCGAAATAAAGTGCATATGGGACACTCGTGGGCCAAATATGGACAAAAAATATACACATGATTTTGGTTTTATATGAGTACCAGATGGGTACCTTATGGACACACTCATATACATAGGAGTGGCTTTGTTGGACATATAAACGTCTTTTTGATTTGTTTTTGTCAACATTTTATATAATGGGCCCTTGTGGGTACATACATATGGGTTGTTTATATGGACCCAATATGGGTACTGTATGGGCACACCCGTGTGGGCTTGTCCGGATTTAGCCCATATTGGACCCATATAATCAAGTTTGTTGGGTGTTCTACCTTTGGCCTTAAATCAACATAGGACAGTTATGGGGGCCACGTCTGTAAGGAGCAGTATCAAAAACGAACTTCAAACATTATGTAATAAATCATGCCCATGTTCAGTTTTAGGGTATGACCCACCAACATCTCATATGACCCTTAGAAGTTTATATATTTTACATGGGGTCAAACATGACCCTCGAAATATCAGAGCTGAAAGAAACACTAAAAGAGAGGTATACATCTTAATATTGCAGACAGATAGTAGCTTATTCTAGTTATTCAGAAAGCTTCCCGAGGAGCTGATGTTGATATAGATAGGGAACTGAGTAATTCGGCATATCCGAGGTATTCAAAATCGATCTTTGGTTTATAAAGCCAATTCGAGTCTTAAAAAAGTGAAAATTGCAACACATCAGAGTTTGTAAAAAGATCAAGGTTTACAGCAAGACATTGATGAAATTTTTCATTTATTTCAGGAAAAACATGATTCCTTTTGCGATTAGCTGCATTTTGATTTTTGCGGGTTGTTTCCGAACAGGTAAGTGTATTCTTTGTTATCAAACTACCGTGCTTGTTGTGACGGGGACCCGTTGTACTTGCGATCGTACGACGAAAATCTTAATGTAAGAAAAAATGACGTCATCGGTATTAATTATATTAATTTGTTTTAATAGCTCATGGACACATGCTCCTTTGATGAATACAAAAACTGTAGAGTCATATCTATATTATATATCGTAAGCAAACAGAGCAGACCCTGATCAGATGACTCCTATATGGTCTTCTCTGTAAATGCGTATTTACCGATTTAACCCTTTCATTCATATAAACGCCTTTCAACATCTGAAAACACATAAGATCAATGTCTGCTGTTCACTAGGCATGCAAACGATTACTGGCGACCTCTGGTTGTCGATATTTGTATGATGATCGCACGAGAAGGCACTGCCGGTGGTCTTCAATAATCGTTGGTAATCGTTTCCAGTCGTGTGACCAATTTCAGCCGTAGAGAGGTTGTTCATGTCAAACAACCACCATAGGACCCAGTCCCGCTAGGCCTTACGATAGTCCTGTTTAAGATTGCTAGCGCCCTCTGGTCGCCGATACTCATACGAAGGTCGCACAAGTCACTTATAATCGCGGGTGGTCTCCAATAACCGTTGGTAGTCGTTTCTAGCCGTGCGACCAATTTCAGTCATAGAGAGGTTGTTGATCATGCATAACAACCTCCTTACGATGGAACTTGTCATTGGTGGGCCTTAGAGGTTTTAGGTTATCGTGTGATCGTCGTACGAAGGTCTCCAACAACACTTACTGGTCGTTGATGATCTTCCCTACAACCGTAGGACTGTCAGCAGCCTTTCTACAATTGCCTATGACTGTAGTTCGATCACCAGCGACTTCCTTTAGATTATCCGCGACTAGGCATAGGCCACGATACCACACAACAGGACGTAAGTGGTTGTGGAATCTTCGTACGAATACCAGTGACTTTGCGCATGATTTTCAGCAACCTGTCGTATGATGGTCGCAGAGAATCTCCAATGTCGCCGACAATCGCCGGTTTCAGAGGTCGCCAGTGATCTTTAATGATCGCACGCGTTATTTGACCCTAACGAAATTTGCTAGATCTGTCTTTAGTCTCTACAATGTTCCACCTTCCATATTTCAGCTGGACCCAAACTAACTATAATAAGCCTTTTGATGCTAAATACCAGAAATCCTTTCCTTCATGTAAACGCCTTTTCAGGCATCTGCAAACAGAATAGACCCAGATCAGACGGCTCATATACGTGCGTCTGATCAGGGTATGCTCTGTTTGCTAGTGCAATTTGATATATCTGTTCCTTAGGTTTCTAAAATAGCTACGCTGTTCCACCTGTCCTATTTCATTATAACTATTTTGTCCATGAGTAGTAAGTAGATATTGGAATATGGAATAAATATAGAATAGGGAAAGGATTAACTTACGACAATCGCTAATAATCGGATACATGTATTTGAAATCATCGCACATTCTAAAACGCAACAATAAAAGGCTAACGTCATTCTAAACGAAACATACGATGATCGCAACTTTAAGTTTCGATCGTTGTAGGCTAGCGTCCCACTAGCGTTTTTGATCATTAGGGACCATTGGCGACCTCTGAAAAGGGCGATCGTCTGTGATTGCATGCGATTAAATTCAAAACAATGCTTCGCAGTAACATTGAAGATGCTTCTGCGACCATCGTACGACAGGTCGCTGACGACCATACACCAAGTCACTGGTATGCGTATGAAGGTTCCACAATCACTTCCGACCTGTTGTGTGGTCACGTGGTTTATGTATAGTCAAGGGCGATCCTAAGGAAATCGCCGGTGATCGAACGACGTAATTGTAGAAAGGTCGCTGACAGTCTTACGATTGTAGAGAAAATCACCAACAACCAGTTCAAGATTGTTGAATACCTTCGTACGACGATCGCACGATTACTTCGAACCGCTAAGATTACCTCTGAAAGACCACCGGCAACCAGTCAGAACATAAGGAGGTTTGCATAGCCAAAAACCAGTCTACGACTGAAATTGGTCGAACGACTAGAAATGACGACCAACAATTACTGATGACCACCCGCGATTATCAGTGACTTTGTACGAATATCGGCGATCAGATGTCACTAGCAATTGTACACAGGTCTTAAGGAGCCGTAAGGCCTAGTGGGACATGGCCCTAAGGTGGTTGTTTTACATTAACAACCTCTCTACGTCTAAAATTGGTCGCACGACTGGAACCGATTACCAACGATTACTAAACACAACCGGCGATTATCAGTGACTTGTCGCGCGACCTTCGTTGAATATCGGCGTCCAGAGGTCGCTAGCAATCGTAAATGGATCTTAAGTGGGCGTAAGGCCCAATGAGACTATGTTAGAACGCACGATGTTTTTGAGCAGATTTCGTTCGGAGTTGAATACCTTTTACTTTTATACAGAGCAGGGTGTTCGCGATTTGTTTTTACATTGGGGGGGGGGGGCAGTTGGGTCAGAAAACTATATTTAGGTATGTTTTAGATACTTATGACATGTGATTAAAACTATACTGTATTTGTGATGGAATTGTTGTTGAGACATAGCATGCGATGGGCACCTGTGGTAGGAACCGCCTCATCGACGTCTGCCCTGGCTGTTTACTGAGTTATATAGATTCTGTCATATCTTATAACAAACAGCTCATTCATATCCATACATACCCTATTTCTTACATGAAATGCAACAGAAAAACTGAAACCTATTTCTTAGATGAATATTCCCAGAGTAAAGGGCTAAATGTGCATTAATATTGCAGGCAACAGCACACCGATTGAGCAGCAAGCAGTAAAAAACTACTGCCCAGAACTCTGTGAAACGTGCAACCAAGACAATACATGTGTCACATGCCCGCCAGGAACATACGGGGAGTCATGTGAAGGACAATGTTCGCCAAACTGCATCAATGACGTATGTGATATAGACACCGGCCAGTGCATATATGGTTGTGAAGATAGGTATTACAGCACGGGTGGTGAATACTGTCACCACTGCATGACTAATTGTTTTAACTGCAATAACAGTGCAGTATGCACAACCTGTGACGAACAGTATTATGGTAGACAATGTGAACAAGATTGTTCCAACTGCTTGAAAGAACAGTGTACTAAGTTTTCGTGTACCATTGGGTGCAAAGATGGGTTCTTTACAAAGAAAGAATTTGAAACCTTTTCAGTAGAGCCCGCTGGTAACTATACAAAATGCGTTAGCTGTCCGGACAATTGTATTAAGTGTTCATCAGATGATAAATGTGATATCTGTATTGACCTGTATTGGGGAGACACATGCCAGACTCCGTGCCCGTCCGACTGTGATAAGTGTGACAAAAATACCGGCCAATGTTTTGAAACTAAATGCGGTGTTGGGTTTTATGTTGATTCAGATGGGAAGTGCCAAAAATGTCCACGGAACTGTCTCTCTTGCGTATCGGAGAACGAATGTAATATATGCAAGGAACACTTCTATGGAAGCAAGTGTCAGACGTTTAGCTGTAGTATTACAAACTGTTTGGAATGCGACTGTAAGTGGGAGTTATCCGACCTTTCCGTGTGTACATGTTCCAAATGTGTGGACGGATATTTTGACAATGACTGTCAGTCACAGTGCAGTGATAAATGCAAGAAGATAGATGGTACAGGTACAACTTGTGATACCGCGAATGGGTCGTGCAGCGCATGTAAGACAGGGTTTTGGGGAGCTTTCTGTGATAGGAGCTGTGCCAAAGGATGCCAAAATGGTTTCTGCGAAAGAAAAGATGGCAACTGCAGCTGTAAAAACAGATACTATGGTGATAACTGCGAGAATCTTTGCAACATCAACTGCCAGGAACCCCAAAACGATTCACACATCTGCGACAAAAAAGACGGAAGATGTCTTTGGTCATCCAATCCTTTCACCTCTGGTAAATTGTCACTGAATCTACACACATAATCACACACACACGCACACACTTTGTGACGACTCTGCAAATATGGGAGACTCAGATCATATGTATGGCTCATGTATAAGCCGGCTAATTATTTGTTTCCTTATGAAAGACCTGATCTGATTGTATAGTTTCTGTTTTAGCAAATATGTTCCACTTCCAGTGTTTATATGCCATTATTACAATTTCTTAAATAGATACACATGGTGTCACTATTGTCCAGCCGTTAGCAGATCACTAGGAAAGATGTTTAAATTAAATCATTTTCTAAAAATAACTTTTAATTTGCAAACAGTCTAATATTTATGCATCAACATGTTTGCAACTGTCAGATTTATCGTTTTCTTCAGTCAAAAGATATACATGTAATATCAAACGAGATGGGTCTGCAAAATTTCCCTTTCTTTAGTTAATGCTACTTTTTGGTAAATATTTTCAAAAATGATGGATCTAAAAATAGCATATGATGGGATGGCTTAAGCATGAATTGCTCACATTATGAATATTTATTAAACTTAGTGTTAAACAAGCAAACATCCAATCTCAAACAGGAATAAAGTCTGAAATCAGACTGTCCAATATCAGCCGCCTGATTTCGGTCTACTCTGTTTTTAAAGGTGGGGATAAGCGTTTGTCTAAGGAAAAGAGGTAAACTATGTAATGAATGTAACTATGCATGATGGTGCATGGTTGTTTTAACCCTTCGCTTGCTATTCACGTCAATATACATACGTGTAAATAGTGAAGCCCCAGATGAGACAGTTCCTGCAGGAGCTGTCTCATCAGGGCTGCACTATTTACAAGTTTATTGTGAAACCAGTGCACTCCACAGCAGTGATTGCACAGTGAAGTACTTGTACACAGTGAAGATATATGTAATTGTACAACAGGGCATGGGTAAGGAAGGAGAAATGTATTTTAAAATTCAGCAAGCGAAGGGTTAAATGAAATAAATTTAGTTTAAACATTTACCTGATGAATATTCATGTCAGAAATAATAACATAATAAATGTCCGCTAAACGAATTTTAATGGAGCATGCAAACAGAAATATTTGTCCATGACAGAAATTGTAGAATCATATAAGTGCTTAGGGTGAGCTTGTATGATGTCTGTCGTCCGTCGGCGTGCGTCGTCCGTCGTCAGTCGTCAACAATTTGAATATTTAAAAATCGTCTCCTCTGAATTTACAGGGTTCTAAGCTTTCATCACTGGCACATCATTTGTACGCCCTCTACTAAAGTTATTTAAATTATATACGTGGGGTCAAAATTGGGAGGCCTTGCTTTCTATAGAAACATATGGTGAAAACTGAAAATCTTCTTTTCTGAAACTGGGCGGTTCTCATCTTTCATATTTTGCACATATCATCAGGTTAATGTGCTCTATAAAATTTATATAAATTATATCCCTTGGGTCAAATGTGGCCCAGCTGCAGGGGGTGGCCTGTTTTCTTTAGAAACACATATGTCTTCTACAAAACATATACACATTATGCGACTGGGGTCAAAACTGACCATGTCCCAAGGGCGCAAACTTTCTAAATATTCTCCTCTGAAACTGGAAGGTTCTCAGCTTTCATATTAGGCAATAATACCAATGAAGCCCTCTACAAAAGATATATGAAATATGCCGCTGGGTTGAAAGGAGCCTCCGCCCTAGGGGTGGCCAGTTTTCTATAGATACATTTAGTGAAAACTTTGAAAATCTCCTTTGGGAGATATAAGGTTCATCATAGCCCTCGTGTTTTGTTTTACTTTAGATGTTTCATATGGTTATACCAGATTAAACATAACAAACTAAGTATATACATATAGGTGGAGCTATGGTCTTTTTCGACTTAATGCCAGTGAATTTTGCGGACATTTTCAGACAATCAGCAAGTCAAATATTTCAAACATCAGCACGATTTAATTACACAGAGAACACAATAAAGGATATACAAATATTAAGCATTTCAAGCGACGGAAATACAAATACTATATATCTATGCTTAACGATTTCGCTGCCAATGCCGGCTCTGTGATTACCTATGCAAACAGTTTGGATCCGGATGAGACGCCGAGTAACTCGGCGTCTCATAACGATCCAAACTGTTTGTTACTGTTACTATGTTTTTGAAACAAAAATGAGAAAATCAAAAGAATGGAAATTTGTAGCAGACGACAAAGTTAGCAGACGACAGAGTTTGGCAGCGAAAGGGTTAAAGTGAAAGTCCCTATAATAAACACATTTTATCATCAATATCATCAAACTTTTTCATTTAATGTCAATCGTTACTATGAAGCTAATATCGAAAAATGCCACGTTATTAAAAATAAGCTGTCATCGACCAATGTAAAGTTAAGACAAGTACCTAGTTATATAGTCTAAAGTACACAGTTATAGTCTACTGAATATTTTCAATGTAGAACAATAATTACGAAATTTAAACCTAACCCGAATATGTATTCTGTAATATTTGTTGTACAACAATTTTTTATCGGCCTATATCAAACAGTTACGCGCCTTAACCCATTCCCTCATAGGCTATTTTAGATGCAACCTCTTTGAATGAATCTACCAAAAAGGAGAATCTTAGAATTGTGTAGTTCTGAAACCATTGTGATAAATAGGGCATTTGAAAGAGAAAATGCTCTGTTTATCACAATGGTTTGAAAAAGTGACTTTATCAGAGGCGTCGACAGACGTCAATATTAGGGAAATAATTAAACACAACCGAATAAATACTGATACAATGGCGAATATAACCGGGCATTTGATATCAAACACATGCAACTTGTGTCTTCTTCGGCATCTATTTCATTGGTTTTCTGGCTATTCAGCATACAAACAAATGATTTATTGTGCCCCCGTGACGACAGTCAGGGGGGGATTATGTTTTGCACATGTCCGTCCGTCTGTCTGTCTGTGGGTCTGTCTGTCTGCTATAAAGTGTTATATGTCAGTAATGTCTACACTTATAAAAATGAAACTTCACATACACATCAATCAGTATCTGTGCTATCATTTGGCACCCAACCCATGCTACAATGTCAAGGTCAAATGACTTGGACATTTTACGTGCAGTGGGTTGTCACATTTACGTGCAGTTGGTTGTCGCAGTTTTTGAATTGCCTTAGATTTCCCTAACCACTGTAGTTATCGCCATGGAATTGCATATATACATTAAACACCATCCATACTTTCATTGCACACCCAGCCCAGGTTTCCCGCAAGTCGAAGGTCGAGGTCAAATGGCTTGGAAATTTTACGTGCTGTTGGTTGTCACAGTTTTTTCATCGTCTTATATCTCCCTAACCACTGTAGCTATTTGCATGGAATTGCATATACACATTCAATACCTTCTATACTTTTTATTGAACACCCAACGCATGCTGCTTGCCAGCTCAATGTCAAGGTCAAATGACCTAGGAATTACTTGGGAATTTTACGTGCAGTTCGTTGTCACATTTACTTGCAGTTTTTTGTCACAGTGTTTCCATCGTCTTATAAATCCTTAACCACTGTAGCTATTCGCATGGAATCGCATATACACATTTAATACCATGTATACTTTCATTGTACACCCAACCCGCAAGCCAAATGTCAAGGTCAAATGACTTAAGAATTTTATGTTTACTTGGTTGTCGCATTATTTTCATTGTCTTATATCTCACTAACCACTGTTGTGATTGCAATGGAAATGCATGTACATATTAAAAACAATTCATATGTTCATTGCGCACCCAGCCCAGGCTGCATGTAAGCCAAAGGTCAAGGTCAAATGACTTAGGATTTTTACGTGCAGTTGGATGTCACAGTTGTTTCATTGTCTTATATCTCAATAACCGCTATATCTATTGGAATGGAATTGCATATACACAGTAAACACCATCCATACTTTCATTACTCATCCAGCCCATGCTGCCCTCAAGCCCAAGGTCAAGGTCAAATGACTTAGGAATTTAACGTGCAGCTAGGCAAGCACCACCACGGGAGCATCGCTGTGTCTTATAGACACAATTTTCTAGTACCTATATACTTTTAGGCATGAAAATGCGTTACAAGTAGATACTATTACTTTAATACTTGATCAGATTTACTGAACAGGGTGTGAAAAAATAATGTCTGTTTAAATTAGGATATTTGCTATGATGACTACTTCCGATTATATCGAACTTTTGAGAATTGTTTTACCAAGACGCATTTTCAGGAAATTCAGTCAATATCTCATCTGGGTCGAAGCTGTTTAGACCGAAGTGGTTGTTAGCAGCCTAACCCTAATATATAAACTATAACATATGCAGTTTGAACTAATTTGACTGGCCGAGTTATTATGCTGAGCTTTGATAACGTAATGTCGTTTGTTTTGCAGGACCAAGTGTATTGAACACAAGAGGCAAGGAAGGTAAGCTGTCCGAGGAGGGCAAGATACCGGTGTTTGCGAGTATTGTTATACCGTTAATAACAGTAGTGTGTATAGCAATTGTGAAAATACGGTACTTTCCGAACTGGACATGTATGACATATTAGGATTTACCGAGGTCCTTATAGACCTATAGATATACAGCTTAGCTCCATTTTTTCTTCTGAGGCGATTCTATAGAGTTGTGACAACATAGGATTTGGTTGAAAAACGATGAATTAGTATTTGCATACTAACTCATATGTATTAAAAAGCTATGCATTAAATCTCGGCTTGACGTAATAAGATATTTAATTTACTATATTAGAAACCTTGTATTTATAACAGCTTGTTAGTTAGTTGTTACAATACATATTGATGACATAGGTATCCTTCGTTTAAACATTTGTAATGCTTTTAACAATTATTGTACATAGAAAAGCATATCCGCTAGTTAGAAAGTGTTTGGATGCACGAATTCCTAAACTCATTGACATATTAACTACACTGTTGATCGTGTATGTGTAGTTAGTGATATGGAAGCAGAGTGATATGCGGCAAACTGTTTCAACATACATGTAACATACTTTCATACTACATTGTATTATCAGTACAAAAACCCTCTTAAAAATGTCCACTTAATAGAACTCTATGTTTTGGTTAAAGAATGTTACATATTCAAAGTGAAATGGCCTATCATTGTATAATGCATATACATTTATATTAATAATACATTCCATTTACACATATATTAATGATACATTCCATTTAGCATAGAAGATTTATTTATTGATCTGTGTTGTAACCATTTACATATATGGAAATTTTGTCTGCAGGGTTTCTCCAAAACCTTTAATTGGAAATTCATAAATTTTATAGGATTGAAAAGCATCACGCCTATTGTGTACATCTTATTCCTGTTCCGGTTTGATGATTTCTGTCAGACATTTTTACATGGAAAATATTGTCCGCGGGTCTCCCAAAAAAAATATTTTATCGGATATTCATGGAACTTCAAAGGATTGATCAGCACCATGCCTATTTGTGCATAGTTTATTCCTTTTCCTGTTTGATAAAATATATGACAATCCTGGTATTAATGTTTTCTGGTCCATAAAAAATTCAAATGATATTTTAACTAAACTTGAAAAGGAACAGTACAACGTTTCTTCATTGAGCTCTAAACTACTCTACCTCACCATCTTATAAAGGATAAACTGATTAAATTGATAGAAAAAAAACTTTGCCAGAGAAAATAAAATGTTCTTTGCTTGTAATGTTCAACGTTCATTCTTTTAGAATTCTGAAGTTGATAATTACACAATGTGGACTTGCCTTGATGTTCGTTGATATCTTTAAAATTTCTTTTAACCTATTTGTGCCTATGGGGATACCGTATATCGTTAAGTTATTGGTATACCTATGGGAACAAATCATGCCCCTCTTGTTGCAAATTTGTATTTTATATTGCTATGAGAGGGATTTTATGCTTAGTTTAAAACCTGATACACAATCTGACATTGTTAGTGCTTTTAATAAAACGTCTAGGTATTTAGACGATATTTTGAATTTGGATAATCCTTATTTTAAAAATATCGTTTCTTATATTTACCCAAAAGAACTTACTTTAAACAAAGCGAACCGATCTGACATTCAGGCTTCCTTTTTAGATTTGAATCTTTCCATCACCAATGATATAGTTTCGTCTAAAATATACGATAAAAGTGAAGATTTCGATTTCAATATTGTTAATTATCCTTCTCTATATGACGATGTTCCCCGGTCTACATCTTATGGGGTTTACATTTCTCAACTTATTCGCTTTGGCCGAGCCTGTTCTTTGCTAGAAATTTTAATCGAAATTTACCCTTCATTAGTAAATATAACTGCAATTTACGGACGTTACAGCAAAAAGGTAGTTCTCATCCAGATTTCTATGGTTATGTTATCTACAAACTTAGGAAAATTCGGGGTCATATACATTTTCACGATTTGTTTATTAAACGCATTAAAACTTTTAGGAAGACAGGTTATGACTCTATTATATTGCAACTCACGGCATGTTTGGTTATCGACCCCTTTACAGTCGGTCGCTACGCTTTCCTCTTTGTTTGCACGACGACAGGCCGAGGGTAGTACTCTATGATGGTATACTCTTAAAACCAGAAATGGGATGAGCTTACCAGACTCATGTAATAAATTTACTCTGTCATGCCCTTAAGGATTTCCCCGCAGTTGCTCTGTCTTCAGCAAAGCCATCGAGTACATATTTGACTGACTTTCACAGTTGTTATGCTATGTTTTACATTTTGTACTGTGATTACTGTCGTCTATGTTGTGGGGAGGTCCGGCGGGGATACCTTTCCTTACAATGTTTGTTTAGCATGGGTGACTTTGAGATAAGTGTGAGGTCAGGACATCCGTAAACCGGTTTAAACCCCCAGTGGTGAGTTTGCTACGAACCGTGCCAAGGCGGTTCTCTCTTTGTCACCCTTACTTTTGTTTCCTGTGTTCGTCTCGTGTGTTTGCCTGTGTCTGGTTGTGTGTGTGTGTGTGTGTGTGTGTGTGTGTGTGTGTGTCTGTGTGTGTCTGTGTCTGTGTGTCTGTATGTCTGTGTGTGTGTGTTTTCAACATAAGCTTGACCTGTTTGAATAGTCCACTTGAACATTCGGAATTTTAGGGGTTAAAAAACAACACTAGCTCCAGTAAATGCTCCACAGTTATTGGTTTACATTTCTAAGGTGTATACAGTAAAACCTCTCTTAACCGGCCGTTAAATCTAATATGAATATCGGTCTTGGAGACAGGTGGCAGCTTAATGCAAGGTGAAAGTCATGCAGAAAGCTCCTAGATGAGCTTTCTGTATGACTTTCACCCTGCTTTAAGCAGCCACCTGTCTAAAAGTATCTAAATTCTTATCTACTAGAATTCCGGTTAAGAGAGGTTATACTGTAATTTTTATTGTGGTTTTGAATAAAAAAAATGTCAATGAGTCCATTTATTTACTACCCAACATTATAAATAACTATCGTGACAATTTAGACTATTGTACTAACAATAATCAGACTGCTTTAGCGTCTTTGTAAAATTTCATTTCAAATGCTTCTTTACAAATAGACATGCAGATTAATGTATGGCCATACGATACAGTGGAATTTGTCTGAACCACTTACTCCATAGAAATGCGAGTTAGCCCTTTCCCTGTTAGTCCAAATTTAATCACCTACTGAATATTCATTAACATAATAGTTATAAAGAAATATGGAACTTGGAACATTTCAGACATTTTAGAAATGAAAGAAACAGATTTATCAAATTATATTAGCAAACAGAGCAGATCCTGATCAGACGACTACTCTAGGAGCCGTCTGATCTGGGACTACTTTGTTTGAAAATGCGTGAACACACGTTTGTATGAGGGAAAGCGTTAATGCCTCTGAAAAGAGGAGACTCAGGTCAGGCTACAGTAAAACCTCCCTATAACGGCCACTAAATTGCGTCAAGTAGTTTGTGTTAAAGGCAAGTGGCTGCTTAAAGCAAGGTGAAAATAAAAGAGAACGCTCCTATAGGAGCGTTCTGTTTTACTTTCACATTGCTTTAAGTAGCAACCTGCCCTAAATACAAGCTAATTAACTCAATTCGGTGGCCATTATAGAGAGAGTTTACTGTATAATGGAACGTTAGCTAAACAATTATGTATTGTACTGCTTTATCTGAATACAGTACAACCAGTCTAAAATGATCGTCTAAAATAGCTTTACTTCAAGGTCTTAACAATTTCCCTGTTCTGTGTTTATTGCAAGTTTCAACATCTACTGAATATTCATGGACAAAGCAGTAATAATGAAATACGGAAGGTGGAACATTGTAGTCAATTTAGAAAGTTAAGAAACAGAACCATCACAATACATTAGCAAACAGAGCAGACCCTGATCAGACGGCTCCTGTACTGATCTGGGTCTACTCTGTTTGCAAATCCGTGAAAAAGCTTTTATATGAAGGAAAGTGTTAAAGCTAGGTCGTAGTTAAATACAGGACGAACGTTATGCCGAAAGCTCCTACATGAGCGGTAAGTATTGCATTCGTCATGAATAGATGATCAGATGCGTAAATTAAAACATTTTGAAGAATAACGTTATTTTTCACCAAAAGCTATGTTGTGACTATTCTTTATAATCGTCTCTTCGAGACGATTCTAAAGAGTAGTCACAGCATAGGGTTTGGTGGAGAAATGACGATTTTATTTTTTTGATAAAGCACGTTTATCCAAACTGCCTATAGACTTGAAGAGGTCATTTCATAGTTGGAGCAACTGAAAGCATCCGTGGTAACAATACGGCACACACATCTCTGAAGTGAAATTTCGCCGCATTGTGAAATGGGCGGATTTTCTCAGATTCCAGAAAACACACAATGGCATCCCCTGCTCTTTGTTCCTGCACATATATCCAACCAAGTAGATTGTAAGCGGTCTCCCTATGTCCTAAATTAGGATCATTCTGTATGATGTCATTCATGCGGTCCATTGCCTGTTTCTTTGGAAATAATTCTTTTTTCTTCATGCCGACCATATACTGCATGAAGTACAAAAATACTTTTGCGTCCACAGCGACAAGCTTAAACCAGTAAGATTTAATGTCATTTCTCTCGGAGGTGGATGGTGCGCCGAAAGACCTGCATAGCTCGTACTGCAATGGAACTGGTATCAGATTCAGTTCTGAGGGAAAGAATTTAATACATGTTAACAGAAACAATTGCATCAGCGACCTCAGAGGCGTTTTCATCAATTCGGCTTGCACATGCAAACCAACTCTTATTTTATGATCTTCGCAGCAGCACAATGATATAGTTTTGTCTGATAAGTGATCCTCAACTTTCTGAAGCAATTCAATACATGTCTGATACAACTTGAATCTGAAGAGTATGACTGCCTTCATTAAGTTCAGGTTAACAAGATCGATTAAAACTGACTGATCACACATAGACGTATATTTCAATATAGTTGACAGTTGTTCGTCGGTCTCATTTGGACGGACGGGTATCGTGCATGCTGACTCGAGGGCCATGCGAAGACTTAACCAAGACGTTATATAATCTTTAGCAAAGTCCACGTCTTGCTCGGTGTGTTCGTTGAAGGGATCTAACGCCGACAAATGTTCGATTGCTTTGGAAAAGATATGGATATTGGTTTGTAGTTTACCTTTCCTTTGATCTGTAATTGCATGAAACAATGTGAACACAGACGATTGAATGTCGATAATACAATGAATTTTCGTGATAAACAGGCGACGTATTCCGAAATAGTAATGGTTTTCAAAATATCTATTTTTTATTGATGCATCTACATCTTTCTCCAATATTTTTCCAATATCTTCAACTTCCAGCCAGTATAGAAACAAACCGTTTGAATCAATGAAGCTTTCGATTAACTTTGACACTTTTTCTTTCAATGTAAAAAACACGTCCTTTGTGAAAAGGTTTTGTTCTTCAATGAAGTAACTCGGACAAAATCCACCTCGTATCCACTTTCTGAGCAATTTTAAACATTCAAGCACACATCCCACCATATTGTTAGGTGTCCACAACGACATGTCACTATTCTCAATGGTATAGAGCAAACAGGTTTTGCAATGATATGAGGTAATGACCTCCGGTTCGAGACGTTTAACTATCAGATCATTCTTTATAAGTTTCAAGAGAACGTAGACCTTGTGCTGTGTTGGATTAAGACGTGTCATCAGATGTCTTTCTTGAAGACAGAAAGAAACTCTCCACTCTATTTCTGATTCCTGACTGTTTGCACAACCCATTGCTACGAACACACATCCCAATGCTTGTAAATTGTGTACATGTTCCTTGGGAATCCAGTCAATGTTTTTCCTTTCCCGATCCAACCACCCACACGCTGATGGCGGTATAGTGTGACTGCGACGAGCGTATACGTCGTCAGTAAAGTGTTTTCCGTCTTGGTCAAATGATGCTAGCGCTGGACCGTTTATTATCGAACCAGCAATATTCAAATGTTGCAAACAAATTCTTCCAGCACGGTCTCGTTTGTAGTCAGCATATATTGGAGAATTATAAATGGTGCAGGGTTGCCCATATTGCACTAGTTGTAGTTTGTAGTATCCGGGAGCTGTGTCAACATCCCTAACTGCTAACAGAGACTCTTCATGTGGGAGCTCCTTTATATTTGTGACCACGGGCTTTTTATCAAAACAATGCACAGTGTCGATATCAGATACAGTATTGTTCGTCACGGAACCTTCGAAATAACTGCCGCAATGATAGGTGAATACGTTCTTATTGGCAGTTCTACTTGAGGAAATACTACTCGTAGCCGTCCGAACAGCATCAGATATTGTAGATACACGTCTATGCACGGTTCGCATGTCCTCCGAGACACCAACTATTTCGAGGACCCTATCCAGACGAACAGATAGATTCCGCACTTCGTCAGCCATAACTGACAAATCTGTGAAATACAAAGATATGAGTTGTTTAAGTATGAATCCTTTACTCTAAGAAATTCAGAGCTACAGATAAGGGTGTGTACCCAAATACTAAAATCTTCATTTCTCAACTAAAACCTATATTGTGACCACTCTTTATAATCGTCTCTCCAAGAAGATTCCAAGGAGTGGTCACAGTATAGGGGTTGGTCAAGAAACAAAGGAGTTATTCTTGAAAATGTTTGAATTTACGCATCTTATATGAAGCTCTGAAGAATATCCATGTAAGAAAGACTGACAACATGCACATATTGGTCAGCTTATTTTTGTAGCATTGGAAGCTTTGCCATGCCAGAAACTACAAACTCAGATCTATATCATTTCAGAATATAATGAAATTAGACGTTTGGCCATGACAGAAACTTAGACTCAGATCTATATCATTTCAGAAACAAAGAAAGCAGGCCATGAACAGACGGCTCCAATAAGAGCCACGTGAGCTGAGTCTACTCTGTTTGCAAATGTGTTAAATAGCGTATCTACGGAATTGTTATAATTCCATGTTACAGTGATGTAATAGTAAATCCAGATTTGTAATGTTAATTAGCACCATGAGCTAAAACATCGAACATGTTATCATTAGTTTAGCTCGCTTTTAGTTCCAACCGTTAATACCCACAGCCAAGTAGGCGATATTTTCTGCATATTGATAACAATATTTCTATTTGACACGTGACTAAGTGACATAAAGCATGTCAGTCGGACGTGATAACAAAATACCACAGCAAGCAAGCCTGGTCACAATACGACGTGATAACAAAGTACCACAGCATGCAAGCCTGGCCACACTACTGCAATGGGACCCACAGCCAAGTAGGAGATATTTTCTGCATATTGATAACAATATTTCTATTTGACACGTGACTAAGTGACATAAAGCATGTCAGTCGGACGTGATAACAAAATACCACAGCAAGCAAGCCGGGTCACAATACGACGTGATAACAAAGTACCACAGCATGCAAGCCTGGCCACACTACTGCAATGGGACAAGATGTCCAGATAAGATGCGTAAATTAAACCATTTTCAAAATTAGCTTCTTTATATTCTCCACCAAACCCTAAGTTGTTACTACTCTTTAGAATAGTCACTTCGAGACCATTCTAAAGAGTGGTCACAACAAAGGGTTCGGTGGAGAAATTACGATGTTATTGCACATTTATCTGTTGATCTAGCTGAGACTGACTACATTTATGTCTATGGCAAACCGTGATTAATAGAGTGTTTCTACAGTAAAACATCTCTATAACGACCACTGAATTGCATCAAGTATTTTGTGTTAAAGGCATGTGGGTGCTTAAAGCAAAGTGAAAGTAAAACAGAACGCTCCTATAAGAACGTTCTGTTTTACTATCACCTTGCTTTAAGCAACCACCTGCCCAAAATACCAACTAATTAACACAATTTAGTGGTCGTTAAAGGGAGGTTTTACTGTATATTACAAGTTTGCGTTCTCGTTGTTCAGAGTATAGTAAACGTCAGATAACTTTATTTACCGTTATTATTCAGTAATACATCTAGTATAATAATATTGAAACGTCTTTCAAACTGTAGACATCAGTGTTGTAGACAAGATGCGTACTTGCCTATCAAAATCTTCTATTCAGCCGCCAAATTATATCTCGAATCACCTCTAAAACGATTATCTAATGAGTAGCAGCAGGACTGGGTCGGCGGAGAAATATAAAATATGGCAACCAGAGCGTCCAGAGGTCCAGAAAAGAAGCGCGTATCAAAACAATTTTAACCTTTTTGCTCCCAGTGGATTCTTCCATTCTTATATATTGGATTAGTCTATCTTTTATCTAAGGGATGTCTGGTCTAAATTTGCATTTTTGTTTTATATTGAATTTCTTATCAGCAAACAGTGTAGACACTGACCAGACGCCGCATTATGCGGCGCCTGATCAGAGTCTACACTGTTTGCCTACGTCCCAGATATGGGATCGTGGGAGCAAATGGGTTAAGAGTAACCTCTTTATTTATCCACCAAACCCCTATGTTGTGACTACTCTGAGTTGCTGGAGAAATGACGATTTTAGTATTTGAGTACGCATAGTTATCTATAGCTCTGCTTAATCCTTTCCCTGATGAATATTCATGTAGGAAATAATGACGTCATGAACATTAATAAGATTATTTTTTTATAATGGCATATGAACACAGGACATTTTGGCTCAGACAGAAGCTGTAGAATCAGATCTACATTACACCATAAGCAAACAGAGCAGACCCTGATCAGACGGTTCCTATAGGAGTCGTCTGATCAGGGTATACTCTGTTTGCAGATGTGTCAAAATGCACTTACATAAGGGAAAGGGTTAACGGCGATTTCCCAATAACGGCTTTACATATTTACAACCCTGGTAGATATCCTATTATTTCAATAGTTCTTATGCAGTCAAATATGTCGTCAGCAAACTGTATCGTCTTCTACAATTGTCCTTGTTTAGCTAAACATAGTCACAGTAGCAAACCGTTTGGATCCTGATCAGGCACATATTTAATCGGCGTCTCACATTGATCGAAACTATTTGATAATTAGAGATGCTACAATGACATCAAGAAAATTCGTTTTCTTTCTCTTTGTAGACAACAGACGCTACACCATTCCTAGAGTTAACAGCTTTGGTAAGAAATCATTTCTTTTCAGAGGTGTTCACTTGTGGAATGGCCTTCCTTAGACTTTAAGACAGAGCAAATCTTCCAGTTAATTTAAACTTGATGTTAAAAAATTCTTGTTAGATAAAGAATAAATTATACATTTTTTTTAAATTGATGTCACTTATGTATCTATTGCATTTTCTTGAATATCAGGGCTTAGTGTTATTAATTTACTGTTTTACCTTTGTTAATGAGATAGATTTGTTTCACGTTATTCCTTAATATACTCAGAATTATTCTGATACTCTGCTGTGTTAATCAGTAAGCATGGTCATCGACATTCTATAACCGACATATTTTGAACTTAACAGTGTTAATAAGGATATTTCTGTGATACTTATATTTTAAGATAATACCTGTGATAGTTATTTATAATGATACCGTGACTCTCTGTGTCTTGCCACTAGAAGCAAGGGCCACGATGGAAATAAGGAAAATAATTTCCTTTGTTGTGTAATCCTTGGTTTCTAGTGCGCATTACATGGTTTTTTATATGTTGTCTTAGTTATGTCTTGCCATGTTATGTACACTTTTTACCGAAATAAATCTATATATCTAATAGTATCTATCTACCTATCTATCTAATAGTATCTATCTATCTATCTATCTATCTATCTATCTATCTATCTATCTATCTATCTATCTATCTATCTATCTAGTTAGCTATCTATCTATCTATCTATCTATCTATCTAATAGTATCTAAACAGTACCTATCTATCTATCTATCTATCTCTATCTATCTATCTATCTATCTATCTATCTATCTATCTATCTATCTATCTATCTATCCATCTGTCCATCCATCCATCCATCCATCCATCCATCCATCCATCCATCCATCCATCCATCCATCCATCCATCCATCCATCCATCCATCCATCCATCCATCCATCCATCCATCCATCCATCCATCCATCCATCCATCCATCCATCCATCCATCCATCCATCCATCCATCCATCCATCCATCCATCCATCCATCCATCCATCCATCCATCCATCCATCCATCCATCCATCCATCCATCCATCCATCCATCCATCCATCCATCCATCCATCCATCCATCCATCCATCCATCCATCCATCCATCCATCCATCTATCTATCTATCTATCTATCTATCTATCTATCTAACTATCTATCTATCTATCTATCTATCTATTTAACTATCTATCTATCTATATATCTATCTATTTAACTATCTATCTATCTATCTATCTATTTAACTATCTATCTAATAGTATCTATCTATCTATATATCTATCTATCTATCTATCTAATGGCAGCGAAAGAGATACTATGATATACTGTAGAATCCATCTAATGCGAACAAACATGGGTGTCTCTATAAGCAGGTGGTTGCTTAATGCATGACAAAAGTAATGCAGAAAGCTCATAGAGGAGCTTTCTGCATTTCTTTTGTACTGTATTAAGCTACCACCTGCCTCTACCACCCAGAATTATACCTCTTTTAGGTGATCGCATTAGAGTGGGTTTACTGTACTGCCGAGCCGACACACTTATCGTTTTGTAAACAAAAATAATCGCTAAAACTTACAATTGTCATCAAATTCGTTGTGGGATATTGACTTGTATACAGTAGAACCCCTATAATGCGACCACTTAATGAATAAACGACGGTGTCTTTATAAGAATGTGGTTGCTTAATGGGAACAAAAGTAATGCAGAAAGCTCCTCTATGAGCTTTCTGCATTACTTTTGTCCTGCATTAAGCTACCATCTACATACAACACCCAGAATTATACCTCTTTTATGTGGTCGCATTAGCGGGGTTTTACTCTTTGGTTGCCATGCCAACAGTTTATATCCAGACAAAGTGTCGAGAAACTCATCGTCTTATCAGGATCCAAACTGTTTAACACCTAGATTGTATGTTTTAGTGTTTTTTTCATTTCAACTTCTGTTTTAAAAAATAAGCAAGTGCAATATTGAACATCAGTGGGATGACCCGTCATTGTTAATTAGTAGAGCCTATACAGTATGAGAGGGGAAAATGTGAGACGATTATGAATGACAAGCTGTTTAGATCCTGTTCAGGTTTACACTGTTTGCAAAGGCACTCAAAGGATATGCATGGAGCAAAGTGTTATGTACAGTACAATACAAGATAGTTAAGTTCCCACCTCCAGTTTTCCATTATTTATTTATCCAACAGTCTATTTATATAGCGATCTTTTCACACAGGATAAGTGCGTTCAAAAGCGCTTCACATGGATGAAATCACTAACCGGAACGAACCGCATGAAAGATATACGTAAATTTAAATATTTTGAAGAATAACTTCCTTATTTATCTACCGAACCCTATGTTGTGACAACTCTTTAGAATCGTCTATTCGAGACGATTCTAAAGAGTGGTCACAATATAGGGTTTGGTGGAGAAATAACGACTTTAATAGTGTTTGAGTGCGAACCTTTATATGTAGCTCTGTTAACACTCGGTCAATAGTTTCTGTAAAAGCTTGATCCAAGCTGTTTGCAAAGTACATGATAACGGTTAATCAGTATAAAGTTTAAACAAATAATGTGTGTATCGATGTTAAAAGAGTGCTTTTCATAAAATTTACAACATAGTTTAACTATAGTATATATCCTACCTTCAACTCCCCATTATTTATTTATCCAACACAGCCAGCTGTTTACCTTGGGTGACTCTACAGGCCTGTGTATATGCTCCGGTGAATCGATATGTATGTGTGTAATTTCTAAAAATAGAACAGCGTGAACGTCTATAGATACAGTATTTGAAGGTGTCGGCCCGGTCAGATTTCGCCCTATTTAATCTATGTAAAAATAGCACACGTTCGTGCTCTGCAACCTAGACCATCTAATGATGCACATTGTGCTCATCTATGAACATTTACCCTTTGTTTAAGCATAGTTTAATTATAAATCACCGTCAACTTTTTCCACTTCCCTTCGTTGAATAAAACAGTTCAAAAACACACTACTAAAACAACATGGCCGACCCAAGCACTGCCTCTTTCATATTCATCCGAATGGGGAAAATTCCTGAAATGGAAAGAAATAAACACTGTCAATGTATTGTCAAGATCAGAAATAATTCAATTTCAACAAAAAAATCAGTCTAAGCTCCACACAGAAACCAGCAGACATGTCAAATCAAGCATATTCATTTTTTCAAAGAACTATTTGCGAGGCTAAAACGACCCGGAAGCAAAATCTCACCGGGCCGACACCTCGAATTATTGACTTCGTCCCTATAACGAACGCATATTTTCAATAATTTCATAAAACTTGGTATTTGTTAAAAGTACAAAAATGAGTCATGCAGGAAACACCACATACAGAACAAACACTCGCCCGAACAGCAACACAAGGAAACAGCAAATGTACATAGGTAGAAAAAACAACAAGAGACGCACAAAGACAAAACAAACATACAATAGGAGGAAGATGGAAGTACCGCCTTGGAACGGTCAGTGACAAAAGTCACCGGGGGTTTAAACCGGTTTATGGGCGCCCAACCTCACCCTTATTCCATCCCCATCCTAAAAGACAAACAGTGTAAATAAACGTATCCCCTCTCCGACTAATCTACAACAACCGCGACAGCAAATACAGTGGTAAAGTGCATGTATAACAAAAAAACATTTTATTGAAAATACTGTATCCACCTATCGCAGTTCACTAAATTATGAAGATTATCAATTTGAATTTATATGACACTTTGTTGCAAAATAAACCGTTTTCATCGATACTTATAATTGTTTCTTCTACAGCCTTTCCGTGCGTTCATTCGGGGCAAATGTATTAACACTTTCCCTGTTCTACGTTTATTCCAAAATTCCAATACCTACAGAATATTCATGGACAAATTACCAGGTAGTTACAACGAAATATGGAAGGTAGAACATTGTAGCCATTTGCGAAACTAAAGAAACATATTTTCTCAATTCCATGTAGCAAACAGAGCAGACCCTGACCAGACGGGGCCGTCTGGTATCCGGGTCTACGTTGTTTGAAAATGCGTAAAAAACTTTTACATGAAGGTCAGGGTTAAACCGATTGCAAACAGATTTGCCACTAATCATTTTGCTGTTTTATCGCATACAAATTGTTTGAAACGCAATGTAACATTATGTAATTACTATTAGCCTTAAGGGGAAGTCCCTACATTCGACACGTTTCAAAAGTGCCTAAAATATACAACACTCATTTGTTTATATTCTGAAAAGAAGTGTATCGCAAGAAAACCAATCGAATAAACACCGAAGAAGACACAACCTCCATACGTGTGATATGTTATTCGGCAATGCATTAGTATTTATTCGGTTCGCGTTTTAGTTTCGTTAACTGTTCTACCAAGGTCGATAATATTTTGTTGTAGAACAAAAATATTTATAAATGTAGAGGAAAACGGTTTAGTTTGTATCACAGGGGCATTTTTCGATACAAGTTCAAATTTAAAATATTCA
This sequence comes from Azorinus chamasolen, assembly GCA_963576725.1. Classification (NCBI taxonomy): domain Eukaryota; kingdom Metazoa; phylum Mollusca; class Bivalvia; order Cardiida; family Solecurtidae; genus Azorinus; species Azorinus chamasolen. The sequence continues at coordinate 26,233,113 of OY755240.1, forward strand.
TAATAATGATTGAACATAACAAATATTAATTAACCCTTTAGCTGCCAATGCCGGATCTGTGATTACCTATGCAAACAGTTTGGATCCAGATGAGACGCCGAGTAACTCGGCGTCTCATCAGGATCCAAACTGTTTGTTACTGTTACCATGGTTTTGAAACAAAAATGAGGAAAATAAAAAAAATGAAATTTTGTAGCAGACGACAAAGTTAGCAGACGACAGAACTTGGCAGCGAAAGGGATTAAGTTATTAATTATAGCACACATATTCATTGCGGAAAGGGTATAATACCGGTGTTGGCACTAATTATCAGAGCTACCGGTTTAGAAATGGTCCACTGATATAGTACAAACGTCCCTCTTTTATTATAATAAATGCATACGTTATATACCACATGTGAGAATGCATACTGTCAAGAAAGAGGCACATTTGACATGAAATAACACAGCTTCCATCGACTACTGTGTTAACCGTTCGCTTGCTATTCACGTCAATATACCTACCTGTAAATAGTGAAGAACCAGATGAGACAGCTCCTGTAGGAGCTGTCTCATCAGGGTCTGCACTATTTACAAGTTGATTGTGCAACCAATGCACTCCACAGCAGTGATTGCACAGCAATTTACTTGTATACAGTGAAAATATATGTAATTATACAACAGGGCATGGGTAAAGAAGGAGAAATGTGTTTTAAAATTCAGCAAACGAAGGGTTAACAATGCTGCAAAAATTTGAGGTTTAGACCGGCCTACGTTCAACAGTGTGAATCATATAAAAAATGTCAGGGTCAATAGATAGTGGAAACGATATGAATTGTTGCCAGAAGGGTTAAAATTTCCTCTAAATCCATGAAGGTATCAAAGATGGCCACAAATGGAGATTTCACCCTTACATTTTGCCACAAAAAATATATCATTAACTTTTTAGTTATCCTATGTAGTTTTATTTTCGTTTACATAACCCGTTCGTACTGTTCATGGTCAAGATCAAACAAAACGTCAAGTGGTCAAATCAACTAAAATCTGGACTTACGAAATCACTTTTGTAAAAGTTTAACGCTTTTTTGAAGATACCCTTACGTCAAATATATTTGAAACATATATACAGTAAAACCTCTCTCTATCGACAACGCAAACTGAGTTTAAGTCTGCCGGTTTAACCCTTTCCCTTATGTAAGCGCATTTTGACGCATCTGCAAACAGAGTAGACTCAGATCAGACTGCTCCTATAGGAGCCGTCTGATCAGGGTCTGCTCTGTTTGCTTATTAGTGTAATATAGATCGGATTCCACAGCTTCTGCCTGAGCCAAAATGTCATGTGTTCATATGCCATTATAAAAAATAATCTTATTAATATTCATGTCGCCATTATTTCGTACATGGATATTCATCAGGGGAAGGTTTAAGACAGGTGGTAGCTTAAATCTGGATGAAACTCATACAGGAAACATGTCTAGGAGCTTTCTGCGACCACGGCGTTCATCCTACATTAAGGAACCACTTAAGGAGCTTTTATAGATCACAATGTGTATTTATTATATGGTCAATAATAGGTAGGCTATATTGTATGTCAGAAATATGCATCATAAGTGAAACCCGATATGTTACACAAACACAGTGTGCACAAATATCGACAAACGTCTCAGTTCATTCTCTACACTTCCGCGTCGAATGACTTTAACCATTATCTACCAGACAGCTAGTATTCGACTAAGTAAATAAAATACTTACTCGGACAAGAGTCTACTTTTACGAAGTGTCATACACGATGTTTTAACAAACTTCGTTTTCAAGCACGGGGTCAAGGCCAACACTAACCCATGCTTGTACTAAGCGGGACGTGGATGTCTTGACATCTCAATTTGGCCAAACCTGCATTTAGTCAACTGTAATCGTTACAGTTTAATGCAACTTGTTAGACGAGATGGTTTCGATTACCGCAACGTTTTGAACATTAGCGGACCATGACGATTACAGTTAACTGAGCACAAGACATATATAGAATATACAGTAGGCTTACTGCTGTGTCTGTTTCTGTAAACTTGAAAGGTTATGATGATTGCCCTGTCAACCAAGAGGATTTAAATGTAAGACGCCTAATGTTTTATAACATGTTAATCTATACATTGTGGATTAAACTCTTTCTCTCATAAAATCGTGTTTTCACGCATTTGCAAACATAGTAGACCCAGATCAGACGGCTCCTAGAGGAGCCGTCTGATCTGGGTCGGCTCCGTTTGCTAATGGAATTTGAAAGATCTGTTTCTTTACTTTCTAAAATGGCTACACCATTCCACCTTCCATGTTTCATTATACCTATTCTAGCCTTGGATATTCAGTAGATATTTAAATTTGGAATACACTAATTACAGGGAAAGGGTTAACACAAAGTCTGTTCAAATTTTGATTTGGGTCCATGCTTATAAAGCTTTTTAGTTGAGTCTGAGTTCGTTCTCAAGCGTTTGATTGGTCAGATTTGAGCCAAAGACTCAAATCTGACCAATCCAAAACTTGAGAACTATTGATGTGCTCTATTTATCACAAATGTTTCCCAAATATGAATTTTATAGAGGCTCCAAAATCCGTCACTAGGAGGGAATTTAACTAATTTAACTAATTTTAATAACACATTTTGTTCTGTCATTTGCAACAAAAAGAAGAATAAATAGGGTTTTCCGTTCTATTTTAAGCAAGTACTTTGCCCATGGTTGGAAAATAATTGATATTACGCATATTTGACAGTAAAGGTTTACAATTGTACTTTAGCTGGCAAGTATATTGGATTTATAAGCACGTAAGGTACGTACCTATGCTATGTTTTAGTTTTTCTTGTATTTGGTTTGTTTGTCGCTTTGACCCTTTACTCCACAAATACACATTTCTAAGCCTTTGCAAATAGAGTGGACCCAGCCGTTTGATCGGAGTTTGCTCTGTTTGCTTATGGCATACTACAGATATGCTTCAAGAGGTTCTGCCGTGCGCTATCATAACATATGAATCTAATTATTAGTCATTATTTCTTACATAAATATTCACGTTGAAAAGATTTAACACTATTTTAGTAATTCCGCGACAGGAGGGCGAATATCCCAGAGTTTTTTCGTGTACGGAACAATTTGCCTTGTTCATTACACAGAAGAAAAAGAACCACCAAGATATCGCAAACCAGCTGGAAGCTTTCCTTACATATGAGTTGGTAACTTAACTGTTATCCCGCTATAGAAAGAAGAAGAGGAGGAATACGAAGAAACAAACAAACATCACTATCTGCTCTCGATCCGGGGGAATCAGGCATAACAAGAAATTTGCAATCACGACTATATATATTGAATAGATAATGGCGAAATAGGCAAAACAAAAAGTTTGCAATCGCGACTAATACAACCTGAATAGATAAGGGGGAAAAGTTTATCATGAAGCTCCTGTATTGCGACTATGTTATATAATGAATAGATACGGGGAAAACAGGTTTACAGGAAGTGTGGGATCGCGAATGGATAATGGCGAAACAGGCAAATCTGACCAATCAAAATTTTGAGAACTCACTTCTGACCAATCAAAAGCTTGAGAATGAACCCAGACTCAACTAAAAAGTTTTATAAGCATGGATACAGGTTAACATGGAAAGGGTTAGTCTTTTGAGTGATCATTGAACCCTTTCCTCTATGAATATTCATGTAAAAACTAATTAACAACTAATTATCATAAACAAACAGAGCAGTTCCCGATCAGATGGCTTCTGTAGGAGCCGTCTGATCTTGGTCTATCCTGTTTGCAAAGACATAGAAAGGCGTACTGATGGAGGAAAGTTTTAAGAAACATTTTTGATTGGGTCAACGTAGTTGTCCCAATCATAGCTATGCCTGGATTTCCACACAGGCTTTCGGTTCATGAAACAAAGCTGAAAATTTGTATATTCTCTGTAGATTCTCTAGCATAGAATGTACGAAATTTCAGCTTTGTGTGGTATTTCTCGGTATTATACTTGTAACCCAAACTTTATTTTTCGGGTCCAAACGTTACAAAACGTCAATTAAGGTGTCTTTTAACTCATTTCAGACAAATTTTATGAACCAAACACCTATGGATCTCCCCCATATTTAATCGCGCAGTAGTAATCAACCGCGCCTCAAAGTAGTGCATTTTGATATCACATAATTGAATATGTCGGTCCTGCCTTGCATAAATCTCAAGTCGGTAGCGCGACTGATCGTGTAAATCGTGACTGATTGTGTATGAATGCAATATTGATATAACAGTGAACACAAACACAAAACTATATTTATATCGCTACACTGTGGCTCAGCTTCTTTCAGCTTTTACGGAAACATGATAATGCGCATGCGTGTTTTACTCTTCAGTAGCGATTAGGGGAGATCACTGTCGATTGCTAAGTTTGCCGAGTTTTTGATTTCGGATTGCGTGGATTTGTTTTGTGAACGCTATTTAAGGATTTTGTATAGACTAATTAGTCATAATGCCATACGAACGTCTAGTTATGGGAAACAATGCCGAATGGGCTGCCTTTCACTGCAATAACTGTTAACAATCAGAAGATTCCCGGTGCACACGTCCTGGTGTGGTACCGTCCTGGTGGACTATTGCCGTAACCGGTCATGCAATGTACTGAATGTAGTACGAATTCAGAAGAAACTTTATCATTGGTGAAGCAGTAAAGTACTTCTAAATAAAGACTCTCCTTATGAAATGTACGCCATTCCTCACAGTGAAGAAATTTGATTGCTGTGGATCAATCATATCAACCGCAAAGACCACAAGCCAGTTTCTCAAGCTATGGTAAGTGGAATTCTGGGTCTGATTTTTTTTAGTTTTTAATTACAACTGCATGCATCCGAACATTCAAGAAATTCGGATAATTCAAACTATATGTATGAATACCGAATTTATTTATTCATCACTTTGTATTTGAAAATATAAGGTGAGAATAACATACATAATTGAGAGGGTTCCCTCCCGTACGTGTACGAGTTCTTCGACAAACGTTTGCTTTTAATACAGATCAGACTAGAATAAGAGCTAGGATTATTTGATTATTTCTTTTTTTCATATCATGTTATTATCTGCCCCAAACCCCGCATTGCTGTTTTAATATCAGATTATGCAGTCTAGCCAAAAATATGCCAACAAAAAATGTGTTTTATTTTAATATAAAAACCAACAATACACAGAGACATATACATACATGTATGTATATGTCTGTAAAATACATAAATAAATGAAATACTGATTAGATCATTAACCCCTTTCTTCTGAAAACACATGCTCATTCCTTTCCAAACAGAGTAGACTCAAATCTATCTAGGATTTAGGAGTGGCTGATCAAGATCAGCTGTTTGCTTCTGACATTATATAGACCGAATACCTTTACCTCCCTTGAAAAACTTACATTATAAAAATTGGCGAATTAATATATTAATGATTGTCTTTATTTCTTAATGATGTATGCTGTGCAAATTTCCACAATTTTCGCATTTTGAACTGACTTCAGTGTTGGAATCTATGTAACTTAACAGTTAACACTTATTCAATGCTAAACAGCATGTCCAGTAAATAGTTGTTTGTGTCAAAAAATAGAAAAATGAATTGCTAGGGAGACCAACGGAACAGCCTTCACTATTGGTCGGAATCTGTCGTAAGATTTAGATTTACATACCGGAAACAATCATTCGATGTATATGTATGCCAACAACCAGTGTCAGCCATTGTACATATGGTAACAACCTATTTAATATTCAAAGCGTTGTTCAAAAATAGAACCGGAATCATTCAGAACTTGGCCGAAGATGTCCGCTGATTTCAGTACAAAATCCCCGTTTCTAAAAAGGAGGCTCTTTAGCATTAGCAGTATTTGGATAGCGATAATATTTAGCTGAACAAATATATAATGTTGGGAAATGGGTTGTATTTTGTAAGCATTATTTTCATTGTATGTATATGTGACACAGTGTATACAGGTTCTGCTGTTGATTAATATGAAAAATGCATCTCTCTTTCAAAAAATCTTTACTAAATATTGAACAGGTAAACAGTAAAGGATTAAAATCATTTATGTCTTATTAGAGACATATAGCATTTTCAACTTCTATAGTGTAAAGGAAGTAAAACTATGAAAAAGTATCTACATATATTCTCTGAACCCACCTCTGAGACAGATTTGCCCCTTAGGACCATTAATACACATGAATATCGTGACCAATTAGTACTCTTGTATTTACTGGATGAATGTTTAACAAACGTTCAGCAGTGTTGGAAGTTATAGGAAAATATAATATTTCTGTGAATGGGAAGATACACCTGTTTGATTTAAATAGTTCCTGGGCAGTGGCTGAAATGACTATTTTACTAGAGAGTTGAGACAAAGCATGATGCAGTGGTAACCGTATACATGTACACGACCAAAAAGAAAAGGAAAACTCTCATTAGTTTAAAAATTATCATTAAAAACAAAATAATAGCTAAATATAAAGCTCTGGAATACATAGCTGCAATGAATAATTATCTTGAGCAGTTTTGATTAAACATGGTCAAACTATTATAATCTTTTAAACATGTATCTACCCAAATACCTCGTAATGTGGTTTGTTAGATATACATGTTTGTATTTAATTATTTATTTCCCCCTATAAACCATTCCTTCATAGGCATTTTTCAGACCCAGCTTCAACGTGAACAAATCTACCCAAAAGTAGCATTTTACTAGAGAAAAGTAACATTTTTGAATTGTGTTGTTTTGAAAGCATTGTGATAAATAGAGCGTTTGCTCCCATGGAACAATTGCTCTATGTATCACAATTGGTTTCAAAAAGCGACTTTTACAGAGGCATCAAAAGGTCAGTCAAAATAAGTGAATGGGTTAAAAACTTTTTTTTATTATCATATACATAGAAACTCCTCATTAAAAATGTAATTGTACAACCATCAATATTGTTTTTTTCTCAAAAAGAATGATTAAAATTTATTTCCTTGCTTTCAGCAACCCTCATACAATTCAACCACAAGAGCCTATGGAATAACCAGATATACAGCAGGTACTGGTAAAAAGCCCACTTTAGTTGATGAAAGCTCTCAGATGGTAGATGTTGTTTGCCTTGGACCACAGTTATTACTACAGTAGAAGGACTATAAATGTAAAAGTTCATCAGAGTTTGGTGCTGAAATTTGGCAAGTTACTCCGAATCAAGATTTTGTACTGGCCTATAGTTTGACTGTGTTTCTCGCATTGCTCACAACTCTGTCTAAATATCGTGAAAAAGTGCCATATAAACGGAGTGTCAAGATTAAGATAATTGCTGTGTACTTGTTAGATTAAGATTAGAATTTCTTCATTTATGTTTTAAAATAATGAGTGAAAGTCTGTGCACAAGCATGGAGCACATGTATCTATGGCCATAACACAAATTTCTTATAGCAATTGCTCCAAATGGTTTTATTATAAACATTTTACCACTATTTGGAGGACAAGCCAATGGCAATTACATCACAAAACATTGTACATGTATGTAATGGTTTGGATTACCTCTTGCTAGGTGACAGTTTGCTGATTTACTATGATATCAGTGAAGAACTTTGTACCAGAAGAGTGAAATTAGACATACCAGCATTCATAAAAGGACATACCCATGTGTTTGAGGAAGAAGTGAATAGAATCTAGGAGAATATCAGCAAATTGCATACATGTTGAGAGGGCCATCATTCACATGAAATCATAGACTTGTTAACATGAAAATGTCCATAAAATCATCATCAAAGTCAAATCAGATGATTTCTGTAATCCCTGCATTGTGTAATATGCTTGATTCATTGATAAAGTATGTACATGTGTAGAAGATGATTGAATTTTAACAAGTTGAAAATCCACACTGGTGTCACTGGTAGTTATTCACCCTTTCCCTGATTAATATAACACTTTACTCCATGATTATTGATGTAAGAAATAAATAAAAGATACATGTGTCATGAATATTAACCCTTTCCCTGGTGAATAACTGAATATTCATGTAGGAAATAATGACGTCATGAATATTAATAAGATTATTATAATTTCATATGAACACAGGACATTTGCCTCAGACAGAAGCTGTAGAATCAGATCTATATTACACCATAAGCAAACAGAGCAGACCCTGATCAGACGGCTGCTATAGGAGCCATCTGATCTGGATCTACTTTGTTTGCAGATGTGCCAAAATGTGCCTACATAAGAGAAAGGGTTATTTGTTTATTCCAAATTTCAGTGGCTATTGAATATTCATGAACAAAACCTTCATAATGAAAGTTGGAAGGTGGAACATTGCAGTCATATTAGAAAGTAAAAAGAAAATCTATTAAATTCCATGAGCTCAAAGAGCAGATTCTGATCAGATGGCTCCTATAGGAGTCGTCTGATCTGGGTCTACTCTGTAAATGTGTGAAAACACTTTACAGGAGGGAAAGGGTTAATTAAAATAATTATTATAGCACATGGACACAGGAAGTTTTGGCCATGGCAGAAACTGTAGTATCATATATATGTTACAGTAGAAATTGCGACTCAGGAAAATCACTGATTCTCCTGGGACACATTGCGATAGCAGTCTCCCCTAGCACAAACTCCAATCCTCTTTTTAAATCATTCCTACATGTTTTGTTTGTCATGTTCTCAATATAGACTAGTGATCTTAAAATAATATATTCTTTAAGTAGAATTGTACATTTTCCTAGAAGAACTAAAGAGTCATATTTAAAAGTAATAATAATTCTTTCCAGTAGAATTGTGAATTTCCATGATAGAATTACAGTTTGTCGTTGACAGACTGTGATCGGAATCTGTACTATTAGAATCGTCGTTTGTCCTTAAGATGTATTAAGATCAGAGTCACTCTTAGGAGAGATTGTGATCGCAATCTGTCCTAGGAGAATTGAGGATTGTCCTGAATCGCAGTTTCTACTGTATAAATATATATAGTTTGTCATAAGCATTTTCAGAGCAGACCCTGATCAGATGGCTCTTACGGAGATGTGAAAAAGTATTTGATTTTATATGAGTGAAAGGGTTAACATGGATATACTGGGCAACAATTATTATTCAAAGAATGTAATGTAGTTTTGTTATTTGTACAATTAAATTCTTCTCTACATCCAGATGTTTTTGTTTATTCACAAGTACTTAGTACTCCAGATTTTATTATCTTATTCCAGAATGAAATATCTAAACAAGGGCTTTCAGAACAGATTTCCCTTTCAAAATGTTCTGAAAAATAAAAAAAAGTTATGACATTTGGTTAAAATATGTCTGTCATTAAACTCTGGTATTTAAATATTTTGACCCTGATGAACTAAAATGTCATAACTTTTTATTATTAGCTCACCTGAGCCGAAGGCTCGGGATGAACTATTGTGACCGCGATGTGTCCGTCGTCCGGCGTCTGTCCACATTTTCAAACGAAATCTCCTCTGAAACTGCTGACCTGATTATAACGACATTTTGTCAGAAGCATCATTGGCTAGGGGAAACGAAACGTTCACATTATGACCCCAGACCAAAAATGGCCAAGCCCTTTCACATTATGACCCCAAGACCAAAAATGGCCCTGCCCAAGGGCTTATCAGTTTTTCATATGAAAATCTTTAAAAATCTTCTCTGAAACTGTACGGCCTAGACCTTTGATATTTGGTATGTAGAATGATCTTATGGTCCTCAACAAAGATTGTTCATATGATTACCCCAGGGCCAAAAATGGCCCCGCCCCAGGGCTTGTCATTTTTTCATTGGAAAATCTTTAAAAATCTAGAGAAACTGTAAGGCTTAGACCTTTTATGTTTGGTATGTAACATGATCTAATGGTCCTCTACAAATATGTAGCTGTGGCTTGTGGTCCTCTGCCAAGAATCATGTTCAACTTACACGACCCTGACCACTGGGCGAAACTTCAGGGCTTATCAGTTTTTCATGGGAAAAAGATAAAATATTATTATACCCCCACAAACAGAGTTTGAGGGGGGTATACTGGAATCAGCCTGTTGGTCGGGCGGTCTGTCTGCAAAATCTTGTACGGCGAACTCCTTCAGTTTCAACCCGATTCACTTGACACTGGCATAATTGTTAATCAGGAGTAGTAGATGTGCAAGACAAAAATTTCAGGTCTCTGTAACCTTGACCTTGACCTTTGGCCTTGAAATTGGTCTTGAAATTGGCAGGCAAAAGCTTGTACTTTGAACTCCTCCTTCACATTCAACCTGATTCACTTGATACTTGGCATAAATGTTACTCAGGAGTAGTAGATGTGTAAGACACAAATTTCAGGTCTCTGTGACCTTGACCTTTGGCCTTGAAATTGGTCTTGAAATTGGCAGGCAAAATCTTGTACTTTGAACTCCTCCTTCCCTTTCAACCTGATTCACTTGATACTTGGCATAAATGTTACTCAGGAGTAGTAGATGTGCAAGACACAACTTTCAGGTCTCTGTGACCTTGACCTTGACAATTGGTCTTGAAATTGGCTGGCAAAATCTTGTACTTTGAACTCCTCCTTCAATTTCAACCTGATTCACTTGATACTTGGCATACATGTTACTCAGGAGTAGTATATGTGCAAGACACAAATATCAGGTCTCTTTGACCTTGACCTTGACCTTTGGCCTTGAAATTGGTCTTAAAATTGGCAGGCAAAATCTTGTACTTTGAACTCCTCCTTTACTTTCAACCTGATTCACTTGATACTTGGCATAAATGTTACTCAGGAGTAGTAGATGTGCAAGACATAAATTTAAAATCTCTGTGACATTGACCTTTGGCCTTGAAATTGGTCTTAAAATTGGCTGGCAAAATCTTGTACGGCGAACTCCTCCTTCACTTTCAACCTGATTTACTTGATACTTGGCATTAATGTTACTCAGGAGTAGTAGATGTGCAAGACACAAATTTCAGGTCTCTGTGACCTTGACCTTTGGCCTTGAAATTGGCAGGCAAAATCTTGTACTTTGAACTCCTCCTTCAATTTCAACCTGATTCACTTGATACTTGGCATAAATTACAGAATTATTTTCTCTATTTGAACTTTGGGTATTTTTGTTATTTGGTCCTGTTACATGTTCAAAACTTGGATTTGCAATCAAGGCTGCCGTGTGGGGGTATTCATCACCTTTAGTGATAGTTCTAGTTTTTCTCTGAAACCATAAGGCTTAGACCTTTAAGTGATGGCATACTGCTTTGCCTTGTGGTTCTCTACCAAGGTTGTACAAATCATTTCTTTTGGTAAAAAATGGCCCCGCCTCTGGGGTTATCTCAGGTGAGCGCTTCATGGCCTCATGGCCCTCTTGTTAAAAGTATATTCATGAAATTTGTAATCAATGCTACAAAACTAAAATAGTTTGGTAGAATTATGTCAAATGATTTCTTTTAACTTTGCTAGTGTGGGAATCATCCGCTTAATTTTATATTTTTCTAAACTAAATGTTACATTTAAGTAGTTTAATATACCACCTGTATCAGTCATAGTCACGTATGTTTTCAGCTAATCGTGAAATTAATATTAATAATCTCCCTGTTGAAAATTCATGTTTGAAATAATGACAAGAATATTTATTAGCCGATTTAGTAATAACGACACATATACACAGGGTTGTTTGGTATTGGTTTATAACCAGTAGAGTCTGATCCATTGTAATTCCATATGCAAACATAGCAGACCCTGATTAGATGTATTTGGTTTAGACCAGTTATGTGTCAAAGGTAATTTTCTCCCAAATTTGATGTTGGCAATTACTTTTGACTTTGGTACAAATAGAGACTTTATATTTGGCATTCAGCAAGCATGTGCATCTCATAACATTGCATCTTTTAAGTGGTACCTGGTCATGGTCAAAGGTTGAGTGTCATTTTCCTGTAACTTTAACTGCAGCCGTAACATTGGCTTTTCATTTTGAACCAGTAGAGACCAAATACTTAATATTTTACGTGTTCATGCATCTCATAAAGCTGGGTGGATTAACCCATGCCCTCATATAAACGCCCTTTCATGCACTGGCAAACCTAGTAGATCCAGATCAGACGTTTATTTAGTTTCTAAAATGGCTAAGTTTCACCTTCCACATTTCATTATAACTGTTTTGGCCATAAATATTCAGTAGTATAGTCAAGGTCAAAAATATGTTCTCCATAAATTTAAACTAGTAGAGATGAAGACTTGATTGTTGCTGTGCTTCTGCATCCCATGAAACTGCATCTTTAACCCTTTCTTCGACCATAAATATGCCTTTCTATGCCTATTGCAAACAGTGTAGACCCAGACCTGACAGCTCCTGCAGGAGCCGTCTGATCATAGTCTGCTCTGTTTGCTTATGGTACAATATAGAAATGATTCTGCAGTGTCTGTCTAGTTGTTCAAAGCTGCATTTAACACCCAAACCAAATATTTCATTTGATCTATGTTGACCCAATCCTCAGTACTTTCAGTACTTTGATATTGTTTGTTGTTTACTGTTTTATCCATTATCCTGCCAACCGCGATCTTTGTCGCTTACTTAAACAGCTTGGAACAAGATGAGACGTCGAACTCGGCGTCACATCAGGATCCAAGTAGTATAAAAATACCATTCAAGATGTGACAATATCATATATACATGTATATATATTATATATCTTCAGCAAACAGAGCAGACCCTGATCAATGACAAACATTTTAACCCTTCGTTTGCTAATCACGTCAATATACCTACCTGTAAGTAGTGAAGACCCAGATCAGACAGCTCCTGCAGGAGCTGTCTCATCAGGATCTGCACTATTTAAAAGTTGATTGTGCAACCAGTGCACTCCATAGCAGTGATTGCACAGCGAAATACTTGTACACAGTGAATATATATGTAATTATACAACAGGGCATGGGTAAAGAAGGAGATATGTATTTTAAAATTCAGCAAGCGATGGGTTAACACCTTTAAACAGACAGTAGAAGATCAAGGTCAGACAAGTATCTGATAAGGGTCTACACTGTGTAATGGTCTCAATATTAGTTGACTCTTAACCGTTTACCCCATGAATAATCACATAAGAAGTATTAGCATCATGAATATTAGTTTGATTAATTTTTGTACATATATAACGGCTAATGGACATGGGGATATTTAACCATAATAAAAACTGTGGAATCAAATCTACCTGTATATTATACCTTAAGCAAACAGAGCAGATCCTGATCAGACGGCTCCTATAGGAGACATATGATCTGGGTCTACTCTGTTTGCAATAATGGAGAAATGGATAGGCTATTCAAGGAATAGAGTGTTATTCACCAAATAATAATGAATAAAGCTAAACAATTATTTGGTAGAATACTATTTAGTAACAGAATGTCAAAGCTGCAAACAGAGTAATTTGTACATGTAACATATAAGGTCATATTACTGCCCTTCATGCTAAAACGAAACAAGAATTTTCCAATGCCTAGACAAGATTGTTGGAATTCCATTGAATATTTTGATGGTTAGATTTATAATCTGTCCCTCTTCCTCATAGAAACGCAGTGTTATGCATTTGCAAACACAACTGACCCAGATCAGAAATCACTACAGAGGTATTGGGTAATTTAGTTGCATTTAAATAGTATTTGACACAGAATTTCAAAGCTTTTAACATAACGAATTGTGACCCTTATCTGTCTTCACGCAAAACGAAACACTTCTTTCCGATTTCAGCCAAAGTGTTTAATTGTTGACGCATTATCTCTGCACACGCTAAAACGAAACTAGAATGTCCAAATTCCTGATTTTACCGTACCTTTTCCTTTAAATTTCCCCATTCAACTTTCAAGGTAGTATAATATTTTACCTAATGGATTTTTATCTAAGAAATAAAGATATATTTATTGGCAGATGTAAACTGTTTAGTCGGATCTATTATGATTTCATAATCAAACAGAGCAGATCCAGCCGAAGAGTTTTATTGTTGACGCATTACCTCTGCATATGCTAAAACGAAACTAGAATGGCCAAATTCCTGATATGGTCGTACCTTTTCCTGTAAATTCCCCCATGCCATGCCCCATTGCAAAATATATGCAAATGCGACTCGGGTCATAGTTAGCGGGTACACAGGTTAACCCTTTACTCCATAGGTACGCTTTACTACGTGTTATGGCAACTAGTGTGGGAGCTGCCTGATCAGAATCGGTACTGTTTGCACTCAGGTTCTTTTAGACCTTTTAGCCTTTAGTTTATTCGGTCTTATATAGAACTCATTACCAATATTTACATACAGTTAAATCCCGCTAATGCGACCACTTAATGATTTAACCTGGGTGTCTTTATAAGCAGGTAGTTGCTTAATGCAGGACAAAAGTAATGCAGAAAGCTCCTCTAGGAGCTTTCTGCATTACTTTTGTCCTGCATTAAGCTACCACCTGCATCTAGCACCCAGAATTATACCTCTTTTAGGTGGTGGCATTAGCGGAACTTTACTGTACCAAAATACCATTCGAGATACTGGATATGACAAGAGGGCGACGCTTAACTAATACACATCAGAATCATCTCCAGTTGTAATTAATTTAACTTGAACACCTTTTACTCCCGAATTGGTGACATATTAATTTGCAAATAGTTTGGATCCAGATATGACGCCGAGGAACTGGGTATCTCATCGGGATCAAAACTGTTTGATGCTCATACTATGGTTCTGGCAAGGACATACAAGAAAATTTCAACTTTTAAAACTGAAGCAGACGACAAAATGTGCTGACGACAACCATTTCAGACGACAAATTTTGCAAACGACAATTACTGAGAGTGCAGATATTTCAATGTTTAGCACGTCTTTTAAACGCTTGCAAAGTTCGATTACACACAAAATGCAGAGACACTTGATGTAAAATTAACTCTTCTCTTGCTGAAGTTTGAAATACCTAATCCTTCTTTACCATTGTCATGTTATATAATAACGTATATCTCCACTGTATACAAATATTTCTCCGTGCAATTACTGCTATTGAGTGCACTGGTTGCACGATCAACTTGTAAATAGGGGTTTCCATTTCGATTTACATGTACGTATGGGTTAGATTAGATTAAATTCTATCCCTTATCAATATTCATGCAAACAATAATGGTATCATGTATATTACAGTACAGTAAAACCTCTCTGTAATGGCCATTAAATTGTGCTAATTAGTTGGTATTTAGGGCAGGTGGCTGCTATAGGAGCGTTCTGTTTTACTTTCACCTTGCTTTAAGCAGCCACCTGCCTTTAACACAAGTATTTTATGTAATTTAGCGACCGATATAGAGAGGTTTTACTGTATCTGTCAATGTTAAATATAACGTGTGTATGATTCAGCTAAAAAAATCTATGATGGCACGAAGATTTACATCAATATTCACCGGATATAGATTTTTACTTGGCATGTTATAGCAGATAGCTTTCTAGGCACAGGACACAGGCCAAGCATGCCAACAGTAAACATATACATTTATAAACCCTCTAAACCGGGCATTATATTTAGTATAACTATTGTTCTTGGAGGCAGCTTAATGCGAAATGAAAGCAATGTAGAATGCTCCTCTTCTGTATGACTTTCACCCTGCACTAAGCAACCAGTTCCCTTATATTTTCCGTTTTCAGCAGTTTAAACCAGTATTTGATTATTTATGCATGTCTATTTATATACAACAGGTAACGGCCAAGCTCACGGCATACTGCACGAGTACATGGGTTTTGCCCCTAAAACCATCTTGCAACATTTCAGATGTATTCTCTCCATTTTATTTAAGATTTTGAAAAGCCCAAAACTAAACATGCATACCTGAGAACTGAACCTTCAAACTGTGGAAAATCATACCAGAATCGTTTGGGGTTTTAAGCTGGGTGGTGCGGAAATGGTTTGGGCGGGATGGGATAGAGTGGGGACGGGATGGGATGGGGATGGGTAGAGGGTAGGAGATTAGAAGGGTCTAAGTTTTACTACTGGGTGATCTATTTCATTTCTGTTCAAAATTGTGCTTGAACTTATATTATTTTATATATGGTAAAAACCTGCTGAGCAAATTAATTCTACTCACTTTTTCACCCACTACATTTTCATCAGTCAAGCTACATGTGTATAATCGGTTTCTCTACCAAAATGATATCTGAGTGTCCAACAGTTTGGGTCCTAATGGCACACCAAGTTACACTGCGTCTCACCTGGATCCACACTATTTGCATAAGACCCAATTTTTAATTTTTCACGGCGGGTTCAGTTATCAACTTAAATATCTGTTAGTCTTTTTTGTGTATGCACTAGTCACTGAACTGCTACGGAATACATGTATATCGGTGTTATACAGTAAAACCTCTCTTAACCGGCCGTTAAATTTAGTATGAATATCGGTCTTGGAGACAGGTGGCAGCTTAATGCAGGGTGAAAGCCATGCAGAAAGCTCCTAGAGGAGCTTTCTGCATGACTTTCACCCTGCATTAAGCATCCAGCTGCCTAAAAGTGTCTAAATTCTTATCTGCTAGAATTCCGGTTAAGAGAGGTTTTACTGTACACAAATACTCTTCCGGTAATTCTAGTTTCGTTTTAGTATAAAGGAAGATCATATCGCAAATCACATATGGAAGCGATACATGTATCATCACTAGTTATCATGATAAGTATGACATTTATCTGAGAAATCTCATCGATACGTATAAAAATGTAAAACGATACAATAAAAACCCTCTAATGCGACCACAAAAAGGGGCATCACTCTCGGTGGCAGAGGCAGATTGTAGCTTAATGCAGGACGAAAGTTATGCAGAAAGCTCCCCGAGGAAGGAGCTTTCTGCATTACTTTCGCTCTGCATTAAGCAACCACCTGCTTATAAAGGAAGTTATGGTTATTATTTAAATGGTCGAATTAGAGGGGTTTCACTGTATTTTTATAATACAGTAGATTCTGTCTTAAGCGGTCGTTGAAAAGAGGTCTATTGATCGGTCTGTAAGACAAAGTAGGTGGTAGCTTAATGCAGGTCAAACGTAATGCAGAAAGCTCCTAAAGGTTGCGCTGCATTAAGCAACTACCTGTTTTAAAGATGTATATATTCAATAAATGATGGGCGCTTATATGACAGGTTTAACTGTTTATTATATTAGATTATATTACATTATATTATATTACATTATATTATATATAATATATTATATCATATCTATTGTAGATGATAGAGATGATTCCCTCAGTTGATTGTATATGCCTTCTGTTGGTTCTGTTTCCCTTGAATGAAGGTATGTCTCAAATAAAGCATTGCCTTTGTGTAAGTAGAGTATAAAAGCGAAAGTAGAAAAGTTCATTATTGTGATTATTTAACAAATAAGTTGTTTAACGCTGCTCAACCCTTCCCTTGATAGGAACCATTTTTAACACCTTTGTAAACGGAGCAGACCCAGACCAGACAGCGCCGTTTGATAAGGGTCTGTTCCGTTGACCTACGACGTAATATGGACCTAGTCCCACGTTTCCTGTTATGGCCAAAAACTCATATGTGCATTAACCATTATAATAAAAAAGATAAGCAAACACATATTAAATATATTATAATTTATGACATGAATATTCATCAGGGAGAAGATTAGTGCCGGCGAAAGTAATGCACACGTCTAGTTTTGTATTAACACTTTCCTTCATTTAAGCGTGTGTCTATGCATTTGCAAACAGAGTAGACCCAGATCAGATGGACCCTAAAGGAGCCGTTTCACCAGGGTCCGCTGTGTTTGCAAATTAAAGAGATCTGTTATTTTACTTTCTAAAATAACTAAACAGTTCCACCTTCTATACATGTTTTTCATTATAAGTATGTCACAAGAATATTCAATAGGTGTTGACATTTTGAAATAAACACGAGGCAGGGAAAATGGTTAAACCGTATTCGTGATGCCACCTGTTATCTTCAGGAAATGTTGTCTGTGTAATGTGTATTATGAGTGGACATGTTCGTCATTATTTATAGTAAACGTTAGATATTAGACCAGATATTATCCTACCAATTTGACCTGAGACTCATGCATTTTCCGTGTATTATCGTCGGTAATCTTCGAATAAATTTCCAAACGTATAAGAATGCGCTATAGAAATACAGTAAAACTCCTCTAATGTGACCAGCAAAAGGGGGCATAATTCACAGTGGCAAAGGCAGTTGGCAGCTTAATACAGGACGAAAGTTATGCAGAAAGCTTTCTGCATAATTTTGTCCTGCATTAAGCAACCACCTGCTTATAAAGACAGTCATGTTTATTTATTAAGTGGTCGCATTAGAGGGGGTTTACTGTAGAATCCTCGTGGAAAATGATTATTACCGGCTTTTGGTTTGCTATGTTTTGTCACAGAGTATTACGAACAACCCCGATAAACACGCCGAAATTTAATCGAGTCTCAGGTCAAATTGGGAGGATAATACAACTGTAAATACATAGCATGCTTTTCACCTTTAACCCGTTCTCTGTTCTATGTTTATTCCACATTTCAATACCTACTGTATATTCATGGACAAAGCAGTTATAACGAAGTATGGAAGGTATACAAGTGTAGTCATTTTAAAAAGTGGAGAAACATATCAATCTAATTCCATTAGCGAACAGAGCAGACCCTGATTAGACGGCTCCTATGGGAGCCGTCTGATCTGGGTCTATTCTGTTTGCAAATGCGTGAAAATGCGTTTATATGAAGGAAAGGGTTAAATGATATTTAAGAATTATTGGAAACACTACATTGTATATTCGTGTATTGTTGTCAATCATTCATATAACAGTACAGTGTCGCCTATACGGCCATTATACGACCACTAAAATGATGTCTGATTATGTACGTGTTACAATAGGTGATAGCTTAACCCTTCTCTTGCTGAATTTTAAATACATTTCTCCTTCTTTACCCATGCCCTGTTGTATAATTACATATATCTTCACTGTGTACAAGTATTTCGCTGTGCAATCACTGCTGTGGAGTGCACTGGTTGCACAATCAACTTGTAAATAGTGCAGACCCTGATGAGACAGCTCCTGCAGGAGCTGTCACATCTGGGTCTTTACTATTTACATGTAGATATATTGACGTGAATAGCAAGCGAAGGGTTAATGCAGGACAAAAGTTATTAAGAAAACTATCACAGGTTTTTACATACTCCTATGTAGTCGTATTACCGTTGCTGTACTGAAAAATGATTCATGTTAAAACGAAACTGGAAATTTCTTTTCTTACAAATTTTCTGCTTTTCCTTTTAACGCTGAAAACACCTTGACATTCCAATACCAATTCGCGCAGAAATCTCAAAAACCATTTGAAGTATATATACATGTACATATAAACATTGTATTTGGAAATAAGTAAGTGTGTGAGTGAATGAGTGTGTGAGTGAGTTGGGCATATGAATACTATACATGATAATCACTGAGTATCACTATAGGATGAAAACGAAAGCTAAATCCTAGTGATTTCTTCTCCTTACACCTAACATATCAACTCTTTCCTTCCTATAAACGTATTTTCACGCATTTGCAAACAGACCAGACCCAGGTGAGACGGCTTCAATATGAGTCGTCTTATCAGAGTCTGCTCTGTTTGTTAGTGGGATCTGAAAGATCTGTTGTTTTTTACTTTCTAAAATTGCTCCAAATAGTCTACCTTTATTATTTAATTATAACCATTTTGTCCATGAATATTCAGTAGGTATTGGAATTTGGAATAATCATAGAACAGGGAAAGGAATCACGAAAGGATTAAGTTGGGAAAATAGTCAAACAGGGAGAGCCACATACGCAATGACAGCGCACCAAACACCATTAAACAAGAAACGGTATAACCACAAGACAAAACATAACAGGACGCATATCAAGATGAAATTAAACATTAAACATATGAAACAACAAAGTTGACCATAGACTGAAAGCAGGAGTACCGCCTTGGAACGGTCAGTAGCCAAAAACAGCTACGGGGGGGGGAGGGGGCGCTTAAACCTGGTTTACGGGTACCCAACCTCGCCCTTATCCCACTTTCACCAAACCCTTACCAAGGTGTTAAAATAATGTCTTCTAAAATTTGAATCTGGTTTACAAAACAATAAGAGGGCCATGATGGCCCTGGTATCGCTCACCAGGCAATCAGAGGAGAGACTTTGCAAATCTTTACTATGTTTCTATAGAAAACTGGCCACCACCCCTGGAACGGGCCTCATTTTACCCTAGGGCCATAATTGGTACAACTTTTGTAGAGGACTTCAAGTTGCTGCTATGTGCCAAATATGAAAGCTGAGAACCTTCTAGTTTCAGAAGAGAATGTTTTCAAAGTTTTCACAATATGTTTCTATATAAAACAAGCCACTCCTAGGGGGAGCGGGAGAAGGGGAGATAATCTCGTTGTTAACCCTTTCCTCCATGAATATGAATGTAAGAAATAATGATGTCATGAATATTAAGTAGATTATTTTCGCAAATTAGCACATGGACACGTGATCATCATAATCATAGCAATCATGTCTATATTGTACCATATACTAAGCAAACAGAACATACCCTGATCAGACAGCTCCTATAGGAACTGTATGGCCTGGGTCTACTCTGTTTACAAAGGCGTAGAAAGGAATATTTATAAGGATTAAGAAATTGCCATGGTTCTCTACATATAATCCACAGTGTCTGTGTATCTCAGGCTGCCTGCTATACCACGACATTACCGGTATAGTCACTAGGTCAAGCGAATATCACTGCTTGACCTCTTTACTCCAAAACTGCAGACTGCTACATATTTGCTAGAAAACTGTCCAACCTGGGGCGGTGCCAATTTTGACCCTAGAGGCATAATTAATATAACTGATGTAGAGGACCTGAACACGATGCTATGTACCAAATATGAAAGCTGAGAACCTTCCCGTTTTTCAAAATGTTCACTATATGTTTCAATTGAAAACTGGCCACCCCTGGGACGGGGCAAATTTTGTTCCTAGGATCATAATTGATATCAATTTTACAGAGGACCTGAACATGATGCTATGTACCAAATATGAAAGCTAAGAACCTTGCAGTTTCAGAGGAGAAGATTTTCAAACTTTTCACTATAATTTGTTCCTATAGAAAACAATGCGGGGCCAATTTTGCCCCAAGGGACATAATTTTATTTTATATAACTTTTGTGGAGGACCTGCAGATGATGCTATGTGCAAAAGATGAAAGCTAAGAACTCTGAAGATTCAGGGGAGAAGGTTTTTAAAGGTTCACGGACTACAATTGAAATCTAGGTTATTTGCACAAAAAGTGCAGTCCCTGATCAGTGGGTCTATTATAATAATCCGCTTCACTATGAAGGAAAACGTTTTTGCCACTTTTGGTAAACGAAATACAATCATAGTTCAGACAGTTTATATCTGGATACATCGATATATTGATCTTTAACCATATTACTCATTTTGGTGTAGTATTAATAGCTAGGTAAACGAACTATGACAGGAACAACTGACAAGCATTAAGTTCTCACTAAGTACAAGAGTAGCATTTGCTCTGCTCTTGTTTACTATTGTTTTAAAGAAAGGAAGCTTCAGAAATTGAAACGTTTGTTGAAAGGTCGAGGGTGATTGATCTGCCAACATCCATTTAGTAAATTATAGCAATGTTTGGTTTTGATTCTGCAGTAGTAATAGCAATACTAAGGATAGCGAAAGTAGTGGAAATAATGCGAAATAACCAAAGTCAGAGCAGAAGTTGCAGTAATAAAAAGAGAATTTGCCGTGGTAGGGTAACACACGTGGCAGTACTAGAAGTCGCAGGCAAAGGTAGTAGATGTACAATCAGTACTGGCGGTAGTGGTATGACGGAAGTGATAGTGTTCGGTGCGGTAGACGATGTAGCAGTGATAGCCGTCACAGGAAGATTAAGTAGAAGTAAAACTAGTAGCAGTGGTAGTCGTGGAGCAGAAATGGTGATGTTCAATTTAGTAGACCAAACAGTAACAGTGTGGACAGCGTTAGTAGCAGCATTAGTAGAAGAAGAAGTAGTAATTCTTGTAGTAAACATTGTGATGGTTGATGTTCAAATGAATGATGAAGCAAAAACAGTGGATGGGGTGGTAAAATAAAAAACAACAACAATAGTATTAACAGCAGTGAAAGTAACTGTGAGGATAGTTACAGTAGTGGTAGAGGTATTTACCTAGTATTAACCCTTACAGCGCGAGTCACTACTGTCCTTTGCAAACAGGGCACCAAATAGTATACGTATCCTTATAGCTGCAAATGAATGCATAAAATACACTCTCCTTTACAGTGCGGTATATGAGTCACTAATGTCCATTGCAATCAGCATAGAACTAGATGAGAGGGTTTCTAGAGGAATCCCCTAATATTCACCATAAAAGTACAAATATGAGCCATGCAGAAACACCATATACAAGGCAAACAACCACATGAACACATGAACACCACATCAAAAAAACACAGCAAATGTACATAACAATCAAAACACAAAGAGACACACAAAGACAAAACAAACAAACAATAGGTGGAGATGGAAATGCCGCCTTGGAACGGTCAGTGACAATATTCACTGGGGGTGGGGGTTGTGGGGGGTAACTCGGTTATGGGGCTCGCAATATCATACTTATAAGTTTGACCTGTTGGGATTTAAGAATTATCCATTTGGACATTCAGCATTGTGAGGTTTATTGCGATTTTTAAATAAGAATTATTGTAGAGATAGGCACACAATATAGATGTAGATAGTTTTTTGAAATCTGAGTGAAACATATTTGATATTTTCTGCGCGAAATCCTTTATTGCTCAGCTCAATAAACATTATAAGTCTATAAAACTGTCGGGCATTCTCAAACAGCTTGGACACAAATGAGACGCCGAGTTACTCGGCGTCTCATCTGGATCTAAACACTTTGACATTCGGTTATTATTTTTTTAAACGTTTTACGTATCAACAGTAAGTCAATCGTATACCAGACATGCTTTTACAACATGTTAAATGTCAAAATGCCTCTTCATGCCTTTTATAATGAGTGATTATATGATTGGCTGAGATATAAGATACATGCATCTTATCTACAGACCTGGTGTAGTTTCATGGAATGATATTCAGTCCTCGATCACAACACACTATTTTCAATATTTTCAGTCAGTGCAGTAAGCATAAGCAACGACACCTTATGCACAGTCACCTGCGAAACCTGCGAAATAAATGGAACATGCAGCAGCTGTTCACCTGGAAAATACGGCGAATATTGCGACCATGATTGTTCGCCACACTGTGAAGATGGACGATGTAGTAAGCAATCCGGAGATTGCGTATGTTCCAAAGGGTACTATCGATCAGGCGAATCGTGTATTCCATGTATCATTACTTGCAAAGAATGTATTGACAGCGGTACTTGTGGTCAATGTGAACCTGGCTACTATGGCCCAATCTGCCAACAGAATTGTTCACACTGTGTGTTAGGAACGTGCTCAAAACATAAATGTGTACTTGGATGCAAGAGCGGTTTTTACTCTACGGAGCGTTTTGGGGTCGTAACATGTGAGCCTTGCGATTGGACTTGTCCAACGTGTTCAACATTCGTGAACTGTACAAGTTGTGTAGACGGACTTTGGGGTAGTAGTTGTAAAACCGAATGCTTAGGTAATTGTACCATGTGTGATCAAAGTACGGGTAAATGTTTTTCTAAAACGTGCCAAGTTAGTCAATATATGAATACGACAGGCGATTGCAATGATTGTCCATTTAACTGTAGAACTTGTAACGCTACAATGTGTACCAAGTGTTACGGCGACTACACTGGCAGTCGTTGTAAAACCCTTAACTGCAGTCATATACCATATTGTGAGGAGTGCAGTTATAACTCCACCATGTTTGATACTTTATAACTTCACCATGTTTGATACTTTAAACTTGTTTTGCATCAGATGTGATAACGAACATTTTGGTGACACGTGTCAGTATAGTTGTAGCCCAGGATGTAAATATATAATCAATTCGACTGAGCCAACCTGCGCACCTAGAACCGGTAATTGTCTGAAGGGATGTAAACGTGGATACTTTGGTAAAGGTTGCAACGAGACTTGTGCTGTTGGTTGTCGCGGAACTTGTGATTCAGAAACAGGACAATGCACGTGCAAAAACGGTTATGTTGGAGACCAATGCGATGTGCCATGTAACACAACAGGCAGCGAGACGGAAGGTGGACATGACACATGCTTCAACAATGCACATCTTAACCAGTCTACATATGAAAGTAATAAGATTATTTTCTTTTAAAAACATTTCTTTCTTAGCATACGTTCATTGTTCATTACAGTGCCTGTCCCTTATACGCCAAATTCGTGGAAATTCAAGGGAATGCATAATAAATAAGAACGGAGTAGAAGCAGTATTTATCGAAGCATATGGTTAATAATTCAAATGAACATGAACAGAACATGAACTAAATCACCATCAATATATGTTTTCAATAATAATTGAAATTAGTTGCAAAGTAAATGTACAAATATGAGTCATACCAGAAACACAACACAAAAACAAAGCACCGCCCGAACAGCACCACAACAAGAAAACACAGCATGAATATGTTGATTATTTAAATATCTTGCCGACGTTAAATAAAACTAATCTTATCTTATCTTATCTTAGCAAATTTACATAACTATCAAACCACAAAGAGACGCACAAAGACAAAACCAACAAACAATAGGATGGAAGTACCACCTTGGAACGGTCAAATTTGTGTCTTATACCGTAGAGAATGGCTAGCCCTCTGACACTATATCTGAAAACAAATTGAAACGATGCGATAATTGAGAAATGCAGCAGGGGCTGCTTTTAATCAATAACATCATAGAAACACCTTTTCATGTCGGTGCAAAACAGGACAAGCGTAGATAGGACGACTCATTTAGGCTCTGTTGTTTGCTTATGGAATTAAATAGATTTGATTCTACGGATTCTATGAATTGGCCCGAACACCTTGTGAGCATGTGGCAAGTTCTAATAATTCATGATGTCATTTTGGTTTAGCATGAATATTTATAAGGTAATGGGTTACTGAATAAGGTAAAAAGTTAAGGTACTTCCGAATGGATTAATCTGCTGTGTCCACTACAGCTTTGTACTCAAGCAAGCATTTACTATCCAGTAACCTTTGCGTTTTGATTCTTAAATTAGACAACAAATTAGCGAGCTGAAGAAGTTCATTTGAAAGTGTCCTCTACGTCAGTTTTCAATATTCTATTGTCTTACATGAATATATAAGTATGCTATCGTCTTACATGTCTATCTATAAAAGACGTGTCTTACACCTTCTCTCTTAATGAGACAGTGGGTTAAAGATAACATAATTATGAATACCAACTATATACAAAGCACTCACTGTCAATATGGCCAATTGCTCTTGGTTTAACCCATTTTTATTTCCAGAGACGTCCGGTTACTCGCTTCCTGTATCCGCAATGGTAGGGATTATAGCAGGAACAATTCTCGCCATTATTGCATTGGCATCGCTCATCGTTTATGTTCTGAAGCGCAGACGTGATTCCAATCAATGTTGTACCGAGACCATGGATGGAACGCCACATGAAATGGTTACTTTACATACATTTTGTACAATATCTACAATAAGTGGCAGTGACACATCGTCGAATAGCCCAACAATGGGTCAACACGATACGATACTCAGGGAAATAGATGTGACGCCTTAAACTTAAAACATTTTTGAGAAAACCTTTATCTCTCCACTAAACTCCACGTTGTAACCTCTCTTCGAGGCAATTCTAGAGCATGGTCACAACATCAGGTGGTGACAATATGAAGTTTATACTTTAGCACCTCTATCAATAGCTCTGATAAGGTTGATACACATTCAGGATTATCATAGCTTCAGGTAAGATGCGTTGCTTAAAACATTATTTTTTTCAAGAATGACTCCTTATTTCTCCACCAAACCCTATACTGTGACCACTTTTTTCCAAACGTCTTTTTGAGACGTTTCGAAAGAGTGGTCACAGTATAGGGTTTGGTGGATAAATGATGATTTTAGTATTTGGAAACACATCCTCCCCTGAAGCGTGTGGATTATTATTATAATTATTATTCATTGGTATACCCAGTATACATTTGCACCAAGTCACATGATTCGTACCAGCTGGTCGCTTTCAAAATGAGGTTGCTTCTTTATTCAATATTATATATCGGTTTATTAATAATTAACTTTAACTGTATTTGTTTTGTTTGTTTGTTTCTGGTTGTGTTTGTTTGTGTTGATTAACGTTTCTATCTGGATTAACTGGACGCACCCGAGAGAGAGGGGAGCGGATACACAGAAATCCGGAAGCAAAGCGATGTCCTACTCTTCGTATCAACAGATTGTTTTGGTTCTTTTAGATGCCCAGTGTAAAGCACTGATACATCGGACCTCGGTTTATAGTTTATATGTTTTGTAAATGAGTACAGTACGTTTAAAATATTCAATATGCTGTCATAATTTACAATAAATCTTTATGTCTAAACTTAAAGCAACGTTTGGTTTAATCGATTAGGTGTTAACCCTTCTCTTTCTGAATTTTAAAATACATGTCTCCTTCTTTACCCATGTCCTGTTGTATAATTACATATATCTTCACTGTGTACAAGTATTTTGCTGTGTAATCACTGCTGAGGAGTGCACTGGTTGTACAATCAACTTGTAAATAGTGCAGACCCTGATGAGACAGCTGCTGCAGGAGCTGTCTCATTTGGGTCTTCACTATTTACAGGTACGTATATAGTTTTTGGTAGTAAAATAAAGATGAAATTATGATATAAATTGTAAGAGTTACAGACTTGTTTGTACTTGAGGTACATGTATGTCCATTCTGTCAGACTCCATTCAAGCGATACAGGCCCCTATAGTTTCGGCAGTGTGTACGGGTTTGTATGACGGTTTTGGATTCCGTATTACTTTCGCGCTCAGGAACTACGGAATCTAAAACCATAATACAAACCCGTACAAATCCGGACACTCTGCCGAAACACCGTGTATCTAATAACATCCTATAGGAGTTATCTGATCAGGATATGTTATGTTTGCTTATGACATTATATAGATATGACTCTACAATTTTAGCCACTAAAAACTTTCCTGTGTTCAAAATGAATCTTATTAATGTTCATGACATCGCTATTTCTTGCATGAATATTAGGCGCTTTCTGCACTAAGCTGCAACCTATCTCCAAGATCGATATGTATACTAAAAATTGTAAATTTTAAGGACTAAAATGCCCAGTTAGTAAACATAGCCATTTAACGTCCGGTTAAGAGGAGTTTACTGTACCGAAATGATAATTACAGTTTAGCAGTACAGTTGAACTTAGATAACTCGAACTCGGATAACTCGAACTTCGTGATAACTCGAACAAAACGTTCAGTCTTTCCAAACCTTACAATACATAATTGCTCTAAAATGTATCGCTACAGATATTTTGAAACACATGTCACAGCTTAATACAGGTCTAAAGTAATGCTGAAAGCTCCTATAGCATTACCTGGGACCTGTATTAAGCTGTGGCATTGAGAAATTGTTCAGATTAGAAATCGGATGACTCGAACTTCCGTTATCTCGAACTAATTTGTATGGCCCCTTCAAGTTAGAATTATCGAAGTTCAACTGTACTACATGTATATTAATATGATTACTCCCGAATCAATTAAGGGAAACAGCTCATTACTTCCTTTGGAACTTACCATTATTTCGTGTTAATAAGGCACAGTAAACAAACTATTTGATGGGTTCATCACATAGTGCGGACCCTCACCAGATGGCTCCTTCGGAAACCATCTAAAATGTGCTTACATTGTTTGCCTAAGAGACACTTGCCATGTAATTGAACATGTAATTGCACTGGTAAATATTTGTAACCATTCTTTATTTACAGTTTTTCTTCTGACCATTTCTCTAGCGTAATAAGGGCCAAATGACCATGTGAACTCATGCTGATAGTTATCACGTAAGAGTCATCTATTAACACATTATCCTCTAGTGACACATTTTTTCGCATCTATAGAAGTACAAAAATGAGACATGCAGGAAACACCACATACAGAACAGTCGCCCAAACAGCAACACAAAGACACAGCAAATGTACATACCTATAAAAACATCAAGAGACGCACAAAGACAAAACAAACATACAATAGGGGGAAGATGGAAGTACCGCATTGGAACGGTCAGCGACAAAAGTCACTGGGGGTGGGTGGGTGGGGGGGGGGGGGTAACCGGTTTTGAGCACCCAACCTCACACTTAATGAAACCAGTGTGATAAATAAAGCATTTGCTCCTATAGGAGCAAATGCTCTATTTATCAAAATGGTTTCAAACTACAAAATTCAATTTTTTTCATTTCCTCTTTTTAATGCTACTTTTCGGTAGATACATTCAAAGAGGTTGGGTTTAAAATAGCCGAGGAGAGAATGAGTTAAGACGCGATAAGGCACGAATGTTAATTTCGGTGTATTGTGTACAACATATCTTATATTCCATTATATTTTACTAAGATTTTTATAACTTACAGTAACTTATGTAATAATTGTGCCAATCTAAAAAGCTCCTTTCATATTGCTTATATCAATTCTGAAAATGGGTGATCCCTCGAAAGCAAAAGTAGAAATGCAAAAAGAGAAATATATAAGTTTATTCATAAATAGGTCATTTTACAACACAGTGTGAAAAATGCATGTCTCTCTGTGTCAGACCATCAGTGACAAGAACCACAATGAAAATAAGAGATACACTTTTCTCTTTTGTGTGTGTCATCCGTGATATCGATGCGACTGCCATGGTTCATAACACAAACACACACAAACTTATAATTATTATTTTTTATATTGTTGTAATAAAAGATATGTATGTGTTGTTATCTATTGTCTTGTTGCTCGATCTTGAAATAAATAAATGTATCTAAATCTATCTATCTATATCGGAATAAGCCTAGTAGTGTCCCTTTTTTCACGCAATAACCTGTCACAGAAGTCACTTCTACAAATATATACTTAATTAATTTATGAATATTTACAATTGGTTGTGTGATTTCTTTGGATAGGCATATTCTGAATACAATACAGAACTATAGAATGAAATATAGTGTCTGCTCCATTTGCTAATGGAATTTTATAGATTTGTTCCTTTAATTTCTAAAATTGCTACAATCTTCCGCCTTCCATATATCATAATAACTATCTTAATAATGAATACTAAATAGGTAATGACATTTCGGAGTGAAAATAGAACAGGGAAAGGGGTTAAAATGTTGAATAAGAGCGGTATGTAGACATAAATAAAATTAGAGACAGTTCGCACTGTGCGGACACACTTTTCCACAATACATTTGAACTTCGAAACCACGCACCTATTTATTATTTTAACAGAACAGAACATATGTTTATTCAACTTGTACAAACATGTACATTGTTGTTACAAATAAACATACATAACACATAGGTCCAATATGCCTTAATACTGACTAAATGTAATCACTGAAACAATCAATTTAATTATGAGCAAAAGCATTACATGAAGGAAACTTGACAATTTAGTTTCGGGTTTGAGATGACAGCGTGGTAGCTGAGTAAGGATTTACTCTTTCGGCGCCAAATTCTAATTGTCGTCTGCATACCAATACAGAACTATAGAATGAAATCCAATGTTGTTAAATCATTCGGTAAAATAAGGAACTAAGAAAAATAAATGCAAATGCACCTTGAATATGTGACGTCTGTTCGGAGACTTCACTATTTGTCGTAGTGCCTTTATGCGACATTAGCACTGAAAGTGTTAAGGTGACGGGATAAATGTTAATTGTCCACTGGAATTTTATACCCCCTTATACCCCCTTTTGCTTTGCACATGGCGGTCGGTCTGTCGGTCGGTCGGTCGGTACACCGATGGTTTCCGATCGATAACTACTAAACCACTTGACATAGAATCTTCCAACTTGCTGTGGTGGTTGGTCATGTCAACTAAATGATACCTGTTGTTTTGTAGGTCAATAGGTCAAAGGTCAATGTCACAATGACCTAACTGGTGAAAGCGTCTCCGATCAATAACTGCTCAAGGGTTTGGGTAGGGATCTTCAAACTTGCTGTGGTGATTGGTCATGACCACTGGATGACCACTGGATGACCCCTTTTGTTTTTCAGGACACTAGGTCACTAGGTCAAAGGTCAAGGTCACCATGACCTTAACTGGTAAAATGGTTTCTGAACAATAACTGCTCAATGGTTTGGTTAAGGGTCTTCAATCTTGCTTAGGTGGTTGGTCATGACAACTAGATGAGCCCTATTGTTTTGTAGGTCACTAGGTCAACGGTCAAGGTCACCATGACCTTAACTGATGAAATGGTTTCCGATTAATAACAGCTCAATGGTTTAGTTCGATAAATTCAACCTTGCTGTGGTGGTTGGTCTTGACCACTAGATGACCCCTATAGTTGTTGAGGTCACTAGGTCAAAGGTCAAGATCACCATGACCTTAACTTGTGAAATGTTTTCAGATCAGTAAATAATCAGTGGTTTGACTTAGGATCTTCAAAGTCGCTGTGGCGATTAGTCATAACCATTAGATGACCTCTATAGTTGAGGTCACTAGATCAACGGTCAGGGGGTCTGGGGGTAAACACGTTTTACAAACATCTCTTGTTCATTTATGTACCAATTTGTGTATTATCTGGCAAAATCAAAACAATAGGTGCATTGATGGTTTTTATTCTTAGCCCTTTCAAATAAAAAACAAACAAAGACTAAGTGTGCTTAAGTATACTGTTGCATATGTGCTCACCTTCGATTCGATAAAACACTATTGTACCAACATCTAACCAATTAGATGCTTGAGAAGTGCATTCAGACTCGAATAGAAAACAATATACACGTACTCCACTGGACTTTACTTTCTCACACATGACCACCCACTGGCATTATATAGCCTTATTTGGTATCACATTCAGATATTTAGGTAAACTTTATTTTAACATTTTCAACAATAACTCCTTTATTTCTTCACCAAACCCTAGGTTGTGACAACTTTTTAGAATCGTCTCTTTAACCACATAGGGTTTCGTGGAGAAAGGACGGTTTTAGTTCTTGAGTACCCACCTTTATATGTTGATCTGATCACAGTGCTGTAAACCTCATCCACTCACAGTCGTACTCAGCGAGTACAATAATAGCATTGATTTAAATATCAAAGATTGCCATTAAAAAGAACAACCATATTGGTTTGTTTAAATTTACTCAATTATTGCGAAACAAAAAAAGCTTAGAATATGAGTGATCATGCTATTTACGTGCTGCACTAACCCTTTCAATACAGATATATGTGTCTGCTATTGAAACAGTGTAAACAGAAATGAAGACATATAGTCATGCAATAAGTCAAAGGGTTAGTTCAGCATATTCCTGTTTGAATAACTACAGCCTACTACAGTTATCTTATTTCTCGGTGGAAATGTCCATGTGTATAGAACACTGATGAAGGGCTTAATATACCAAAACGAATGCACATTTTGAATCCCATTGACAGTGAGTGTTAGACGTGTAGGCGAATTGTATTGGTCTTCTTTTAAACTATGAGCGATTAGCGCTCTTTACACATACATGTACACATGTTGTGTATATTGACGTCATAATGTGACGTGTTTATATGTTGAAACTGTAACTCAAAATTTATTTTAACGTGTTTCTGTAGGTTTTTGTTATCATAAACTATCACAGTTAAATTGAATACAAGAGATGTCTAAATTAGATCCTGGTTGATATGACAGTAAGTAAACCAAACTCCATACAGGGTGAAAGTCATGCAGAAAGTTCCTTTAGACTTCCACCATACATTAAGCAGCCACCTGTATAAAAGGGGCTTAATTCTTCTATACTACAATTTCGAATAAACGATGTTTTACTGTATATGTAATCGAGTAACCCGGCGTCTGATCAGGATCTAAACTGTTTGAAACTCTGTTTATCTATTATAAAGATTTTGATGAATCGCCCATTTTAAAACTTAAAAGAGGAGGAGACCCTTGATGGCGTCTGATTCTATTTTTAATTGTTGTTAGGGTTTTCCCTGTACTATTTTTATCACACGCTGTATGCGCGTCTGCGGTTTGGGGTTCCCCAATATGAATATTGTTGAATTTGACTTACCAACGGGAACACAATTTACTACATATTGGATATACATGTAGTTGACTGCATGTAATTTTGGGGTAAGTTCACTTTTGAATTTACATATTAAGTTGTGAGGTAAGTGCAACTTTAATACCGCTATGAACGATAAATTATCAGTCCTCTTACACCTGATGTTCTGGCCCGAGGGCATATACCTTTTTCCTTTCAAGAGTCTGTGACCATTCTCAAGCATCTACCCAGTCATATTATTGAGAACTAGTTCAGACTCAGACATGGAAGTTTTAAAGTTTTAAAACCTCGGAGCCAGACCAATTATATACTTGAGAATGAACTCAGATTTAGAAGTTTTATAACCTCAGATTCTGATGCCTTTTACTTATTTCAGACTTAGAATCCTAAAAAGCTATAGACACTGTGCAAAACAGAAAACGCCTTTTAACACCTTTGCAAACAGAGTAGACACATATCAGACGGCTCCTATTGGAGTCGTCTGATCTACTCTGTTTGCTTATTAAACCATTATAGATCTGACTCCACAGTTTCTACCAATACCAACAGTTTCTCTGTATATATGCCATTATAAAAATTCAGGCAATAAATATTAATGATGTTATTATTTCATATATCATATATTAAAGAGGAAAAGAGTTACACCTTTACCAGGTGAAAACGATTTGTGTAGGAGCTGTCAGATCATGGTCTGTTTGTTTATGGAATTACAGTAGAACCTGTCTTAACTGGTTATTTATAATTCATTTATTGAACGTAAGCAGGTGGTTGCTTAATGCAGAATGAAAGTGATACAGAAAGCTCACGAAGGAGCTTTCTGTATCGCTTTTCTCTTGCATTAACCCTTTCGGCGCCAAATTTCTACATGCTGCACTAACCCTTTCAATACAGATATATGTGTCTGCTATTGAAACAGTGTAAACAGAAATGAAGACATATAGTCATGCAATACGTCAAAGGGTTAGTTCAGCATATTCCTGTTTGAATAACTACAGCCTACTACAGTTATCTTATTTCTCGGTGGAAATGTCCATGTGTATAGAACACTGATGAAGGGCTTAATATACCAAAACGAATGCACATTTTCAATCCCATTGACAGTGAGTGTTAGACGTGTAGGCGAATTGTATTGGTCTTCTTTTAAACTATGAGCGATTAGCGCTCTTTACACATACATGTACACATGTTGTGTATATTGACGTCATAATGTGACGTGTTTATATGTTGAAACTGTAACTCAAAATTTATTTTAACGTGTTTCTGTAGGTTTTTGTTATCATAAACTATCACAGTTAAATTGAATATAAGAGATGTCTAAATTAAATCCTGG
Source organism: Azorinus chamasolen (assembly GCA_963576725.1). Lineage (NCBI taxonomy): Eukaryota > Metazoa > Mollusca > Bivalvia > Cardiida > Solecurtidae > Azorinus > Azorinus chamasolen. The sequence continues at coordinate 26,266,596 of OY755240.1, forward strand.
TTGATATGACAGTAAGTAAAAAAAAACTCCATACAGGGTGAAAGTCATGCAGAAAGTTCCTTTAGACTTCCACCATACATTAAGCAGCCACCTGTATAAAAGGGGCTTAATTCTTCTATACTACAATTTCGAATAATCGATGTTTTACTGTATATGTAATCGAGTAACCCGGCGTCTGATCAGGATCTAAACTGTTTGAAACTCTGTTTATCTATTATAAAGATTTTGATGAATCGCCCATTTTAAAACTTAAAAGAGGAGGAGACCCATGATGACGTCTGATTCTATTTTTAATTGTTGTTAGGGTTTTCCCTGTACTATTTTTATCACACGCTGTATGCGCGTCTGCGGTTTGGGGTTCCCCAATATGAATATTGTTGAATTTGACTTACCAACGGGAACACAATTTACTACATATTGGATATACATGTAGTTGACTGCATGTAATTTTGGGGTAAGTTCACTTTTGAATTTACATTTTAAGTTGCGAGGTAAGTGCAACTTTAATACCGCTATGAACGATAAGGTATCAGTCCTCTTACACCTGATGTTCTGGCCCGAGGGCATATACCTTTTTCCTTTCAAGAGTCTGTGACCATTCTCAAGCATCTACCCAGTCATATTATTGAGAACTAGTTCAGACTCAGACTTGGAAGTTTTAAAGTTTTAAAACCTCGGAGCCAGACCAATTATATACTTGAGAATGAACTCAGATTTAGAAGTTTTATAACCTCAGATTCTGATGCCTTTTACTTATTTCAGACTTAGAATCCTAAAAAGCTATAGACACTGTGCAAAACAGAAAACGCCTTTTAACACCTTTGCAAACAGAGTAGACACATATCAGACGGCTCCTATTGGAGTCGTCAGATCTACTCTGTTTGCTTATTAAACCATTATAGATCTGACTCCACAGTTTCTACCAATACCAACAGTTTCTCTGTATATATGCCATTATAAAAATTCAGGCAATAAATATTAATGATGTTATTATTTCATATATCATATATTAAAGAGGAAAAGAGTTACACCTTTACCAGGTGAAAACGATTTGTGTAGGAGCTGTCAGATCATGGTCTGTTTGTTTATGGAATTACAGTAGAACCTGTCTTAACTGGTTATTTATAATTCATTTATTGAACGTAAGCAGGTGGTTGCTTAATGCAGAATGAAAGTGATACAGAAAGCTCATGAAGGAGCTTTCTGTATCGCTTTTCTCTTGCATTAACCCTTTCGGCGCCAAATTTCTATTTGTCGTCTGCAATCCAAGTTTGTTAAATAATTCAATAAAATAAGGAAATGAGATAAATAAATGCAAATTTCAAAGGAATAAAGCACATAAAAAGAGATTGAGACAAATAGTGAAGTCCCTGATCAGACGGCGCCTTGAAAAGGCGGGGTCTGATCTGGGACTGCACTACTTGTCGTGGTGCATTTGTGCGACTGCGGCAGTGAAAGGGTTAAGCTACCATCTGTTTTAGAAAACCAGATTTAGACTTCTTTAAATGGGCGCTTAAAACATTCTGTACTACTGTGTATAAACCTAATTCCATTTACTAGTACATGTACATGTGCAAGCTGTAGGCTCATAAATGAGTACATGTTAGACAGCATGCTAATTTTGTGATGGTTGCCGGGATATCGTTTAAACCGAAAGTAGCTCGATATCACCATTTAGAGTACACAGTGTGAACTAATTCACTATAAGTAAACATCGAGCAGTGAACCATAAAATTCAGCGCTGTCCATATTTTTTGGAGGAATCAGCGTTCTGTCAGCATTAAAAACCCTGCATGAGAAAATCGTGATTGACTGTCGAATTTAACCCTTTCGCTGCCAATGCCGGATCTGTGATTACCTATGCAAACAGTTTGGATCCAGATGACACGCCGAGTAACTCGGCGTCTCATCAGGATCCAAATTGTTTGTTACTGTTACTATGTTTTTGAAACAAGAATGAAGAAAATCAAAAGAATGAAATATTTGTAGCAGACGACAAAGTTAGCAGACGACAAGTTCATATTTTAGTTCATATCTTAGTAGGACTGCAGCAATGCCGACACCCCTAATTCGTACCAAGCTGTAAAGTACATTCACGGTTAACTGCTCATTGTTTAGTACCATAAATTCAGCTAATATATATTTTTTAATAGTCATCATCAGACATGTCACTAATTCTTACATAAATGTTTAACAGGGCATGTATTAACCCTTCTCTTGCTGAATTTTAAAATACATTTCTCCATCTTTACCCATGCCCTGTTATATAATTACATATATCTTCACTGTGTACAATACATTACAGTGTATATTTCGCTGTGCAATCACTGCTGTGGAATGCACTGGTTGCACAATCAATTTGTAAATAGTGCAGACCCTGATGAGACAGCTCAGGTAGGTATATTGACGTGAATAGCAAGCGAAGGGTTAACTGCTAACAGTTTGGATCCAGATTAGACGCCAAGTAACTCGCTTGACACTCGGTCAATAGTTTCTTAACCCTTTCTATATGTATTACAAATTTCAATACCTACTGAATATTCATGGGCAAAATAGTTATAATGAAATATAGCAGGTGGAACATTGTAGCCGTTTTAGAAAAGAAATAGATCTATAAAAGTCCATAAGCAAACAGAGCAGATCCTGATCAGATGGCTCCCGTCTGAGCTGGGTCTTCTCTGATTGCAGATGTGTGACAATGAAAGGTTTAAGTTTGAACGAATCGCGAATTATCAAAATAGTTTTAGCACTTGGCTGCGTTACCTAATTGTATCGAATTTTCTAAACAATACTTTAACCAATTCACAGACGGTTTAAAACATTCAAGATGAGACGCCGATTAATTCGGCGACTCATCAGGATCAAAACTGTTTGACATTTTGTTTAACTATTCTATAAGCATACCAAAACGTATCCAGCAGACGACAAATCTCAACATTTGTTAGCCCGTCTTGACTGACATGCGCAAAGACTTAGAGCTTGTGCATGTACTAGCTCGCAGTCCCATCATGATCCAAGCTGTTTGCAACACGACCTCAGTCGATTCTATAACCTAAACATATTTCAAAGAAATTTTCATCTGACACCATTTGTCATATTAAAGTATCATTCAATACATTCATATACAGCGTGATGGATATCCTATTTATAGAGTTTGGATTTCCAACTTTTATCATAGCAAATCTTGTGAAATATACATTTTATCATTTGAGTTTACGAATGGGACAAGAATTTATTACATATTGGATACTGGACTGCATGTAATCCGGTAAGTTCAATTCATTACTAAATAGATTACTAGCTGCGAATTGAGGAAAGGGCAACTTAACCATTTCCTCCTAAAATACGCCTTTTTATGCCTTTGCAAACAGGGCCTGCTCTGTTTACTTATGATATAACATGCTTTATAGTTTGTGCCATGACCAACGTTTTCTTTGTCCGTAGTGCTTTTATTACAATTAATCTAATCATTAGTCATTATGTCTGACATAAATACTCATGGAGTAAAGGGTTAAATACGTGTATTCTCAATCATAGTAATTAGCAACACACTTTAATGCAAGTGTTATAAATATATCATATATAGTTACACAGAGCAACAGATAAAGGTGCGTACTCTGATACTGAAATCGCCATACCCCCACTAAACCCAATGTCTGCTCGAGACGATTCTAAAGAGTGGTCACAATATAAGTTTGATGGAGAAATGGTGGAGTTAGTCTTGAAAATGTTTTGATTTACGCATCTTATCTTGAAGTCTAAATTAGTACATTACTTGCATTAAGTTCTTTTCTGAGAGGAGACACCGAATTTCTCTGTCTTATATGGGTTCAAGCTATTTACAAATACCAGCCACTTTGCGCTTAGCAAGAGAAGAGCTAAACATGATTTATGGAGTAATTTTGCAGTTTGAGACAAACATCTTCGGGTTTCCAGCATCGCTATTTTTAGCAACATTTTGGGAGATGCTTTAATCTGTTTTATCTTCTACCCTGCTAAATATGTTTTACGCAGCCATTTTACGCTTGCGTAAAACCTCGCTTGTTGATTTTGATATGGAAGTATACGTGCACAACCACAGGGGTTTGGACCGCTTCATGGGGGTTTACATGTACTATATAATAACAAGGGTTCCAACTAGCAGAACGGATATCCGTGTGCCACAAGTACAAATATGGCTGTAACTCTTACAATTTAAATGATAATTTCGTAAGTCTTTCGGCTATTTTAAAGCCAATATATTTTTCCATCAAATGAATATAATCTTATAACGGTAACTTACGAACAAGTATCAATCCAACAATGATTTTCTCAAAATTTCACGTCATTTTTGGGTCATTGACAAACGTTCGTTCACCCCGGTTTCACTATATCACAGCAATAACCTGGCAATTTGCAGTTTAAAAAACCGGCGTGGTTCAATAAAACGAATTCTATCACCGACCTCCAATTTTTAGTCCCCAGCATCAAAGCATCAAAAGAATGATGTAAAACTAGCGAGTTTTGTCACTTTGCTTCAAATCGTCGAGGAAGGAGCCATTGTACATAACGTCACGGATTTCCCAACTTCTCCTTCGCTCATCCAATGAAATAGCTCCATTCAAATTTGTTGCAAAATGGCGCCATCCGAAATAGAAACATAACGACAGACGGAAAGGCCGCTGTTGCTAGTTGCTTACTTATTAAGAGGACAAAACAAATTGAGATTGGTGATATAATTGGGTTGTGTTATTGGACCACGCCGTCTTTTGAACTGAAAATCGCCAGGTTATGTTTGTGATATAGTGAAACCGGAATGAACGAACGTTTGTCATTGACCCAGAAAACAAGTGGAATTTTGAGAAAAGTATTGTTAGATTGATAATTGTGCATAAGTTACCGTCAGAAGATTATATTTATTTGATAGTAAAATATATTGACTTTCAATAGCCGAAAAAAATTACAAAATAATCACTGAAATTGCAAGAGTTACATCCATAGTTGTACTTGTGGTACACGGATGTCCGTTCTGCTAGCTGCTATATCTCCTTGTTATTATATAGTACATATAGCCCTCCATGAAGCGGTCCAGACCCCTGTGTGCACAACGTGCTCTCCAAAATTTCATACAGTAAAACCCCTCCAAGCCGGATGTTCAATATAGTATTATAGTATCGGTCTTGGAGACAGATGAGAGCTTAATATAGGGTGAAAGTCACACAGAAAGCTGCATAAAAGCATCTAAATTCTTCTCCACTTGAAATGCGTTTTAGGGGGTTTACTGTAGTCGGTAAATTTATAATATTTATGAAAAATATGTATACCACAGGTTCAAGTATTTCAGGACTTTTACAAAATTATACATTTCCTGATGAAACTAATATGGATGCCTATTATGTACTTGATTTTGTGCAACATAACGTAATACAATGTGGTATAGTGTAGTCTAGTCTTATGCTGTTAGTGTAATGTTCAGCGTAGTGTAGAGTGGTTTAGTACGTCCATGTGGTAAGGTGAAATGCAGTGTAGTGTAGAGTGGTTTAGTGAGTTCGTGTAGTATGACGTGGTGTAGTGTAGTATGGCTTAGTGCGTATAGTTCAGTAAGAATAGCTCAATGATATGTCTGTACATTACTTCCTTGTCGATATAATGAATAATGTGTACATATTTTTGTGTTGATAATTAACGCCCGTTTCTGTTCACCGTTGGCTAATTGAACGCGACAAAGATGGGAAGAGGCTAAGCGGCTATTCATTTATTGAGCATGTGCGTCTTAATAGGTAGATGATTGCTGAATGCAGGGCAAACATAATGCAGAAAGCTCCCACGGGAGCTTTCTGCATTATTTTTTATCTACATTAAGCTATCACCAGCGTTACATACCCACAATTAGACCTACTGCATTTTTGAAGGCCGTTTAAGTATTATGTTCAACCGTATTTAATTTATAGTGTGTCGCCCGGCATGGCTTCATTAGCATCGGTGCCGTAATGAATATCATCGGACTTATCGTATATTTGGTGGGTTCAACTTGTTGAACCTATATATAGCTATCCTTGCATTTCCACACAGACATTCGGCTCATGAAACAAAGCTGAAATTTCGTATATTCTCCGTATATTCTCAAACATAGAATGTAGGAAATTTCAGCTTTGTCTCAAAACGCCCCAAACTTTATTGTTTGGCTCCAAACGTTACACAACGTCAATTTAGATATATTTTTAATCATTCCAGACACATTAGTGAGCGTTCGTCGAACGCTCACTATATTTACCAAACCGCATATCAGAGGGATTTCGTTTGGATGTTGTTACCTAAGGATTCCTAGTAATCATCCACTGCAGAGATGTAGTGCATTGTCAGCGGACCTGAAACCCGGTTCAGATTTTTGCAAATGAAAAACGGAATACGTTTTTGATAAACGTACTACAATTTCAGCGTTATATAATCATCAATTTGAGGTTCGATTCCGTATAAAACGCATGCAAAAAACAAGGTTTGGTCGGCGAAAAAAACCAGTTCACCGATGATAAACGCATACGCAGTCTTATGACGTCACGGGTCCATTCATAAATCTGGACTATCGGGCTTTGCGACAGTGATAATTCCGGTATATTTACATTCGCCCTGCAACGTCCTTATATAACCTTATTCTAAAAAGAAAGTTGTACTTTCCATTGAATGTTCATTTCAATACCGGTTTGAGCCGGTTCTCATTTTCCAAGAATTCCGCTGTGTAAGCGCGGAGTAATACTGTACCGACCCAGTTATGACCTATTTTAAGATTTATCAATGGGGAATCGACACGTGACAACGTAAACATAAACACTCCACTTACTGAAATGTCAGCGATTAACGACGCCTTATTTCAGTACTTATGTGGAAATGTTTATTTTGCATTGCACGAATACAAATGAAATAAATAAATCTAAATCAATGCTCTAGTGGTATAAATAAATACTAAACATATATATGTTTTTGTGTGTTTATGTTTACCTTCAGATCGATACAACATAATTATACATGTATAATATAGCGTTCGTCTGCAATAAAAAAAATGGCTGAATTCGACGACGATTTCCTGCAGACAATTGATTTCGATGCAATTGATGTAGTCTGCTCGTCAAAACAGACTCAGTTGAAAATGGAACATGAATTACAGGGCCTTAATCAACCACCAGTACCAGGAAGATTTGCAAAAGTGGGCACTGATCAGCTATCGGGTTATTTTGATGCAAATCAATCTACATCAACAAAGAGAAATACCCGGTGGGGTATGAAAATATTTCAAGGTAAGAGTAGATTCCTGTCAATTTCAAACAATCATTACAACGCTATTCAGGATAGGTGTTCATGTGAAGATTAACCCTTTCCCTCATGTAAACGTGTTTTCACGCATTTGCAAACAGAGTAGACCCAGATCAGACAGCTCCTAGAGGAGCCATCTGATTAGGGTCTGCTCTGTTTGCTAATGGAATTTGATAGATCTGTTCCTTTACTTTCTAAAATGGCTACAATGCTCCATCTTCCATATTTCGTTGTAACTATTTGCCCAGGAATAGTCAGTAGGTATTGAAATTTGAAATAAACACAGAACAGGGAAATGGTTAATTGAGTTACCCACATATATTTGCCAATTTCAGATTATTCCATTCTTGAATTTTTAAGATAGATTAGATAGTAGCTTAAAGCATGCTGAAAGTAAACAAAAAATGCTTTTTTAAAACACTGTTTACCCAGTTCAAGATGTTAGCTGTACATGAAATGTTTAGATTCTTTAAAGTAATTTTAAATCACATTCATTGATTTCAGACTGGCACTCAAGTGTGTTTGGTGATGTTTTGGACCTGGATGATGTTCCGCCTTCAATTTTGGCCGAGAAACTTGCTAAGTTCTACTGTGAAGCCAGGCCACAAGATGGAAGCTCTGGTGGATTTTACCACAAAAATACACTCAAGAACATAAGAGCGGCAATAAATAGACATCTCCAGGACATAAGGCGTCACATTGATATAGTTAGAGACAAGGACTTTGTGTATTCAAATAGAATTTTGAATGGCTTATTGAAATCAATGACTGCAAGTGGTTTATCAAAACCAACTAAACATAAACAAGTTATACCCATTTCAGATTTGGTAAAAATTCAACAATACATGGTCAGTGCACCAACAAACCCAATAGTTTTAAGACAGTGTGTATGGTATCAGCTAGCTATTCACTTTTGTAGTAGGGGGTTGGAATTCCACCATCAGTTAAACAAGAGATCATTTGAGTTCCTGTCCGATGAAAATGGACATGAATATGTCAAATTAACCCATGAAACATGCCAGAAGAATTTTCAAGGGGGCTTACAATCAGATGAGGCTCAGCATGACAAGCGCATGTATGCCACAGGTCAGGCAAACTGTCCTGTGGAAATGCTGCGCCTTATTATTAAAAAGACTGTTCCAAAGGCTCAAGCTCTTTTCAATTCATGTGTGCCAAATGCTGAAAACAATCCACAAAATTTTGGCTGCTGGTTTGATGATAAGCCCCTTGCTAAACGCACGTTTGCAAATTTTCTTCCAGATATCTGTAAGTCAAGTGATTGTTCAGGAAGATACACAGCCCACTGCCTAAGGGCAACAGCCATTACTCAAATGAATGACGCTGGCTTTGAGGCACGGCATATAATGTTCATGTCTGGCCATAGAAATGAAAGTTCTATCAGATCCTATAATAGGAACTTATCTTCTGAACAGAAACAGCTGCTTAGTAGATCCCTTTGCTCCGTGTCATCTACAGCAACCATGTCTGAAACTGATAAAAACAAGCAAGTTTCAGAGCCAATGAGTGCAAACAGGTTGGTTGTACCTAGCTGTCTTGAAAATGTGCAAAATTTTAGTTCTTCCACTAATTCATCTCAGATGGGTTTCATGTCCAATGCCACATTTCATGATTGTACTTTTAATCTACAGTTTAAATGACCCCATTATGATTATCCCATAAAAGGGAATTTTTCATGCACTGATTAATACATAAAAAACATTCTCTGGTGTTCATGAGGTTATGCAATGCAAAGCTTTTAAGAGCAAAGTAGTGAAGCCTGCAGGGCTTCATGTTTATCTTTGCTCTTAAAAGCTATGCGTTGAAAGGAGCATTCTGCTTTACTTTCAGCTACTTTAAGCAGTTATCTATCAGACACCTGACAACCTGGTGTCTTACCAGGCTCCAAACTGTTAATAACTGAAATAAAATAGTATTCTGAAGAAATTGTCAATTTCTTATCTCATTAGGGATAATCAACCTTAAAATGCATCAGAAGAGGCTTCAGTAAATCATGTACTACATACAGCAGCCTCTTCTGATGCATTTTAGGATTGAACGTTTTACCCCTTCCTGTGTATAATCATCATAATTCTTTATAATTATCTGATCAAAGATAAACTCAAAGTACCAATAAAAGTACCAGATCTAGTTAAGTACAGCTTCGTCTTGTATGTCTGAGAACTAAGAAGTATCTATTACCAGCAGCAAACAGGGCAGACCCTGATCAGTCGGTTCCTAACATGGGCGGTCTCATCTGGGTCTACTATATTAGTACAACAAATGGCGACGTCAACATAATTAGATCATCACGTTATTTGGGTCTACTATATTAGTGTAACATTTTTCGTCCGATCTGGGTCTACTATATTAGTGCGATAAATGACGACGTCGATCACCATTAAATAGATTCATATTCATTAATCACGTATTTAGTGGTGGTCATTGCAGAAAATGTGAAGTCTAATTTACAAGATCTGAAGCAAACAGAGAAGACCCCGATCAGACGCTGACCTGTCGGCTCCTACAGGAACCGTATGGTCTGGATAAAATCCTGTAATTGAACTTGTACATGATGATACAACACCATGTTGTCAATGGGCGTGAATCAAGTGTAGCAGACATTTACTGGAGCCCCCATGAGTTTTAAGCGTAGAACAGAAAATGGATTGCCATTCAAGCGGCCCTGAAAATTTGAAAGGTGGCATCTTCTTACTGAGAATTATCGCTTGAATACGTAATATTGCCAACTCTAACAGCCGTGGTGTATCCAAATATATTATCAAGTAAAGAGTGAAGCTTATATAAGTCAATGTCCTTACCGTTAACAAAGAAAAATCCGAGAATAAAATCCAACGTTGTGACACTCTTGCAAGCATGGCGGTTGAGTAAATTGGCTTCGACACCGCGACCTACATTCAAGAAGATGCTTTAATGCCAACATTTCGTAAATATATATGGTATGAAATATCTCGATAATCTTTTCTTTAAACATAGCTGGAAATTTACTGATTAAAATCTTGTATTCATTCTATGTTTATAATATATGTTTGGGACTATTTTTCATACCATATATAGAGATCCTACTACGTTAGAAACGAACCTGGCAACGACCCAGATAGCGGCTATTATTGCGTGACCGGTAAAAAAAAATCCGTTGAAATATAAGACATGCAATGGAATATAAATATAAGAAATGAATGACATGCTCCCGGTATTCATGAGATATGCAACGCATAGCTTTACGAGCAAAGATTAACGTGAAGCCCTTCGGGCTTCACTAACTTTGCTCGTAAAGCTATGCGTTGCATCACCTCATGAATACCGGAAGCACGTCATTCATTTCTTAAATACATGCGGTCATTGTCGACGAACAATAAATCAATTGCAATACGGATCGACAAATTACTGGCTTCATTTTCACCAGAGACTCTTTTAAAATTTCACTGAATTTACAGTTTCACTAACAATTTTTCCGGTTACGAAATGGCGAGGTGACGAGTTGACCACAGATACCCTCTCTTATATGAAGTACGAAACTAGGCCACCCTACATGTTGAATTTGTTATGATTGGAAACGCTATTTGAGTAAATGGTGGCTATCAAGAGAGCATTGAAAATAAACTGGATTAAGGTAAGTTGATAAGTTATGATTTCAGAGCGTTTTATAACAGTGTGGTCCTGGAGACCGAAACTCCACCAATCATGGAACTTGGGTGGGGTAATATTTTAAGGTTTTAATATACCTTAAGCTATGCGCAACGTTGTACATAAACTACATTTAATTTCGTACGTGACATTTATGCAATTTATGCATAGTGATACTAAGCAGGATTCAATAAGGATATTGAGCTATATCCAGTCCATGCATGCATTCTTAAATAGTATTCTTAAAAGCTACTTTCGGTTTTGATATCTAATCATCTCATTGATGATACAAGATCCTGATCAAGCGCAAATTACTTAGTGTGATCAATAGCATATAAATGAAATTTGCAAATGAAACATAAAGAGAAGGGACAGAAATTATCTTCAGAATTGTTGATAGATAGAAAAAATATTTTTTTTCTTTTCTCCTGCGAATTGATTCCGTAGAGAAAACATGTACAATTTTATTGTTTTTGAAAATGGTTTTGTAGGACAGAAATTATCTTCAGAATTGTTGATAGATAGAAAAATGTTTTTTTCTTTTCTCCTGTGAATTGATTCCTTGGAGAAAACATGTACAATTTTATTGTTTTTGAAAATGGTTTTGTACACCAGGTCAAAAGAAAACAAAGCATGATCAGTCATATTCTAAAAGGTTTGGACAACACATCTGCCACTCTGCTAATAGTAATTTAAAAGATGACTGTAGAACAAGGGGTAACAATATGAAACTCTGTAAGCCAAGGGCTAGAACTGAACAGAGAAAGGGTAATTTTAGCCATAGATACGATAACGTAGCTCTATTCTAAATAGAGCTAGTCAATATCAGTCTTACAGCTACGATATCGCATCTATTTTAGCCATAGAGTAATAGACCTCTGGAACTCTCTCCCTAACAGTGTAGTTCAGGTACCCACACTAAATGCATTTAAAACAAAGCTGAATGGGCACGGGGGTTACTAATAAAGCTAACAAGTTTGATGCGAAGTGCTGTTACCCATATAAGTGAAGTGTCGACATTGACAAAAGACAGTAAAGCAGTATAGAACTGTATAGAACTGTGACTAGTATGTTTATATATGACATGAAAGTGAAAATCAACGTTCACTCCTAGTGAACTGACAGTGTAGTTGTTTTTTTAACACAAAATGAACTATATAACGGTATTCATGCAAGTGAAGTGACCCATAAAGAACAATACTGGAACCGATGTATAAAAATTCAACTGAAGAGAACAAATACAAATGGGCCGAAGAAACTGCAAAGCTTATGCAACACTGATGCATTTGCTCTCGAATCTACATGAACGACATGAACTACATGAATCTGATCTGGATCTACTCTGTTTACAAAGGGATAAGAATCTATGGAGTAAAGTGTTAAAGTTAACAATTTCGGTACTGATTTGGTACATGTATCATTATGTATACCCCCATATTTATCAGTTCTCCTATGATTCCAAGCTATGTGTATGAGAACAATTGGGGATCAAACTTGGAGCTCATACAGTCACAGCCCACGTTGGGTGCCAAATGTAACAAGGTGTTCCTATAAAGAAACATACCCGCTCAGACCCGGGATCGAAACCAGGTCGCTAGGTTCGCAGTCATACACTCCAGCATGTGGCCATAAAAGCGCATTTGTACGCCGAAGGCCGTACAAGTGATGATAAACCGACACACTGTGACACATCTAAATTGATTCCTAATTTTCTGAGATACATGTGCATACGTTTTGTCTAGTTTACCATCTGAGTACTTAATTCTGTAAATTTCAGGATCTAGGTCAAGCAGTCCTCAGTGAAGCCTGTGTACCAAATATCTTCCCAGGGAACAGCACCAAGATAATCTCAAATGGCAAGTATTTATATGTTAGGAGGAGAAAAATTGTGTTACCCTTTACCTCATGAATATTTATGTAAAAAATTATGATATCATGAATATTAATTTTATTTGATTATGGGTAATTTTTACAATGGCATATCAACAAATGATTTCTTTGCTACAGAAATGGTTTGATCATGCTCTATCAAATTTCTTAAAAGAATCTGTATCCATGATGATGTAGAATGGGTTACTATCATCACGAAGTAAATCTGCATTTACTTCGTGCTATCATATATGGCTACCGAAAGAAAAATATTTAAACATTTTTTCTCTCCAAAACCGGTGAACCAATTTGAATGACACTTGGTAGGAATAGTCGCCAAATAACCCTATAAATATCAAAATTGTCAAAAATCAAATCGATATTTTAAAAACCAGTTAATCTCTTTCCCTGTTCTATATTTAGTCCAAATTTCATTTCCTGCTGAATATTCATGGACAAAATACTTGTAGTTATAATTAAATATGGAAGGTGCAACACTGTAGCTATATGTATTTCAGAAAGTAAAGAAATAGAGATCTATCAATTTCCATTTGCAAACAGACCAGACCCTGATCAGACAGCTCCTATAGGAGCCATCTGATCTGGGTCTACTCTGTTTGCAAATGTGTGAAAACACGTTTATAAACTGATTGAGAGAAAGGGTTAATGTTGATTCTCAGACCACTACCTCCCGTAATATAATATTAGCAGGTTCCTAGGTAAACTGGAATCTTATCCTTAAAAACTCAAAATGTTAAACCAATGTGACTGATCCTAATAGGTATAACATTGCAGAGATCTTCCAGGAAAATTCATTTGTTTGTTATTTTGTAAACAGCTAGTGTAGACAACAGACATGACAGAGCTCTCCGAAATGAGGAATTGCTACATTGGTGCCAGAACTTACAAACTAGAAGTGAAATACACTTATACTTCATTTTCAAGTGTTTTATGCACATCGTTTAAAAGGCTTTTATATTTTTAGCTCACCAAACCACAAAGTGTTCGGAGTGAGCTTTTGTGTTCGCCTGATGTTTGTCTGCGTGCATCGTGTGTGGTCAGTTGTCAATAATTTAAACCTTAAATCTTCTCCTCTGAATCTACAAGGTTCTCAGCTTTTATCTTTGACACATAGCATCATGTTAAAGCCACTGTTGTTTTTTTCCAGTTGTAATGCCTGAGACTCTATCACAACCCAACAAAAGAAAGGAGTCCGGTTCAAGTGATCAACCTGGTTTACCCAAAGTGCAGCGGACACTACAAATTATAGATGTAGTTTGCCAAACCACTGATCATGATTATGTAAAATCCAGCAGTCCAGTACTTTCTGTGATTGACCGCACAGAACTTGAATGGTTCCATGAGCATCTAAGTTGGACCCATGGAAATAATCCAATTATAAATACTATGACACTGGCCGTTAGTTATGTATCCAAATCGTGGGGAGGCAGGTCTTTTGTCAAGCACAACACTTTACAGGGTGAATTGTTCATGTATGGACAGGTCAGACTGTAATAGCTGTTTGTGGATTCAATATAACAAGTGACCTTAAAAAGAAAGATGTGAACATTTCCAAAGCCAGTGTACACATTGATAGAATAAGTAAATGAATAGACTTCCACCTGAATTTAAATATGCAGGATTTGATGAAGCAAATTTTCACAGTGTGTTCATATCTCAATACTTTAACCCTTTCCTTCATATGCATGTTTTCTCGCATTTGCAAACAGAATAGACCGAGATCAGACATATAGGAGCCGTCTGATCAGGGTCTACTCTGTTTGCTAATGGAATTTGACAGATCTGTTTCTTCAGTTTCTAAATGGCTGTGATGTTCAACCTTCCATATTTCATTACAACTGTATCGGCCATGAATATTCAATAGGTATTGAAATTCGGAATAAATATTGAACAGGGAAAGGGTTAAGCTGTCAATTAGTTGTTGTTGACTTGACTGTTTTATGTTGTACAGTGTACCAGAGGAGCAGATAAGAACTATATTTTGAGTAATTCTCACTTTCAAAAGTAATTTAGCATCAAACAAAACAAATTGGGTACATGCACCTGGTCTAAGGTAATTGGACGTTTAAGATTAAATGAACTATTCCTAATTGTCATTTAATACATTTATAGTGAAATCTTCACACATCTTCTCTGAATCTAATATAGTCAGAGCTTTGATATAGAAAACATAGCAAACCGGGTGAACGATACAGGGTCATCATGGTCCTCTTGTTATGTCTCCCCCTTTAGGAGAGGGAGACATATTGATGTTGTGCTTTTTGTCCGTCCGTCCGTCCGTCTGTCTGTTAAAATTCTTGTGCAGCTAACTCCTCCTACACTATTAAAGGGATTTCTTTCAAACTTTTACATATCAACCAGCTATATGTGAGGATGGTCATGTGGTTTGGAATTTTGGCTGCAACAATTTTGACAGAATTTATGGCCCTTGTAGTGTTTCCTTATAGCGAAAACATCTTGTGCAGCTAACTCCTCCAACACTATTTTCCTTATATAGAATATATAGTAAAAAATCTTGTGCGCCAACACTATTTTCCTTGTATAGAATATATAGCGAAAAAATCTTGTGCAGCTAACTCCTACACTATAAGAGGGATTTACTTCAAACTTTTACATATGGACCAGCTATATGTGAGGATATTATGGTCATCATGGTGCTCTTGTTATGTCTCCCCCTTTAGGAGAGGGAGACATATTGATGTTGTGCTTTCTGTCCGTCCGTCTGTCTGTTAAAGTTCTTGTGCAGCTAATTGCTCCTACACTATTAAAGGGATTTCCTTCAAACTTTTACATATCAACCAGCTATATGTGAGGATGGTCATGTGGTTTGGAATTTTGGCTGCAACAAATTTGACAGAAGTTATGGCCCTTTGTAGTTTTTCCTTATATAGAATATATAGCGAAAAAATCTTATGCAGCTAACTCCTCCTACACTATTTGAGGAGTTTATTTCAAACTTTTGCATATGAACCAGCTATATGTGAGGATGGTCATGTGGTTTGGAATTTAGGCTGCAACAATTTTGACAGAAGTTATGACCCTTTGGAGATTTTCCTTATATAGAGTAATAGCGAAAAAGTCTTGTGCAGCTAACTCCTCCTATATTTTTTTGACATATGAATTCATTCCTCTTATGGGTGCCAGGGTAGAGGGTGCCAGGGGGTGAATCCATTCCTCTTATGGGTGCGGGGGCGGGGTTCCAGGGGCAGACATGTGTTTTTCTAAAAAACAAACTCTAGTTTCAGTTTATTAGGGTCTAGTATCATTTTCGACATGTCCATATGTCCGATGTACTAAACCTATGGATGATGGTCGCGATCTCCCAGTTTCGAAAGTGAACAGAAAAGAGGTCTACATAAGATGCGTAATTTGTTTTCAAGAATAGTTTCCTTATTTCTCCACCTAACACTCTTTAAGAACGTCTCGAAGAGACGATTATAAAGGGTCGCCACAGCAAAGGAGTTGGCTCTTTAGAAACGCCTCGAAGAGACGATTATAAAGAGTGGTCACAGCAAAGGAATTGGCACTTTAGAAACGTCTCGATGAGACGATTATAACATTGGTTACAGCACAGGAGTTGGCAGAGAAATAAAACTCTTAACCGTTATTCCGTTAATCGCGACCTAACTCGCAAATAACTTGGCTTGCAAATAGCTTGGATCTAAATTAGACGCCGAGTAACTTGGCGTCTCATCTGGATCCAAGCTGATTGACTCGGTCAATAATTTCACTAGACCTTGAACGAATTGGAAGAATATCAACATTGACCCTGATTAGAATTTGAGCAATTCTCCTTTATTTTTAGCTCACCTGAGCAAAGCCCAGGGTGAGCTTTTGGGAGACTTGATTGCCCGATGTCCGTCGTGCGTCGTCAACGATTTGTTTGTGAACGCTCTAGTGGTCACAATTTTAGTCCAACCTTCATGAATCTTGGTCTGAATGATTGTCTGGATTAAATGTCGGACGAGTTAGAAAATGGGTCAATTGGGTTTAATAACTAGGTCACTAGGTCAAACAGTAGGAAAACCTTGTGAACACTCTAGCGGTCACATTTTAGCCAAATCTTCATGAAACTTGTTTAAAATGATTATCCTAATAAAATCTCGGACGAGTTTGAAAGTTGGTCACGTCGAGTCAAAAACTAGGGCACTAGGTCAAATAGTTAATAAACCTTGTGAACACCCTAGAGGTCAAATTCGTAGCCTAATCTTCATTAAAGTTTATCAGAATGATTGTCTTGATAAAATCTGGGACGAGTTTGAAAATGGGTCACGTTAGGTCAAAACCTAGGTCACTGGATCTAGCAGTAGAAAAACCTTGTGAACGCTCTAGTGGTCACACTTTTTGACCAATCTTCATGAAACTTAGTCTGACTGATTATCGTAAAAATAATCTCAGACGAATTTGAAAGTGAGTCATGTGGGGTCTAAAACTAGGTCACTAGGTCAAATAGGAGGAACACCTTGTGAACACTCTAGATGTCACACTTTTAGTCGAATCTTCATGAAACTTTATCAGAATGATTGTCTTGATAAAATATCGAACGGCTTTAAAAGTGGGTCACGTGGGGTCAAACTAGGTCACTAGGTCAAATAGTAGGAAAACCCTGTGAACAGTCTAGATGTCACATGTTTTAACCTAATCATCATGAAACTTTGTCAGAATGATAGCATTTAGAATATCTCGGACGAGTTTGAAAGTGGGTCATGTCGGGTCGAAAACTAGGTCATAAGGTCAAATAGTAGAAAAAACCTTGTGAACACTCTAGAGTCACATGTTTAGCCGAAACTTCATGAAACCTTATCAGAATGACTGCTTTGATAAGATCTCGGACGAGTTTTAAAGTGGGTCAAGTGGGGTAAAAATAGGTCACTAGATTAGATAGTAGGAAAAAACCTTGTGGACACTCTTCATGAAACTTGGTCAGAATTATTGTATTGATAAAATGTCGGACAAAATCGAAAATAGTCACGTGGGGTCAAAAACTATGTCACTTGGTCCAATAGTAAGAAAACCTTGTGGTCACTCGAGAGGTCATATTTTTTATCCCAATCTTCATTGGTCAGAATGATTGTCTTGATAAAATCTCAAACAAGTTTGAAAATTAGTCATGCAGCGTTAAAAACTAGGTCAAATAGTCGGAAAACCTTGTGAACACTCTAGAGGACACCGTTTTAGACAAAATTGCACTAAACGTGGTCAGAATGATTGTCTTGATAAAATTTTGTACGAGTTTGAAAGTGGGTCAAATTGGGTCAAAAAGTAGGTATCTAGGTCATATCTTAGAAACATCTTGTTTACACTCCAGTGGCCACAAACTTCCTCTAACTTGGTCAGAATGACTGTCTTGGTGATATCAAGGTCGAGTATGGTCATGGGTGGGATGGGAATAAAACGTAGGTCACTGGGTCAAATCATAGAAAAATCGCCCTAGAGGTCACCTTTTAACACAACTCTTCATTGGTCAGAATGATTGTCTTGATAAAATCAATATTCTAAATCTTTGAAATTCTTGTTCTCCAGAACCACTGCTCATGATCCACTATCAACATTGTTTAAATTAGGTCAATATTAGCCCGATCCTAGGACTACCCAGTCATTATATTAAATCTATGGTAATTAGGTGAGCGATTAAGGGCCATCCTGACCCTCTTGTTGTTTTTACCACGAGGTATGTGCTGATAATATCACTAACAATTGGGCTATTGGAATGTTTTTAAAATTCTTTACGTTCCACCTTTATCTCGCTTTTGATATCTGACGTAATAAACTGGAACCGCAGTAGATCTATATCGAGTATACTGGAATCCCAGTTGACCTGTGTCAGTATACTGGAATCCCAGAACATGCTTCTCTCGCGTTGTGTCGATAAATTGCACATACATATGTACAAGGAAGTGACAATGGAAGCTCTTAGGTAAACTTTTAAGTTTCTTCCCCTTCTTCTTCTTCTTCACCATAGTAGCAAATTGGTTTCAAAACGACAATTCTAAAATTCTCCTTTTGTATAGTTAATGCTCCTTTTCGGTAGATTAATTCACAGAGGTTGGGTCTAAAAATACAGGACACAAGTTATTCAGAAAGCTTATCGAGGGGCTGCTGTTGATACAGATACGCCACTGAGATATTCGGCATATATTTAGCATCGGTCATTGGTTACAGAAACACGATCGAACCAGAAAATAAAGGATAACTTGTACCATATCAGAGTTTGTGAAAGCACACAGGTTTACAGCAAGACCTGGATTAAGGTTTTCTTTTATTTCAGGCAAAGAATGGCTCCAGTTGAAATGATCAACATTTTCATTCTTGCGGTTTTTATCGGAACAGGTAAGGTGATTCTTTGTTATCAAACTACCGTGCTTGTAATTATGTAACGTGACGGGGACGTTATACTAAAAGGTCGTACGACCAACAATATCGTGTCTTAACTCTTTCCTCCATGAATATTAATGTTAAGAAATAATGACGTTATGAATATCAATAATATTAATTTGTTATAATAGCACATGGACAATTGAGTTTTTGGCTATAGAATCATATCTATATTATATTAACCCTTTCGCTGCCAAGTTCTGTCGTCTGCTAACTTTGTCGTCTGCTACAAAATTTCATTTTTTTAATTTTTTTTTCCATTTTTGTTTCAAAAACATAGTAACAGTAACAAACAGTTTGGATCCTGATGAGACGCCGAGTAACTCGGCGTCTCATCTGGATCCAAACTGTTTGCATAGGTAATCACAGATCCGGCTTTGGCAGCGAAAGGGTTAATATAAACACCTTTTCACGCATCTGCAAACGGAATAGACCCAGATCAGACGACTTCTTCTTTTCTTCTTCTTCTTCATGAAGGAGCCGTCTGATCTATGTCTACTATTTAAACGGCGTTTGATCCGGACTCAGGCTGCTTGACCCCCAGAACGTACTGATTATACAAAACAGAACAACATTTTTAACTAAAATGCTAAAATTGCAATTTTCTCCACCAAACCGTATATCGTGAAATTTAGGCATCTTACAAGGACCTCTGTATAGAAAAGCGCAGACGAAAAGTCTGATACTGTAAAATCAGATCTATATACATGTAATTCTATAAGCAAACAGAACGGACCCTGGTCAAACAAATACTTAAGTCATCTGAATTGGGTCTACTCTGTTTCCAATGAGTCGAAAGATGTTTTCTAGCAAGTAAATGGATAATGTTGTTTGTGTTTTTGTTTTCTGATGATCTTATTTCAATCGTATTCAAATGTATCATATAAGGTAACGTAACACTATTCACTCACTTACTCATTCATTCGTTCATTCGCTGCCAAAGTCTGTCGTCTGCTAACTTTGTCGTCTGCTACAAATTTTCATTCTTTTGATTTTCTTCATTTTTGTTTCAAAAACATAGCAAGAGTAACAAACAGTTTGGATCCTGATGAGACACCGAGTTACTCGGCGTCTCATCTGGATCCAAACTGTTTGCATAGGTAATCACAGATCCGGCATTGGCGGCGAAAGGGTTAACTATCGAATTAATAATCGCTCATTAATTTATACTTACTGCCATCCTGTATACGGTAGACCCTGTCTTAAGCGATCATTCATTTATTGAATATAAGGGTCTTAAACAGCAGATTGTTGCTTAATGCAGGACAACAGTAATGCAAAAATCTCCTGCTTTCTGCATTACTTTTGACATGCATTAAGCTACAATCTGCCTTAGAGACCTTTAATTAGAACTCTCTTTTGGTTCCACTGTAGTATGTAGGTACATGTAGTTTAGTTCTGGAAATATATAGTTCTAAAGATAACTACATACATTCTAGTTTCGATTCGAAATCCATTACCTAAAATAGCTTGGACTTTCCTGATATGTTGGGTTTCCAGACTTTCAACCATTTTGGGTTTGCTATACGGCACGTGTGTGTGTTTTCAGGAGTTTCTGCATACTTTTCATCCAGCTTTAAGCTACCACCTGTCTTTAGAACCCATAATTAGAGCTAGGTGTTGGTGGCCGCAGTAGATGGGGTTTCCTGTGAGTCATATGTAGACAGTAGTATGTAGTATTTAATGATCGTTTTACATGAGGGTTTTCTTCCATGATTTCAACAATTTTTATTCAACAAAAAAGGATTGAATAACAAGCATGTATCCTATGTAAGTCCTCTCCATCTAGGTCCAGTGTGATACTTCGCATATATATACAAGGTTATTTGGATACCTGTGCTACCTGTGCCCGGGTATCACACGTTTACCACTTCGGTGCAATGAAGATAGGTCTGTGATATTTTTAGCTCAGCTATGCAAAGCTCAGTGTGAGCTTTTGGGAGACTTGAATACCCGGCGTGCGGTGCGTCGTCAACAATTTGCTTGTGAACATGTGGTGGTCACAATTTTAGTCCAATCTACATGAAACTTGGCCAGAATGATTGTCTTGATAAAATCTCGGAGGAGTTTGAAAGTGGGTCATGTGAGATCAAAAACTAGGCTTTCAGGTCAAATAATGGAATAACCTTGTGAACACTCTAGAGGTCACATTTTCAGCCAAATATTATTGAAACTTTTTCAGAATGATTGCTTAGATAAAATATCGGAAACCTTTGAAAATGAGCCATGTGGGATCAAAAACTAGTTCACCGGGTCAAATAGTAGTATAACCTTGTGAACATTCTAGAGGTCACAGTTTAATCTAATCGTCATGAAACTTGGTCAGAATAATTGTCCTGATACAATCTCGGACGAGTTCGAAAGTGGGTTATGTTGGGTGAAAAACTAGGTCACCCGGTCAAATAGTAGAATAACCTTGTGAACACTCTAGGGGCACATGTTCAGCACTTTATCAGAATGATTGTTTTGATAAATCTCAGACGAGTTTGAAGATGTGTCACGTGGGGTTTAAAACTAGGTTACTAGGTCAAACAGTAGAAACAACCTTGTGAATACTCTGTAGTGGTCACACTTTTTTACCAATCTTCATGAAACTTAATCAGAATAATTGTCTTGATAGAATCTAAGACGAGTTTTAAAGTGGGTCACGTGGGATAAAAAAAATAGGTCACAGGTCAAACAGTAGAAAAATCTTGTGAACAAACTACTTAGAATGATTGTCCTGATAGAATCTTATATGAGGATGTAAGTGGGTCATGTGGGGTCAAAACCTAGGTCACAAGGTCAAATAGTAAAACCCTTGCAACACTCTAGAGGTCACATGTTTTGTTCAAACGTCAGGAAACTTAGTCATAATGATTGTCTTGATAAATCTCGGATGTCTTTGAAAGTGGGTCACATTGGATAAAATAACTAGGTCAGTAGGTCAAATGGTTGGAAAACCTTGTGAACAAACTGGAGGTCACATTCTTAATACAGTCTTCATGAAACTTAGATTGATTGTCCTGATAAAATCCTGAAATAGTTCGAAAGTGGGTGAAGTGGTGCCAAAACGTAGATCGTTATATGAAATCCTGTTGGCGGGCACATTTTAAATCAAATCTTCCTCAAACTCGCCCAGAATGTTTGTATTTGTGATATCAAGTTTGAGTTTGGTCATGTTCTGGCGGGATCAAAAAGTAGATCACTAGGTCAATTCTTAAAAACTCCAGAGGTCACATGTTTAGCCCAATCTTCATTGGTTGGAATGATTGTCTTGATAAAATTAATATTCTAAATCTTTGAACATTTTCTCCAGAACCACTGCTCATGGTCCACTATCAACATTGTTCCCTTAGGTCAATATTAGCCCCATCATGGGACTGCCCAGCTATAATTTTAAATCTGTGGTAATCAGGTGAGCGATTAAGGGCCAACTTGACCTTCTGCCGCCCTCTTGTTATGTGTTTGAATCCAGATGAGACGCAAAGTAACTCGACAACTCATCAGGGTCCAAATTGTTTGAGACTGTTTATCTTTTCATAAAGTAACTGAACAAGCATCCACTTAAAAACTTGAAGCAGACGAAAACATGTCTAGTAGACGACAATTCTGTTTTTACACCCTTGAAAACAGCGTAGACCCGATTCAGACGGTTACTGTAGGAGCCGCCTCCAGTAGGTCTGTTCTGTTTATTTCTGGAGTTATATAGATCTGATATAAGCAGTTTCTGCCATGTCAAAATATATGCATATAAAGTGGAAACTATATATCTCGAACTCGGATAGCTCCAACTCGGATAGCTCGAACTTCGATATAAATTGAAGTTAAAGTTCGGTCCACTGGCGGACATGGTCGTGTGGCTAACGCGCTCATCTACAGTACCAGGGGTCCCGAGTACGATCCCCCGCCGGACCCAAGTCCTTCGGACGAGACTATAAGCCGATGTATCGTGCTTTACACTGGGCATCTAAAAGAACCAGAGAAACTCGATAATAAGAGTAGGGCATCGCGCCGGGGTTTCTCTGTACCCTTTTCCCTCTCTCTGGGGCGTCCAATTAGCACATAGTGAGCAGAAACGGACGTTAATCAACACAAACAAGCAAACAAAAGTTCGATCCTCCCAAACTTTACAAAACAGACTTTTTCTAATATGCATCACTACACATATGTAGATGCTTATGTTACAGTTTAACACATTCCCTCATATTGACGACTTTTGACGACTCTGCAAAAGTCACTTTGTGAAACTATTGTGATAAATAGAGCATTTGCTCCTATAGGAGCAAATGCTCTATTTATCACAATGGTTTCAAACTACATATTTCTAAAAGTTTCCTTTTCTCTAGTTAATGCTCCTTTTCGGTAGATTAATTCAAAGAGGCTGTATCTAAAAATAACCTATGACGGAACGGGTTAATTCATAACGAAAGTAATGCTGAAGGCCCCTACAGGTTGGAAATCAGATGACTCGAATTTTTTCTATCTCGAAGTAATTGTAAGGTCCCATGTAAAATGTACTGTTATAACAAAAATACATATACATACATATGTTATTTCTTTCATGAATATTCATAGAGTAAAGTGTTAATTTGTTAAAGGTGTCATTATATTGCAGGTGAGGGCACACCGGTTGAACCGCAAGCTATGAACCCGTGCACCCAAGATAAGAAATGCGCTAAATGTCTCCGGGGAACATTTGGGGCGCTATGTAAACAACGGTGCTCGCCATACTGCATCGATGACGTATGTGACTTAGACACCGGCCAGTGCATATATGGCTGTAAAAATAGGTATTACAGTACTGGCGGTGAATACTGTCATAGCTGCATGACTAATTGTTTCATGTGCAATAACAGTGCAGTATGCACCACTTGTGACGAACAGTATTATGGCAGACAATGTGAACAAGATTGTTCCAACTGCTTGAAAGAACAGTGTACTAAGTTTTCGTGTACCATTGGGTGTAAAGATGGGTTCTTTACAAAGGAAGAATTTGAAACCTTTCCTGGAGAGCCCGCTGGTAACTATACAAAATGCGTTAGTTGTCCGGAAAATTGCATTAAGTGTTCCTCGTATGATAAATGTGATAGGTGTATTGACCCGTATTGGGGAGACACATGCCAGACTCTCTGCCCGTCCGACTGTGACCATTGTGACAAAAATACCGGCCAATGTTTTGAAACTAAATGCGATGTAGGCTGTTATGTTGGTTCGGATGGGAAGTGCCAAATATGTCCACGGAACTGTTTGTCTTGCGTGTCGGAGAATGGATGTGATAAATGCAAGGAAAACTTCTATGGAAGCAAGTGTCAAACGTTTAACTGTAGTGTTACAAACTGTTTGGAATGCGATTGTAAGTGGGAATTGCCCGACGTTTCCGAGTGTACATGTTCCAAATGTGTGGACGGATATTTTGGCAATGACTGTCAGTCACAGTGCAGTGATAAATGCAAGAAGATAGATGGTACAGGTACAACTTGTGATACCGCGAATGGGTCGTGCAGCGCTTGTAAGACAGGGTTTTTGGGAGATTTCTGCAATAGGAGCTGTGCCAAAGGGTGCCAAGATGGTTTCTGCGAAAGACAATATGGAATTTGTAGCTGTAAAAACGGCTACTATGGCGATAGCTGTGAGAATCGTTGCAACATCAACTGCCCGAAACCCCAAAAGGGTTTGAACATTTGCGACAAAAACGATGGAAGATGTCTTTGGCCATCCAAAGTTTTCACTTCCGGTAAATTGTTATTGAATATACATTTGTTCATTTCCCTCTCGTTTCATTTTCTCTAGATAATGCTCATTTTCGGTAGATTTATTCAAAGTTGTTGGATATACAAATAGTTTATGAGGGAATGGTTTAACCATGAATTGCTCACATTATAAATATTCAATAAATGTTAACCAGGCAATAATCAAAAAGCAAACAGGACATTCTCTGAAATCAGACAGTCCTATAGCAGCCGTCTAATTTGTTTGTAAAGTTGTAAATAAACGTTTGTCCCAGGATAAAGGTTAAAATTGCACTGAATGTAGCGAAAAGTGTGCATGATGATGCTGGGTTATGTTATTTTGAATTAAAACAAACCAAGTATATACAGATATGAAGCAGAGAGTATACATCGAAATGCAGGCCAAACAATGGAAATAACAAATACTACATATCTATATGTAACCTTTAGCCTGCTATGGGCGGATGAGTGAATACCTATGCAAACAGTTTGGATCCAGATGAGTAACTCGGCGTCTCATCAGGATCCAAACTGTTTGTCATCCTGATTGCATTTTAGTAGACAACTGGGTTATAGCTTGAATTTTGAAAATGTAGTAGGTGAAAAAATATGTAAATATTATTTGCTCAGCAGGGTAAAGGTTAAAGTGATAGTCCTTACGATAAACGCATACTTTCAAACAATATCATAAAACTTTTTGATGTTCAATCATAACTATGAAGTCAATATCTAATATGGAAAAAATATACAATGGCGAATATTACCGGGCCTTCGATATCAAACGCATGAAAGTGGTGTCATCTTCTGCGCGTATTTCACTTTTTTTCTGTCTATATAGTATAGATCGATTTTGACCCGTGAGCTGTGACCTTTAGGACCAGTTTACCCGTAGAGGTAAAACGCGTCACAAACCATGTTTTTGTTCCGGAGTTACCTGTGGTAATACAGACAAGTATTAGCAAGAAGGAGTGACTTGTCGTTTTTATTTATAGATGACCCGTAGATTGGAATAATACCACTATTGTATTATGTGGGCTCAGCATGGCACTATTTGATTTAATCACTACAATGTATAGGTAATTGGACTTCGGGTCTAACTAACTGCACGAACTTCACGAGAAATTGGCTCGTCAATTAAAGTAAAACCCTTTTGTATAGAATGGAGTAGTTTGGAAAAAAACAAATCTATAAATAAAACGACATGTCACTCCTACTTGCTAATAATAAGCATATACAGTAAAACCTCTCTATAACTGTCTTGTGTTAATTAGTTGGTATTTAGGGCAGGTGACTGCTTAAAGCAAGATGAAAGTAAAACAGAACGCGCCTATAGGAACGTTCTGTTTTACTTTCACCTTGCTTTAAGCAGCCACATGCCTTTCACACGAAATACTTGACGTAATTTAGTGGCCGTTATAGAGAGGTTTTACTGTGTAAATACTAATACTGCACGATTACTCCGAGTTTCTTGTGACAACCATTGTCCACTTTAATATGACGAGTGTTTAGGTTGAACTTTGATAACATAATGTCGCTTGTTTTGTAGGACCAAACGCATTCGACGCAAGCAGCAATAAAGGTAAGCTGTCGGATGGCCAGATACCGGTGTTTGCGGTTATTGTTATAATGTTAGTAAAAGAAGTGCTTATCGCATAACTTTGTATAAGTACGGTATTGTCAGAACCGGTCATTAATGGTATGTTAGTATTTACCGAGGCCCAGATACAGAAAACAAAGTGCAGAATAGCTCAACTATTTAACCAAACCTTATGTTGTGATCACTTTTTAGAATTGTCTCTCTGAGGTCATTATATAATATTAAGAGTTGTGACAGCATAGGAATTGGTGAAAAAATGATGAAATTATACGAACCCAAATATATTAAACAGCTATGCCTTAAATCGCGACTTTGACGATAAAGAGATTTAAATTACTGTATTAGATATATTGTATTGTATAACAGCTTGTTAGTAACCTTCGTTTAAACGTTTGTTATCCTTATTAGTTAGAAAAGCATATTCGCTAGTTAGAAAATGTTTTGATGCACACTTTCATACCCATTGACATATTAACTACACCGTTGATCATGTATGTGTAGATAGTGGAATGGGGGAAAGAGTGCGAAAGGAGGATAAGAGGCAAAAACAGGGTTGCTAC
The DNA here is from genome assembly GCA_963576725.1 of Azorinus chamasolen. Classification (NCBI taxonomy): domain Eukaryota; kingdom Metazoa; phylum Mollusca; class Bivalvia; order Cardiida; family Solecurtidae; genus Azorinus; species Azorinus chamasolen. Next base: position 26,293,661 of record OY755240.1, read on the forward strand.
GTGTCAGGGAAATGCCAGGGAAATTCATTTTTTCAAGGTCAGGGAATTGTCAGGGGATATTGAGAACTGTCAGGATTTTTTGAAAATATAGGCAATTGTCAGGGGATAGTCAGAAATTCAGTAGCATATATTTTAAACATTTTAATATTGGAGACGCATGAATCAGACTGCTTCTAGAGGAGACTTCTGATCAGGGTCTACACAGTTTGTCATTCAAAAATCATTTTCCAAGTTTACGCCTTTCATGCTGAATGAACTCTATAGTTAAACACATATGGGCTATTTCACACTGATAATTAAGTTTCTTAACCCTTTCCATGTTCTGTATTTAGGCCAAATTTCAATACCTACTGAATATTCGTTAATAAAATGATTATAAAGAAATATGGAAGGTGTTACATTATAGACATTTTAGAAAGCAAAGAAACAGACCTATCAAATTCTATTATCAAACAGAGCAGACCCTGATCAGACGGCCCCCTTAGGACCCGTCTGATCTGGGTCTACTCAGTTTGCAAATGCGTGAAAACACGTTCATATGAGGGAAATGGTTAAAAAAACATTTACACAAATGTTGACCAAATGGCACAATGTAAAATGTCAGGGATATTTGAAATTATGTCAGGGAAATGTCAGGGAATTTTGTTTCTTCTGATATGTGGCAATCCTGAAAAAACATATCACGATTTTAGTATTTGAATACATAATTTATCTATAGTTTTACGTATCCTGTATCTGAGTAGGCAATTCTTTTGGTGTATATGCATACGGTTGAGTTACTATAAGTAAACATCGTTAGCTATAAGCAAATGTTCTTTTTATCACAATGGTTTCAAAAAGTGCCTTTTACAGGGGCGTCAAAAGATGTCAATATGAGATAATGGGTTAAAGACCAGTACTGATACCTACTGAGAGCTGGAGTTGTCGAGGTTTACTGTTTTATACTCCTGTTTATCTTTACACTGAAGATACACAGTCTATTTCTTTAATAGGGTAACACTTGTTTTAAGCCACCTTAAAAGATTCATAAAAAATACATTAACCCTTTTTGCGCCAAATTTCTAATTGTCGTCTGCGATCCAATGTTGTTAAATCATTCTGTATAATAAGGACATGAGGTAGATAGACGTACTTTTTAAAGGAATAAAGCACAGATATAGAGACATAGCTTAAGACAAAAAGTGAAGTATCTGATCAGACGACGCCGTGGCGCATTTATGCGACATTTGCGGTGAAAGGATTAAGTATGTACGTCAAATATATTCATGTTTTAAACTAGATATGTACATTTCTGTCACAGGTCAAAGGTGACGACCAAGCTTTTAGGAATCTGACTTTTTACATTGAAGATTGACCTTGAACTTTTACCCATTGACCTCACTATATATTCAGCTTTCTACTCATTATGACCTAACCTTCTACCAATATATCAGCTTTCTGTCTAGTATGAAATATCTAGTTAAAAGACAAGTTTGAGAAACTTAGTCTAAACGGTTATCTTGGTATTGATCAAAATTAGGTTTGTATACACAGTTTATTGTGACCCTGACCTTTTGACCCAATAATATCAAACATCAATTTGGGTCATTTTCTAATCACGGCCAAGCAGTGATCTGATATTGATGAGCATGTGTATTTTGAATTCTTTTGTTATTGAGTCAAAATGATTTTAACCTTCACCCACAATATCCAAAAACATTAAGGATCATCTACTGATCATGTCCAGTCTCTCCACCAAGTTCATTATCTTGGGTCAAACGTTCTCTAGTTATTGATCGGAAGTCATTTTGTATACAGAGTTCATTGTGACCTTTGACCGAATGACCTAAAAATCAATCTGGGTCATGTATTTGTCACGAAAATGCAGCATGTTAATTTTGAAGACCATATGCCTTTGTATCCCTCTGTTATTTAGCGGAAAGGACCAGGAACGGTCCGAACTTGGTCTGTTTTGTTTGCAAAGGTGTCTCAATGAGGTAAAAAGTTAATGCATTTCTCCAAAGGCTAATCTTAGACCCAACCTCTTTGAATAAATCTACCCAAAAGGAGCACTTACTAGAGAAAAGTAAAATGTTAGCATTTTGTAGTTTGAAACCATTGTGATAAATAGAGCATTTGCTCCTATTGGAGAAAATGCTCTATTTATCACAATGATTTCAATAAGTGGTTATTACAGAGGCATAGAAAGGCGTATTTATGGAGAAAAGGGTTAATGCAGGCTATAAGTAAAGGGGAACGCTCATGTAGGAACTGTTGATAAAACTCGAAATAAATTTCTAGTTAGGAAACACTGAAATCTAACATATATTTAGGCGAACTATTGAATACAGCATGTAAAGATGAACTATTTAACTTGGATGAAATACCGTTGCTTACAGGAAGAGCACATACTTTGTAAATATTAGGAAAAAAGTCCCACAATTCACCACCGTAAATGACGGTACGTACTACATAAAAAAACAAACAAGTAGGTCAATATCAAGGTACGTTTTGTTTTGGTTTGTCAATGAGTGGTATTGTTTTGTTTTTATACTTTTATATCACAAATATTTTTGATCTTTATTGTCAGTGTTACTTGCAATGCGCTTTTTTGTGAGTGAGCGATTGAAGACTGCTTTATATGCGTGTTACTAGCTGTAAGAACGTTTGTTTGTCTCGCATATGAGACAGCTCCTACTCTATTTGCCAGTGGAATTTGATAGATATGTTTCTTTACTTTCTAAAATCACTGCAATAACGAACCTTCCACATTACATTATAACTATTTTGTCTATGAATATTCAGTAGTTATTAAAATTTTGAATAAACATAAAACTTGAAAATGGCAAATATTTGTATGTTATTATGATGCACGATACGAATAATTACCCTCATGACGCTGCCTGCAACCTGACTCACATTAGCAAACAGATTGGATACAGATAAGACATCGATCATCAGGATCCAAACTGTTTAACCATTCCCTATTACACATTCATATAAGAAATAATGAACATTAATTATATTATTTGTTATACCAGCATACATGTATGAACACAAAACAGGTTGACTCATGCAGAAATTAAACGTGTTTGTATGATTCTGCAGCACTCATATTACTTACTTCATGTATATCACATTCAAAATTGTTGTGTTTAAAAATAAATACATTTTGTGAACATCTATTTGTTTGCCATTTTTACGCTAAATTTGGTCACGGAAATGGACTAAATGTATATCACATAGGTAGCTGTTTCTGACTTTTGTTTTTGATAAATGCTATGTATTGAGTGTGAATCTCATTTTTACCTGGATTTTTATGTACTATATTCTCTTGTTTTGATATCTGACCTGGCGATTCTATTTGTAGATCAGAACCGTGCATGTTTAACATTTAACCTCCTGAATAATCATGTAAGATACAATACCATTGCGAATAGATAATTTGTGTTATAATTAGAGGAATTATTATAGCGGCAAATGAACAGTCAGTTCAGTCATTATAGAACGTTTCAATCCGATCTACTTTATTGCATTGGTTAACAGAGCAATCCCTAATCATACGGCTCCTAAATAAGTACACTGATCTGGTTCTATCATGCTTGCAAAATTTTCAAAAGGCGTCTCTATGAGGTAATGGTTACTATAGGAACATAATATGATATACAATGTAGGGTTAAACACATATACGTAATAATGTCAATCTATTCATGATGTACGTCTTTCACGTGTAGTTTTTCATCGAAAAATGGTATGTTTTAATAAACGCATTAAGTCGTCAGGTCAAATTAAACTAATTGTACATGTATTTATATTACAGGTGTTGACATGTCTTTTATTGCCTTGTGTTTTAACCATTTACTCAATTGATACGCCTTTCAACGTCTCTGCAAACAGAGTAGCCCATGATCAGATAGGTCCCGTATGAGCTGTCTGATCAGGGTCTGCTCTATTTGCTTAATATGAAATAATTTAGATATGATTCTACAGTTTGGCTCCGGTGTTTATGTTCTATTATAAACAACAATCTAATTAACATTCATGCTGTCATTGTGCCTTGCATGTATATTTATAGAGTAAAGTGTTAAGAAAGACAAATTGTTTACCATTCCACGCACGGACATTCATATCACCCTCCTGGAAGCTAGCTTTTCCGAAGTCGTTTTCCAATACAATAAATAAAACCTCTAAACCGGAATTCTAGAAGAGAACAATTAGATTATTTAAGGCAGGTGGATACTTAATGCATGGTGATGAAAGTCATGCAGATAGCTTCTCTGCATTACTTTCATCCAGCATTAAGCTACCATCTATCACCAAGACATTTATACTAAATTGAACGTCCGGTTTAGAAGGGTTTTATTGCGTATAATTTTCCGACCCCGATGTTATAAAAGGTTTTGCTCGAGTCTGAGGTCATTTTCAACAATCTGAATGATCAGTTTCTTGGCAATCTCAGAATCTGACCAATCAAATATTTGAGAATGATCCCAGCCTCAGAAGTTTTATAACATTTGACCCTGGTCTATTTATCCACATATGTCACATTATATCCAAGTCCGTGCTAATACATGTATAATGATAGTGATTTAATAATGGTTCAAAACATACTTATATCACAGCTCGCTTTGAACAATATATATTAACAGCACGGGACTCAACAATATATTGGACGAGTACACACCCTTGAAAAGTTGTATTGGACGAGGTGGATCGGAGTCCAATATAGCTTTTCACAGTTGTGTATGAGTCCATTAGATTTCAATACGGGACTCAAAAATGTATAATGATCTCTTTATACCACCGCATCAACCATTGAGATGTCAATACCTATAGTTTATGCCACCGCGTCAACCAGTGAGATTTTGTCAATACCTATAGTTTATACCACCGCGTCAACCAGTGAGAGTTTGTCAGTACCTATAGTTTTTACCACCGCATCAACCATTCAAATTTTGTCAATACCTATAGTTTACACTACGTATCCACCATTGAGATTTTGTCAATATATTTATAGCTTTAAGTAGGTAAATGGGGGATAATGTTTTTGCGAGGTCCAAAGACTGCAGAACGCTGGTGTTGCCTTTTAATGTGTTTTATGCATTAAATTGCCATGGTTTATTAATTTATTTTAAATATTAACTGTTGGAATAAAACATGTTTATATTTAATATTATAAGATTTTATTAATTTTAAAATCGTGTATCAATGTATTTAATAAGCATTATATACAGCATTATTCAAACTGATCACAAAATTGTATACACACCCTGAAAGATGGAAAGATGCATAAAATACATTATCCCTTACAATGAAGGACACAAGTCACTAATGTCGTTTGCAAATTGTGTAGACCCAGATGAGAGGGCTCCCAGAGGAGCCCTCTCATCAGGGTCTACACTGTTCGACACTTTTCTTTAAAACATACTCCCTAAATATTGTCCGTAAGCTTGGCTTGACCTGTTTGAATGTTGGATTAATCCATTTGAATATTCAGTGTTGTAAGGGTTAACATATCCTTAACTATTCGAAATAAACTTGACCTGTTTGAATGTGTGAACAGTCCATTTGAACCTTCTTCATTGTAAGGGTTAAAACATCCCTAAACATGCGACATAAGCTTGACCTTGAATACTCTTTTGAACATTCGGCGTTGTAAGGGTTAAAAAGCAACACTAGCGCTAGTAAATGCTTGGCAGCTATTGGTTTATATTTCTAAGATAGACATTGTATTTTTTTTAAAATAAACAACAAATAAATGTCAACGAGTTCATGTATTTACTACCCAACATAATGAGCAACTGTTTTGACAATTTCGGCTATTGTCTCTCTCAGGTCGTCCGCAGCAGACGGACACGCTGTCGGCACCTCCAATCTGTCCGTTCCATTATTGTACTAAGAATCATTATAGTGTTTTAGCGTGTATGTATAATTTCATTTCCAATCCGTTTTACAAATGGGCATTCAAACTAATGTATGCCCCTTACTCCATAGAGATGCGTGTTAACACATTACCCCCTAGTGACGTATTTTGCGCCTCTATAAAATTCACACATTGAAACCATTGTGATAAATAGAGCATTTGCTCCATAGGAGCAAATGCTCTATTTATCACAATGGTTTCAAGATTGCATAATTCTAAAACTGTCCTTTTCTATAGTTAATGCTCCTTTTTGGTAGATTTATTCAAGGAGATTGGGTCTAAAAATAGCATAGGAGGTAATGAGTTAACGCCTATGAAAACAGGAGACTCAGATCAGACGGTCCCTGCGGAAACTGTCTAATAACTGTCTGCTCTGTTTGCATATTAATAACAAAGATCTGAGTCTACAGTTTCTGACACAAGGCCAAAATGCGTCGATATACCATCATAAAACTAAATTAATGACTATTCACATGTCATTATTTTTCCTGAACATATAATATCTTAAATGAGGATTAAAGATGGTCATGTGGTTCACAAACTAGGTCACTAGGTTAAATAGTAAAACAAACCTTGCGAACACTCTAGAGGTTACATTTTTGTTCAATCTTCTGGAAACTTAGTTATAAATATTGTCTTGATAAACTATCGGAGGACTTTTAAATTGGGTCACGCTGATTCAAAAACTAGGTCACTAGATCAAATGATTGGAAACCTTGTGAACAAGCTGGATGTCACCTTTTTAGCCCAGTCTCCATGACACTTAGAATGATTGTCCTGAGAAAATCAGAGGCCTGTTCAGGAGTGTGGGCGCTCGATGTCACTTCGAGCGCTTGGACTCTGAACGAGGGCGCCCGCCTAGTGCCAGCTAGCGCAAGCTAGCCTACTCGCGAGGTGTATCGCTTTGACATTCGCTTGTGTTTCCAAGATGGCTACCAACAAGGTAACAGAAGCAACCAACTGGAAGAAAACAATCGTAATTAACAAACTGATGCTCTAGAACCCGACCGCAGAACAAAAATGTACATGATTTTTAGAAAGGGCGCTCGATCGCGTTCAGCAGTGATACTTTTGCTCGACAAGCGCTCAATCAAGCGCCCGCACTCCTGAACAGGCCTCTGGGGAGAGCTTGAAAGTGGGTTAAGTGGGGCCAAAAAGTAGGTCACTATGTCATATCTTAGAAAAATCTTGTTTACACTCCAGTGGACACATTTTAAACCAAATCTTCCTCAAATTCGCTCAGAATGTTTGTCTTGGTGATATCAAGGTTGAGTTTGATCATGGTCGGGCGGGATCAAAAAGTAGGTCACTAAGTCAATTCTTAGAAAAATCACTCTAGAGGTCACATTTTTAGCCCAATCTTCAATCTTCAGAGGTCAGAATGATTGTCTTGATACACTCTATATTCTAAATCTTTATACTTGTTCTCCAGAACCACTGCTCATGATCCACTATCAACATTGTTCCCTTAGGTCAATATTGGCCTCATCCTGGGACAACTAAGCTATAATCTTAAATCTATGGTAATCAGGTGAGCGATCAAGGGTCATCTTGGCCCTCTTGTGTGTTTCCGGTAACTAATTTTAGCATTTCCTCAAATATTTTCACCCACTTATCTGGACAAAAATCCAGTGAATCCCTATTTTCAAGAGTACCCAATACTCATTAAAATAGTTTCTTTTGAGTATTTATTGATTTTCATTGGGTGCAATAACTAAATCCTTCCCTTACCTGTTCCTCTGGACTATACAGTAGTTCAGCTTCTGCCAGTACAGAAAAACTCCCGTGTACATATGCCATTATAACAAGTAACATACAATGTAGTTGATATTAATTATGTTATTATTTCTCTCGGTGGAAACCACTGGCACTAGCCAAAAAGACTATAGTTTATTTTTAGCATCTAGTACACGGTGTATCAATGTACTAGGTGTTATAAATAAACTATAGTCTTTTTCGATCTAGTGCCAGTGGGTGAAACCTAGGATCTCAGTCGATTCCATAAGTTTTTTAAAATCCTATGTTCTCGGTGACCACTTACAAAATTATTTTAAAACAATAGGTTCTCGTCCAAAAACTATGATTCCAAATGAGATTTCAGGTTTGCAAGAGCACGTTTTCAAATAATTCTGAGAGTTTAGGATTTCATCTCACAAAACTAGGTTCTCGGCGGAAACTATATATCATATGATTTTTCTCGGAGGCCAATTAAAAACGTCATTTCATATTTACCTAGATTTCCAATAACGGTTCTAATTAATTGTACACCTGACCTTTTGAGAACCTACTGTGTGAATTAAGCGGTCGACATGCAGAAAGAGATATAATTATAGCTATGTAAGGTAAATAACATTCATTTATAATATTAACCCTGTTGCTCCCACGATCCCATATATGGGACGTATGGAAACAGTGTAGACTCTGATCAGACGCCGCATAATGCGGCGTCTGATCAGAGTCTACACTGTTTGCTGACAGGAATTTCAATATAAAACAAAAACGAAATTGAAAATTTATATCAGGCACCCCTTTGATAAAACATGGACTAATCCAATATATAAACATGGAAGCATCCACTGGGCGCAAATGGGTTAGTTATTGTAATTATGAAATAAGACAATGTATTGCTATGGCAGGATATAATTAGATACATATTTTTCAAATTAGACAAAGATCTGATAGCTACCACATGAACTGTTTGATCTAGGTCTACTCAGTTTGCAATTGCGATAAAAGAAGGGATTATTAAGTAAATATTCAACGCAGGGAAGCTATTAAAATATGCAAATATAGTAAATCCCCTCCAAACCGGACGTTCAATTTAGTATAAATATCGGTCTTGAAGACAGCTGGCAGCTTAATGCAAGAGGATAGTCATACAGAAAGCTCCTCTAGCTTTCTGCATGACATTTACCCTGCATTGAGCAGCCGCTTGCCTAAACTTATCTAAATTATCATCAAGAATTCCTGTTAAAAGGGGTTAAAAGGGGTTTTACTGTACAATATAAACCATTCCACTGCTATTCGCGAACTGGCTGTCACTTCAAAAGACATTTAAAACATCTCAAATCTCATTCATAAGCCCCCCCCCCCTACTATACATAGCGTCCGGCTGTGCTGATTATTGATTCCTTGAAATGTCCAGTCAGGCTGTATTAAATACCAGAGTGTCAGCACCCAAAATACACAGCATGGGGTTAATGGATCAACATTCCTTTCGAAATGCAGATGGTACTCCGAGTAACTTCACTAACTTGGCATCTCACCAGGATCAAAGGTGTTTGACATCTCATCAAGACTCAATATGTTTGACACTCGGTCAACAATTTTCTCAAAACCTTGATTTAGTCAGAAGTGGCATTAGATCCGAATATGAGCAGACAATGTTCAAATGTTCGCAGCGATGTAAGAGCTACACATTCTAGGAACCGTCTGATCTGGGTCTGCTCTGTTTGCAAATGCGTGAAAACATGTTTATATGAGGGAAAGGGTTAATCATGAGCTGCACATTCTAAACACAATGTAATCATGCACTTCTTACACTACTCGCGCTAAATATATACCAATCTAAACTCTGATCTTCAACACGTTGTATTTTACTTCCGTTTTGGAATGTCTTGGTTTTAATTCGGTACCAGTTTTATACAGTTAGCACACACACTTTTTGTGATATGGAATATTTTTTGCGACTAATAAAATATGTGTGCATAGAGCGAAATAAATGGTTACTATGGAAACAGTTAAACATTACTTAGAGTTAATGTTTTGGTCTTCAAATTAGATATTTGGTTTTCTGAGTATTTTGTCATCATGTTAAAATGCATTTGAAGTTGTTTTCCGATATTTGTAGGATGAAAAAGTGAATAGTTCAATTTCAAAGAATAGCTAGAAATAAAAGCACAATGTCATATCTTCAATTTGGTACCAATTTTATAGGTTTAGGACAACAACTGGCTGTCGTATGGACGAAAACTGGGGGCTTGCCATGGAAACGGTTAAAACGTTACCTAAAGTTAATGTTTTGGTCATCAAATTGGATATTTTGTTTTCTGAAGATTTTGTTATCATGTTAAACTTCATTTGAAGTTGTTTTCTGATATTTGTAGGATAAAAAGTGAAAGGTTTACGTTATTTCTATACTTTGTTTTTACTATTATTATGTTGGCATTAATATTCACGAGTATAGAAATAAGGTAATTTAAAAGAACAAACTGGAAATAAATGCACAATGTCTTATCTTCAATTTTGTACCAGTTTTATAGGTTTAGGACAACAACTGGTTGTGATATGGGCGAATTTGCAGGTATGGGTCATCAGTACAAAAACTGGGAGGGGGGTATCATGGAAACGGTTAAAATACACATAGCGTAAAAGATTTTAACTTGTTCACATTTCGGGATTCTGATTCAGTAGACTTTTCAGAACAGTTTGGTACCCATGAAAAGAAGTCTAGAGGAGGGGGTGCATTTAATAAGGATACTGTGAAGGATACATCTGATAGTGAGGTAAAAAGTGAAATGAATATACTGAATCTGGATTCAATTCTGTGGGCTCCTATAGCCGTCCGATCTGACTCTACACTGTATGCAAACGTGTAAAAATGCGTATTTATGGTGTACACGGTTAAGTGTCCGTTTACTGATTTAAAGATAGGAGTCTTTAGCATGGCATAAGTAATGCAGAAAGCAATATGGGAGCTTTCCATAATACGTTTGTCCTTCATTAAGCTACCACCTGTTTAAAAGTCCAGAAATAAACTTCTTTTTAACCCTTTCGCTGCCAAACTCTGTCGTCTGCTAACTTTGTCGTCTGCTACAAAATTTCATTCTGTTGATTTTCTTCATTTTCGTTTCAAAAACATAGTAACAGTAACAAACAGTTTGGATCCTGATGAGACGCCGAGTTACTCGGCGTCTCATCTGGATTCAAACTGTTGGCATAGGTAATCACAGATCCGGCATTGGCAGCGAAAGGGTTAAAGAACCTTTATCCCTTAAAATGATAGAGACGCCTTAAACACCTTTATACAAAGCAAGCTAATACATATTCACGATGGCATTAGTTCTTGCATAAATATTCATGAGGCAAAGGGTTTAGACACATTTTACTATATTTGTATATAATCAGTACAATTATACTGTGTTTCCTTAATCCTTCACCTTCAATATTAAGGAATTAATTAATATAATAAATATCAGTAAGCTGAATGGTTTTGTTATGACATAATGTACACGTGAATTGTTGGTTATGGTAGAGACTGTAGAATCAGATTTATATTATTTCATACGCTAGCAGGGCAAAGCTTGATCAAATGGCCCCTACAGAAGCCATCAGATACAGATGTACTATATTTGCAAAAGGCATAGCAAAGGTTATAGAGTATAGGCTTAGGAAATAGAACTGGTTTAAGCCAGCATATTAATGGTCAGAGGGAGGTAACTTTACAAGTTGAACATAAAAATGCGTATTTATGGTGTACACGGTTAAGTGTCCGTTTACTGATTTAAAGATAGGAGTCTTTAGCATGGCATAAGTAATGCAGAAAGCAGTATGGGAGCTTTCCATAATACGTTTGTCCTTCATTAAGCTACCACCTGTTTAAAAGTCCAGAAATAAACTTCTTTTTAACCCTTTCGCTGCCAAACTCTGTCGTCTGCTAACTTTGTCGTCTGCTACAAAATTTCATTCTGTTGATTTTCTTCATTTTCGTTTCAAAAACATAGTAACAGTAACAAACAGTTTGGATCCTGATGAGACGCCGAGTTACTCGGCGTCTCATCTGGATTCAAACTGTTGGCATAGGTAATCACAGATCCGGCATTGGCAGCGAAAGGGTTAAAGGACCTTTATCCCTTAAAATGATAGAGACGCCTTAAACACCTTTATACAAAGCAAGCTAATACATATTCACGATGGCATTAGTTCTTGCATAAATATTCATGAGGCAAAGGGTTTAGACACATTTTACTATATTTGTATATAATCAGTACAATTCTACTGTGTTTTCTTAATCCTTCACCTTCAATATTAAGGAATTAATGAATATAATAAATATCAGTAAGCTGAATGGTTTTGTTATGACATAATGTACACGTGAATTGTTGGTTATGGTAGAGACTGTAGAATCAGATTTATATTATTTCATACGCTGGTAGGGCAAAGCTTGATCAAATGGCCCCTACAGAAGCCATCAGATACAGATGTACTATATTTGCAAAAGGCATAGCAAAGTTTATAGAGTATAGGATTAGGAAATAGAACTGGTTTAAGTCAGCATATTAATGGTCAGAGGGAGGTAACTTTACAAGTTGAACATAAAAATGCACTTAGTTGGTCTTATAAATAGCACAGGAGTGTGAACAGAGCGAAATGAACGGTTACTAATATGTATGCAAATAAGTTAGTATTCTGTTATTGTTAAGATCTTCTTATAACATGGCTGTTTTTGTTGAAGGGTGTGTGATTTACAATGGAAAGAGAATTATACTTGAGAAAAACAGGTGATGGTAGAGATGTGTGTTTCATATTAGGAAGAGAATTATTCTTGAGAAGAACAGGTGTGTTTAGAGATGTGTGATTCACAATGGGAAAATAATTATTATTGAGAAGAACAGGTGTGTTTGGTAAGAAGAATTATTTGTATTAATGATTTTGTAGTTTTTAGACACATGTAATACATGACAACTTCTAAGCCTTCCTCTATTAAATATTTATGATCAAAGAACTCCCACATTCAAATGGTTTACATCACGGACACAGTCATGTTTGGTGACAGACAATTTGCATTCTACACTCCTTTGTATCAGCGTGCGGGAATGTTCCTTTTGTCAAAACTCCCTGTCTCACGTTTCATGGTCACTACCAAAACTGTTTTGAATCAATTGTATTGTTTATAAAGAAACAAAGATAATGTACAGCTGTATTTTACGAAGTTAGAATTTAACGCTTTCCCTTATGTAAGCGCACTTTGATGCATCTGCAAACATAGTAGAACCAGATAAGACGACTCATATAGGAGCCGTCTGATCAGGGTCTGCTCTGTTTGCTCATGGTGTAATACAGAATGATTCTACATCTTCTTCCTGAGTCAAAATGTCATGTGTTCATAAGCCATTATAAAACTTATCTTACCACATGCCATTAAAAGTGGACCTCTGGCTTTGGAGAAGCAGACATTCTCTATAGGCATGTAAGAAATTTTAGCTCCGCTCTTGGTGGCCATGTTTTTAGAGATATCAACATGATTTTAGAAATTTTGATAAAGGGTCACCAGGCGACTATTCCTACCGAACAGTATTAAATCTTGAAGGCAGGCGATATGTTAATACAGAAAACAAGCTTTTGAGAAAGCTTCTCGAGGAGCTGTTGTTAATACAGATACGGAACTGAATAATTCTGCATATTCGGCATATATTTAACATCGGTTTACAGCAAGATATGGATTAAGGTTTTGATTTATTTCAGGCAAAGAATGGTTCCAATTGTAATGCGCATAATTTGGATTTTTGCCGCCTGTTTTGGAACAGGTAGGTGGATTATTTGTTATCAAACTGCCATGATTTCAATCATATGATGTGACATCAGGGTCTGCTATGTTTGCTAATGGAATTTAACAGATCTGTTTCTGTAGTTTCTAAAATAGCTATAATGTTCCATCGTCCATATTTCATTATCACTATTTTGTCGATGAATATTCAGTAGTATTGAAATATGGAATAAACATTCTAGCGCAACAATAAAAAAAGCTAACTTTGCTCAAAAGAAATTGTCGTAAGTTCTAACATTCGATGTTCACAACTGGAAATTGCGATCGTCGTATGTGAATCCAGTTACATTTAACATGGTGGTACTGAGCATACCCGTCGTTGACCGAAAATGACAGTCGGAAGCTACGCTTTCCTCTTTGCTTGCACTATGACAGCCCGAGGTAGTACTCAATGATGGTATACTCTTAAACCCAGAAACGGGATTAGCTGACCAGACTCATGTATAACATTTTCTCCGTCGTGCCCTTAACGGCTTCCATGCAGTTGCTCTGACTTCAACTAAGTGGTTGAGTACTTTTTAACGTACTGACACAGTTGTGGTCATGCCATGTTATACATTTTGTCCAGTGTTGACCGTCTTCTATGTTGTGGGGAATTCTGGAATACCTTTATTGACACTTTTTGTGAAGTTATGGTGACTTTGAGATATGTGTGGTTAGGACGTCCGTGAACCGGTTCAAACTCCCAGTGGTGTATTTGCCACTGACTGTTCCAAAGCGATACTCTCTTGGTCGTCATTGCTTTTGTGTTTGTTTGGTGTCTATGTCTTTGTGCTTGTCTAGTTGTGCGTTTGGATATTTATCAGCTGACATTGTTTATAATGGTGTATATATACAGGATGTTTTGTTATTGGTAGAATATATTTAGTCAGATTGATTAAAATATCAGAAGCAAACATAGCTGATCCTGACCAGATGACCCTTAAGTAGCGGTCTGAGCTGGGATTACATAACCGTTTACTTAGAAGTTTGTGAATCACTAACCTACCTTCTGGATAACATACTTATACGTTATGGGAATGCTATATACCGTCAGGTGATTGGTCTTCCTATGGGTACGAAATGTGCACCGCTGGTCTGTCGCCGATTTGTTTTTGTACTGCTATGAGAGAGAGTTCGTGTTTAGTTTGAACCCACACTCACAGGAAGATGTCATAAAAGCAGTCAATGATACGTCTCGATATTTGGATGATATTTTCAATTGAGATAACCCTTTCTTTGGTGTGTTGTTTCCTACCGTTTACCCAAAAGAACTCAAATTGAATAAAGCTAACCCTTCCGACACGTATGCGACTTTTCTCGATCTAGACCTTAAAATTGACAATGGAATAATTTCTTCTAAAATTGATGACAAAAGAGATGATTTTGATTTAATATTGTAAATGTCCCTTACCTTGATGGGGATGTTCCCCGTGCACCATCTTACGGGCTTATATTCGTCTCGCTAGAGCTTGTTCTTCTGTTGACGATTTTAACAGTCGAAATCTCATTTTAACTGAACTGAAAAGCTGCTTAAGCAAGATTATAGATATCTTAATCTAAGAAATTCTCTAAAATATTTTTATCGCAATATCTCATTTATTGCCAAGTTCAAATGCAATCTCAAGGCGCTCCTGCGACAAGGTGTTTCACATCCTGAATTTTATGGTGATGTGATTTACAAACTTCGTAAAATTATTGGACATACTCAGTTTTTCACTTTGTTCACTAAATACATAAAAACTCATTAAAAAGGGATATGATCCTATTTTACACAACATACTGCATGTCTGGTTGTCAACCCTTTTTACAGTTGGTAATCACGCTGGCCTCTTTGCATGTACGCCAACAAGAAATATTTAGTACTCTATGTAGGCGAGCTTTTAAATCCGGAAGGAGGACGTGTGATAATTGTACCATCTCGTTTTTGTCGTACCCTTTATTAATTTTCTACAGCTACACTGTTTGCAGCTTAATCATTGAGTACACTAGCGATAGTGGATACAGTTACTTCACTGAAATATGTTTTCGTTTTACATGCACTTTACCACTGTATTTGCAATCGCGGTTGTTGTAGATTATTCGGAGAGGGGATACATTTATTTACACTGTTTTTCTTTAAGGATGGGGATGGAATAAGTGTAAGATTGGGCGTTCAAAATCGGTTTAACCCCCAGTGACTTTTGTCACTGGCCGTTCCAAATCGGTACCTCCTTCTTCCCCTATTGTATATTTGTTTTGCCTTTGTGTGTCTCTTTTTGTCTTTTATATACATATACATTTTACTGTTTATTGTGGTGCTGTTTGGGCGGGTGTGTGTTTTGTTTGCGGTGTTTCCTGTATATCTCTACTGCATGTTCTTTTATAACGATGCATGTTAGCACAATTGCACACCAGTTAGACTTAGATCAGACATCCGCTGTAGGAGTGGTCTGATCAGAGTCAGTTCTGTTTGCGTATGGAATGATATACAGTAAAACCCCTCTAAACCGGAATTCCATTAGAGGTGAATTTATTATATCACCATGGATATAAATTTGAGAATATATTATAATGGCATTTGACAACACATCAACTTTTGGCCATGGCAGAAAAGAGTAGAAGCAAATATATATAGTTCCACAGCAAACAGAACATACCTCTGATCGCATAACTCATGTAGGAGCCGCCTGATCTAAGATTTACTCTGCAAAGGCGGTTAAAATGCGTATTTTATGTATGTAACATATGAGTATATTCTCACTTCATTTTCCCCCGCATGTTTCAATTCTGAAATATTCTCTGAGTTCACGTTCGAAAGAAAACAGTCGAAAGGAAACTAAGCATCAAAAATAGTTTATCTTCTGACCGGATAACGTCGAGTAGTTTATGAACATATCTAGGGTTGAACCGCTTACCGCCCGTAATCCCACCCTGCCTCTCCATTCGCAATCATCCATCACTCGCCAACCTGAGAGAACTTATATTTTTAATTGTGTTTTTTAATCTTTAAGATATCTGAAATAGGCCACTTGATCGGCGTCTGGTCTAGATGCAAGGTATTTGAGACTAAGAACACACTACATATATTTATTTTCGTAGTGTACGTTTATCTGCGGCTTACTGTATTTTAGCTAGAGGTTTGTTTTTGTCACAAAAACAGATGTCTCCCCTCCCATTCTCTTTCCGATACACATGTCCGTAACTCCAAAGTTATCAGGGTCTAATTTTAAGTCATCAGGGGCAATAACTCCAATTGTGTCAGGGGAGACAATTCAAGGTACACAACAACACATGCTGGTAAACATTCCTGTGAAGTTTGGTGATTCTATCCCTACTTGTTTCAAAGACATGCAAGACACAAACTTTCTCTAATTTTAAGTTATCATATCAGGGTAAATGACTCAAAAATTATCAGGGGGAGATAATTCAAAACCCCCCAGGTGCGCAACAACTCATGCTGGTCAACATGCCTGTGAAATTTGGTGACTCTAGACCTACTGGTTTCAGAAATAGGATGACACAAAGTTTGTATAAATTTAAGTATTCATATCCCGGTTAATAACTCAACAATTATCAGGGGGACACAATTAAGAAAAAACCAGGTGCACAACAACTCATGCTGTTCAACACTCCTGTGGAGTATGGTGACTCTAGTACTATTGGTTTCAGAGATACGAGCGACACAAAGTAAAGTTTTTTCTTATTTTCAGTCATAAGGGGCAGTAACTCCATAGTTATCAGGGGGAACATTAAAAAAGCCCAGGTGCACAGCAACTCATGCTGGTCAACATTCCTGTGAAGTTTGGTGACACTAGCCCTAGTGGTTTCAGAGATATGCACGACACTAAGTAAATTTTTCAAATTTTAAGTCATCAGGGGCAGTAACTCCAAATTTAACATGGGGAGATAATTCAAAAACCCCAAGTGCAAAACATCTCATGCTAGTGAACAATCCTGTGAAGTTTGGTGACTCTAGCCCTACTGGTTTTGGAGATACGCTCGACACAAAGTTTTTATAAATTTAAGTGTTCATATCAGGGGCAATAACTCAAGAATTATCAGGGGGGAGACAATTCAAAAACTATAAGTGCACAACAACTCATGCTGGTTAACATTCCTGTGAAGTTTAGTGATTCTAGTACTAGCGGTTTCAGAGGTAGGCGCGACACAAAGTTTTTCTAATTTTAAGGCATCAGGGGCAATAACTCCAAAGTTATCAAGAGAGACAATTCAAAAACCCTAGGTGCACAACAACTCATGCTGGTGAACATTCCTGTGAAGTTTTGAGACTCTAGCCCTACTGGTTTCAGTGATACGCGCGACACAAGTTTGTGACGGACAGACAGACGGACGGACGGACGGACGGACGGACGGACGGACGGACAGACAACTCTGGCAAAAACAATATAATCTCCCCATAAATGGGGGAGACATAATTAGCCTGAATCATTAGTGTCCAGTCGAGCGCTTCGGTGCGGCATTTTCTCGAGCCTCTATGTATATAGGGTATTAGCTCATTCGACGGTTCGACAATGTTACTTATACATCGTGATTAGCAATTGTACCTACCATCCATCCCTTGTTACTTTGTTAAATAGTATTTTGTATGGGAGGCAATTAGATAAAGGAACGGGGGAAAGCGGAATATAATGGCAATAAAAACCTATATGGCCGGGTAGAATGGGTTTTCTTTTCCGCTTCCCCCCCCCCCCCCCCTCCGATTGTGTCAGAAAGATCATGTAATTCCTACACACGCCGAGCACTAAACAAATACATGCTTAAAGTGGTTTTATCTGATGAACTGTGCTTGGTCAATTTTCCCATACACTTTATCATAGGAAGAGGACTGTACATAGACTAGGTTTCATTTCTATACTTTTTATTAATTAGAATTTCCTAGCAATGGCTGGTGTGGGCGCGGACCAGTTTGTTATTATTTGAATCAATAGTTGGCCAAAATAAATAAAGCACACCTGTTCACGTGGCCTTAAAACAAAAGCATAAAACATTCCTGATAGCACTTCCAATTTACACTTAGAAAAGGCACAAATGTTCAAATAAGCACTGCCGATATGCACTTGGCCTTAAAACAAAAGCATAAAACACTCAAGATAGCACTTCCAATATACACTTGGATTCAACACAAAGCAACAAAATGTTCCAGATAGCACTTCCACATCTTGGTTAAATTGGTAAATTTATAGTTGCTTAGCACCAGTAAATCGATTCTTCATTATTATAACACATTGTTTTGAATAACCTTATTGTATCGCAGGCGCCGCAAAATAGCAATATGGCACATATTTCTGTTCTATTTTTAGATCACTTTTGCCCAATTACTAACGTTCAATTCGCCGTGGTCATTTATCGCAGCAAGTCAATTTATCAACAGTTTGGTTAGAAATAACGTAATGCACGATGCACGAAGTATTCAATAAAAAGTGACATTGTTTCTTTCTGTTTCGAAATTGTAAAGTATATTTTGTTTTGTTACGGAGTGGTCTACATGCGCGGTTATCGGCTTCAATTTGATAATAAACTGGAACATTCATTTATACACCGTAATTTGTAGGATTTTTACTCTTAAGTGGGACAAATTCTAAAAAGTAAATAAACGTTATTTCTTAAAGCTAGTTTAAATCGGCATTAAACCAAAAACAATACATTGGAATGTGTATTTACTGAAATATTTCCACAAACACTTGTAATCTCCTTGCAGAGTTGTCGCTCGTAACCGGGTGTAAGAAAGTGAAACACGTGGCAATACTATTGCCCCGGAAATTCGAAAGGATCGGCTATTTAGTATCAATAACGTATTCATGTCTTAATGTAATAATACAAAAAACTGCTTAGCCCATTTTCATCACCCATGATACGTTATTCATAATCTTAATCGTTCAGTATATGCAATCTATATTGCCCAATCAAGTAAACTTTCATTTCCCTAACGTTACAGAAATGACTGCTCCTACCATGAGGGGAAATATTTGTAAGCCCATACACACAGTCGCCCCGCTTAATGACTACTACAGACTTCACAGTCGCAAGCCAGTAGGGATAAAACATCTGAAACATATGAAAAGGTCAGCAGACATCCGCCTTATCTGATACCTCAAGGTAGATGGATGTATTGAGACAAGAAAACAGAGCGAAACAATCTTATTACTTAGATTTCCCTCCAGAATACAAACCAGAAAGGATGTGGTGGCATGTACTTTCTAGTTGTTTGTAAAAATTAAAGTAACAGAAAAGTAATTTTACTACCCGACAGGCATTAACTTTTGTCCCCAAACAAAGATGCTATTCTTATTAAGAACACTCCTTGTTTGGGAAGCAATCAGATAAAGGAAAGGGGAAAAGCGGACTCTAATGGCAATTAAAATATTTTTGGCTTGGTAAAATGGGCTGGGTAGAATTTTGTGTTCTTTTCCGCTCCCCCCCCCCCCGATTGTTTAAGAAAGAATATGCAGTTCCTACGGACGCTTAGCAATAATAAAACATGCTAAAAGTGGTTTTATCTGATGAAGTGTGATTGGTTTATTTTTTCGCTTACACTTTAACACAGGAAGAGACTTGTACACAGACTGTGTTTCACTTTGTACTTTTTATTAATTAGAATTTCCTAAAAGGTGGCGGATATGGACGTGAACCAGTTTGTTATTATTAAAACAGTAATAAGATACAAATGTTCAAGTAAGCACTGGCAATATACACTTGGCCTTACAACAAAGGTACAAATATAAATGGAAAAATAGTAAAGTCAAGCAGGCAAAGCCACATTCAAGACGCAATCACCACCAAAACACCGATAGACAGCATGACACACACACAACCACACACACACACAACCACACACCCAAACGCACACACACACACACGAACACAGAAAACACCAAACGACACACAAGAACCAGAGACAAACGTTCCACACATGAACAAATCACAAGCACAAAGACGCAAGGCAAACAAAAGGAAGGGTGACAAAGAGAGTACCGCCTTGGCACTGTCAGTAGCAAAAACACCACTGGGGGTTTAAATCGGTTTGCGGACGTCCTA
The DNA here is from genome assembly GCA_963576725.1 of Azorinus chamasolen. Lineage (NCBI taxonomy): Eukaryota > Metazoa > Mollusca > Bivalvia > Cardiida > Solecurtidae > Azorinus > Azorinus chamasolen. The sequence goes on from OY755240.1 coordinate 26,314,126, forward strand.
ACCTCACACTTCTCTCAAAGTCACCCTAGCTTTACAAATATTGTAAATAAAGGTATCCCCGCTGGACTTACCCACAACATAGACGACGGTGAACACAGGACAACATGTAAAACATAGCATAATAACTGTGACAATCCGTCAAATATGTACTCAATGACTCTGCTGAAGTCAGAGCACCTGCAGGTAAGCCGATAAGGGCACGACAGGGAAAAAGTAATACATGAGTCTGGTAAGCTCATCCTGTATCCCAGTTTAAGAGTATACCATCATAGAGTACTACCCTCGGCCTGTCATCGCGCAAGCAAAGAGGGAAGCGTAGCTACCGACTGTAAAAGGGTCGATAACCAAACATGCAGTGTGTTGCAATATAATAGGATCATAACCTTTCTTTTTAGATGTTTTAATGCGTTTTATAAACAAATCATGAAAATGGATATAACCCCGAATTTTCCTAAGTTTGTAGATAACATCCCCATGAAACACCACATACAGAACAAACAACAAGACAAGAAAACACAGCAAATGTACATAAGTAGCGATAACAAAGCGACGCACAAAGACAAAACAAACCAAAATGCAATAGGGGAAGATGGAAGTATCGCATTGAAACTGTCAGTGACAAAAGTCTAGGGGGATGGAGGGGGTTAAACCGGTTATGGGCCCAACCTCGCACTTATTCCATCCCCACCCTAAAAGACAAACAGTGTAACTACATGTATTCCCTCTCCAACTAATCTACAGCAACCGCGATGGCAAATGCAGTGGTAAAGTGAATGCAAAACAAAACCATTTAAGTGAAACTGTATTCCCCTATCGCTAGTGTACTGAATGATTGAGCTGCAAACAGAGTAACTGTAGAAAAGAAATAAAGGGTACGACAAAATCGAAATAGAACAGATATCCAACGTCCTCCTTCCGTTTCCGGATTTAAGAGGTAACTTTCATAGAGTACTAAAAGTAAAAAAAGAGGCATGCAGGAAACACCACATACAGAACAAACAGTCGCCCGAACAGCAACTCAAGGAAACAGCAAGTGTACATAGCTATAAAACACCAAACGACGCACAAAGACAAAACAAACATACAATAGGGAGAAGATTTAAGTACCGCCTTGGAACGACCAGTGACAAAAGTCACTGGGGTTTAAACCGGTTTATGGGCGCCCAACCTCACACTTATTCCATCCCAACCCTAAAAGACAAACATTGTAAATAAACGTATCCCCTCTCCGACTAATATACAACAACCGCGACGGTAAATACAGTGGTAAAGTACATGTATAACGAAAACATGAATTGAACAAACTGTATCCACCTATCGCTAGTGTACTTAATGACTGAGCTGTAATTGTAGAAAATTAATAAAGGGTACAACAAAAACGAAATAGTACAGATATCCGACGTCCTCCTTCCGTTCCTGGGAGAAATACTTCATAGAGTACTAAGCCTTTCTTGTCTTGTCGGCGTACATGCAAAGAGGCCAGCGCGCGATTGCCAACTGTAAAAGGGTTGACATCCAAACATGCAGTATGTTGTAGTAATATAGGATCATATCCCTTTTTAATGATTTTTTTTCACATAATAATAATTTTACGAAGTTTGTAAATCACATCACCATAAAATTCAGGATGTGAAATACCGTGTCGCTGAAGTGCCTTGAGATGACATTGGTACTTGCCAATAAGTGAGATATTTCGATAGTAAGTTTTTCTTAGTTTATGGTATCTATATCCTTTTTTTCTCAGGCCGTGCAGCGAGGGACCCCATTTATTTTCCCCGTCCATTTGACGTGTGAAGGTCGGAGAACCATCCTCCTCCACATCTTACAAGCCTGCATACATAACATAAATTTACAAGCAGTACAAAGAATGGACATCGTACAAATAACTAATATAACGATAACAAAGTTTTTGTTGTGAGCTGTTATACATTTAACTGTTAAGCTGGTGATAGACATAGGGCACAAATCGTCCTAGTTTGGGTTCAAGTCTTTTACGATACTTTTGATATTTTTGGCTAGGAATAATCATCCCATGTCAGTCGCTGCAAGAACCTGTTGAGCTGAACTATAATATTAACAAACTGAACGAAGAAAATATAAATAATTGTAATAAAAAAATAAAAAAAACAAAAACAATAAACCAACCAACAAACAACCCCCCCCCAAATACTTAGCTGCCAGGCCGGTTATTTGTTTATAATGTTTTTATTGTATACACTCTACATGTACCAGTATACTGATCTTTTAAGATCTTTGTATAGGACGCACTGTATTTTAAGATTTTTGAAACAGATGTTCTATATTTTGCCATGTTTTTTCAAGTATATATTCGTTATTATTTTTGTACGGCGGTCTGGCTAGGTAGATTGTATTTAAAATATATGTATTTTTAACACCTTGCTCAGTTGGAAGAAATTTCAGGTTTCTGCATTGAAAAATATACATTTTGTAGGATATGAGCACGAGATCATAAGCTGTTTCTAAAGCATATGTGTATCCAAATAACATACATGAAGTTTCTAAACTTAATTCTCTGAAATGGTGTTGATCAAACATATTTTGTATTAGGTTTAAGGTAATTGGGCAGTGCCAAAACAAATGTTCAATCGTTTCTTGATTTCTTGATTTCAAAAGGTACAAAGTGGATCGTCCGTGTATTTCATTTTAATGAGGTATGAATTTACTCCTAAAAGTCTACGAATGACTCTTACCTTTACCTGAAACCACTGTATTTGTGTATCAATAGTAATTTTGAATGGCAGCGAAAATATTTTTCTAAATTGTTTGTCCGAGATATGTGCTGTTAATTTGTTATTTCAAGTGTAAATGCATTTTGGCTCAATTTCATTTCTATTCAAAGCTTTATAAACTCGTTTGGCACCTTTGCTGTCTTTAATAATAAAATCAATATAAGGCGGTATATAGGGTTTGTGCAAACGTTAAGCCTCTTTCGAAATTATATCAAATTTTCTTCCCGTTCCTTGCAATGCACATATAACACCATTATAAAAGTTAAAAAGTTAGTTTTAATATTGTATTTTACTTTCAACTGTTCGAACCATATGATCGAGTTATTCTTGTTCAGCAAATCACCAATACAGTGTATTCCTGCACGAAACCACGATTTTAGGAAAACACTTTGTGACCCAATTTAGAGCATATGGTTATAGAAAAGGGGAAAGTTGACTGTTTTTTTTACCATACATTGAGTACACATTAACTTTGAAAATGCTTCAAAAACATGTGCCCAGATTTTATTACTGCATTTAAATGATAATAATTCGGGATAATGTTTACCACAATTCATTAATATTTCTACGTCTACACATTTCTTGGTAATTGTTGACCATCTGCTTTCACAATGTACTAATCTTCTTATCTGAGAGATCTTTAAAGACTCAATAAAAGCCTTGATATTCACCATTCCAAGACCACCTTCTGTGTAATCTTTGACTACCATTTCTTTCTTAATCTTGTGAGGGCCATTCCAGATAAAATGAAATAAAGAACTTTCTAGTTTCTTCAAAATTTCATCAGATGGGTTTGGTAATGAAAGAATTAAATGGTTTAGCTTTGCATTTATTAGAGTTTTAACAACTGTATTTTTCCTATTGGAGAAAGAATACGTCTGCTCCACTTTTTAATTGTATCTTCTATCTCTGCAATTTTAGATTTATAATTCAAGTCAATCATTTTAGTCAGATCGACATGACAATTTATGCCTAGCATACTAAACTGCTGCTGATTCCATTTAGTTTTAACTGTATCTGAGCTATACTTTTTCTTACCTATCCAGACCACCTTAGTTTTATAAAAAATACTTTTAAGCCTGATATCAAAGAGAAATTTGAAAGTGCATTCAATGTTTCATTTAATGATTCACTAGATCCGTCTAATATAACGCTAATGGCATCTGCACATTGCGATAATTTATATTCTGTATCATTAATGGTAATGCCAGTAATTTTAGGATTAGATCTTAAATGAATAGATAAAATTTCTGCACATAAAATGAAGATGTAACAACTTAAAGAATCACCCTGTCTACAGCCCCTACGGACATTGAAAAAGTCCGAAAGGAAGCCACATATCTATATCCTTGCTTAAGCAGCTTTCCAGTTAAAATGATATTTCGACTGTTTAAATCGTCAATAGATGAACAAGCTCTAGCAAAACGAATAAGTTGAGATATATAAACCCCGTAAGATGGGGCACGGGAAACATCTCCGTCAAGATGAGGGAATTTTGCAATATTAAAATCAAAATCATCTCTTTTGTCATATATTTTAGAAGAAATATATCCATTATCAATTTTAAGGTCTAGATCAAGAAAAGCTGCATAATTGTCGGACGGGTTAGCTTTATTCAATTTGAGTTCATTAGGGTACATTGTAGGAATCAGAGATTCAAATAAAGGGTTATCTAAATTCTGAAAGGAGGTGATCCAACGAGAGCATAAATTGCAACACAAAAAGAGAAAATTGCAGAATCGGTTTTATTGAGTCTGTTCATGAACAGTAATTGAAAGTGCAACACTGCTCACGCCCCCTAGCACCAGCTTAAGCGGTATTCAATTTTCAAAACAAGAAGTACTGAAATTCATGATCTCGAAGGACCAGAAGGTATAACAACACTGAGAATGAAGTATTGGGCGACGTTTTACGGCCGCCACACAAGCTCTTAACACCTGCTGTTGTGAAGATTATAAATCCTGAAAGGAGGTAAGTTAAAAATATCATCCAAATATCGTGAAGTTTCATTGAAGGCTTTTATAACATCTACATCTGGTTGTGGATTCAAACGTAACATTAAATCTCTCTCATAGCAGTACAAAAACATCTGCGACAAGTGGTGCACAATTCGTACCCATAGGGATACCAATTACCTGACGGTATATAGCATTCCCATAACGTACAAATATGTTATCCAAAAGAAAGGTAAGTGATTCGCAAACTTCTGAGCAAGTCCAGTTGGTATAATATTTCATTTCGCTCGTCAGTAAAGAAAGCCTTTTCAGCATTACATGCCAGAAATGATGTTTTTTCGAAGGCAAATACTTTCTGGGTTAAGTTAGTCAGTTTATCTTTAATTAAAATATGAGGAAGGGTTGTGTACAAAGTAGAAGGTCGTACGTGCTTACAGTGGATGCAAGATATGCTTACAGTGGATGCAAGATACCTTTTGTTCCAAAGTTTTTTTAAGAATTCTGAAGAGTTTTTAATAGATCAGAAGAGATTTATTTTCACAAGTCTTATCACAGTAGAATTTTACATGTTCTTTTACCTTCGTTTAACAAGAAGTCAAAAGTAAAGACAATTTAGTAGTAGTATAGGAGCTAGAATTTGGGCTTTTATGTAGTTTTGGTAACCAATACATTGTAGGAAGTTTATGTTGTGTAACTTTGATAACGGTTCCAAGTTGTTCACACATGGTGGTCTTTTCGTCAGTAGTTACTGAAATGTATGACTTGGTATTAATAATTTCCTGCTTCAAGACATCGATATAATGTAATCGTCAAATAATAATCACAATATTCGATGCCTTATCAGCAGGAACAAAAACGTATTTGAATGGAAATCCTGTATACCCTTTTTAAGATGTCTAAAAGATAGTCTAGGTTTAGGTGGAAGAATGTGTTTGTTAGAGCTATAAACAGAAATGCGTTTGCCAATTATATAAAAAAATAATTTTTTTCCAATTAGAAATAGCATTAGACTCAACATGTTGTCTTCGACTCTATTTAATTCTAAAATTGTGTAAAGCCTCCGCAATCTGAACACGACACGAGTTTAAATCTATCAAAGATGGTATTCTATATTTGGGACCTTTATTCAAAAGAGATCGTAGACGTTAATCTTTAATTAAACCATTTGTGTCGGTGTACATGCAAAGAGGTCAGCGTGATTACCAAATGTAAACGGGTTGACAACAAGAAATGCAGTATGTTGTTGTACTATAGGATCACATCCCTTTTGATGAATGTTTTTAACATTTTTGATGAACAAAGTGAGAAAATCACAAAACATTCAATATAGCACTTCCAATATACACTTGGATTTAACACAAAGCAACAAAATATTCCAGATAGCACTTCCAAAATCTCAAGTTGGTATATTAAAAGTTGCTTAGCACCAGCAAACCAAATCGTCATTATTACAACACTTCTTTTTTAATAACCAAATTGTAATGCAGGCGCCGCAAAATAGCAATATGGCACATAATCAGCATAGCGAAGCACTCATAGTAGCAGGACCCGGATGTGTACTTATAAGTACAGAATGGTATCCTGTCTCAACTAGAAAATAGCAAAGCAACAATTTGTGTACTATAAGCATAGCACAGAAAAGTATTTAATGTCAGTAGTTTGGCCAAATGAGAGAAATGAATAAGGGTCTTTAGCCTGCATTCATAGCTCTCCCAGCGCCCAAAAGCGACAGCAAGGCCTAACGCGAGGTTCACGCCCCTAACTTATTGTCTTATCAATTAGATAGTAATCCATGGCTGGTAGCCGCACATAACTTTACATTAACCCATTGTTATGTTTTCAATAAACAGTGTTGCACGTATTCAAAATTACACACTGCCTGCCATATAGCATATGCTATTAAATGGTAAATTCTTGTAACGCAGGTAAAAATTAACCATTGTTGCTTGACTATCGTGACTGCAAGAGTGGTTACCCGCTTTCTAGCAGAGGACAGACCTATGCCCATTTTTGAAAGAATTTCGGACAAAATAACATTGGCGTTAAGCGTATTTTGTCTAATAAATGTGAAAAGGTTGAATAATGTATCAAGATACAAAACGCTTTATTGTCAGTCGGGTAACATAAAAGTACAAAAATGAGGCATGCAGGAAACACCACATACGGAACAAATCGCCGCCCGAACAGCAACACAAGGAAACAGCAAATGTACATAAGTATAAAAAAATCAAGAGACGCACAAAGACAAAACAAACATACAGACTCAATAAAACCGAGTCTGCAATTTTCTCTTTTTGCTTTCGAAGGATCATCCATTTTCAGAATATATACATTAGGGAGAAGATGGAAGTACCGCCTTGGAACGGTCAGTGACAAAAGTCACTGGGGGTTAAACGTTTGTTGGGCGCCCAGCCTCACATTTATTCCATCCCTACCCTAAAAGGCAAACAGTGTATATAAACGTATCCCCTCTTCGACTAAACTACAACGACCGCGATGGCAAATACAGTGGTAAAGTATTTCGTTTTTGTCGTACCCTTTATTTCTTTTCTACAGTTACTCTGTTTGCTGCTCAATCATTGAGTACACTAGCGATAGGTGGATACAATTTGTTCACTTAAATTGTTTCGTTACACATGCACTTTACCACTGTATTTGCCGCCGCGGTTGTTGTAGATTAGTCGGAGAGGAGGTACGTTTATTTACACTGTTTGTCTTTTAGGGTGGGGATGGAATAAGTGTGAGGTTGGGCGACCATAAACCGGTTTAACCCCCCAGTGACTTTTGTCACTTACTGTTCCAAGGCGGTACTTCCATCTTCCTCCTATTGTATGTTTGTTTTGTCTTTGTGCGTCTCTTGTTGTTTTTATAGTTATGTACATTTGCTGTTTCCCTGTGTTGTTGTTCGGGCGAGTGTTTGTTCTGTATGTGGTGTTTCCTACATGACTCATTTTTGTACTTTTGTCAGTCATCCAAAAGATACGATGTTTTTATCTCGATAGCTCATATCAGATCTGTATTATTCATAACAGAACCGGATCAGATAAACCGACAAGTCATCTGATCTGAGTCTACTCTGTTTGCCACGGGTCAAAAGGTGTTTTTAGCTGGTTAAGGATTAACATATTGTATATTGGTAATACATAGACTCCAGTGTCATTCTTGAAATATCTCCAGAACTGAAAATAGAGTTTCGGTTTTACTGTTTATAGTATATAATACAGCAAAACCCCTCTCAACCGGATTGTAGTAGAGACGAATTTAGATACTTTTAGGCAGACGGCTGCTTAATGCAGGGTGAAAGTCAGGCAGAAAGCTCCTTTCTGCATGACTCTCACCCTGCACTAAAATACCACATGTTTACAAGACCGATATTTATACTATATTGGACGTCCAGCTTAAAGAAGTTAACAACATTGAATGTGTCTTCCTTCGCATAGTGTCAAGTATGATATTCTGCATGTAGTCCTATATACACAAGGCCATTTTGACACTGCAACCCATGCCCGAGTACTACACCTTAACTGAAGTCAACACTTGCTTTTCATTTGTCGATAGGTTGTCCACCATCGATATGTGCTGTAACCATTTACTCCATTGATACGCATTTTAATCCATTTGAAAACAGAGTAGACCCAGTTCGTACGGCTCCTTTAGGAGCTGCCTCACCGAGGTCTGGTCTGTTTCTTTACGGAGTTATATAGAGTCTGTCATGGCTAAGCAGTCATATTCTATAATCAAAAACTTATATTCATACATGCGTAATCTCTTACATGAATACGTTTTTATATTGCAGGCAACAGCATACCGATTGAACCGCAAGCAATAAAAACAGATTGTCCAAGCCACTGTAAAACGTGCAACCCAGACAATACGTGTGCCACATGCCCGCTGGGAACATTCGGGGCGTCCTGTGAACAACACTGTTCACCATACTGTATCGATGATGAATGTGACATAGACACCGGTCAGTGCATATATGGTTGTGAGAATGGATATTATAGCACGGGCAGTGAATTCTGTCATGAATGTCCGCCAAATTGTTTCACTTGCACTAGCAGTGCAGTATGTACCGCCTGTAAAGACCAATATTATGGCAGGGGATGTGAACAAGATCGTTCCAATTGTAGGGAAGAACAATATACGATGTTCTCATGTACCATTGGGTGCAACAATGGATTCTTTACAAAGGAAGAAAAGGAAACCTTTCCAGGAGAGTCCGCTGGCAATTATACCAAATGCGTTAAATGTCCGGAACACTGCCCTACGTGTTCATCGGATGATAAATGTGATAACTGTATTGACCGTTATTGGGGAGACACATGCTAAACTCCATGCCCTCCCGACTGTGATCAGTGTGACAAATATACCGGCCAATGTTTCGAAACTAAATGCGATGTAGGGTTTTATGTTGGTTCGGATGGGAAGTGCAAAACATGCCCACGGAACTGTCTGTCTTGCTTATCGGAGAAGGATTGTGATGAATGCAAGGAACACTTCTACGGAAGTAAGTGTCAAATGTTTAACTGTAGTATTACAAACTGTTTGAAATGTCATTTTAAGGGGGAATTGTACGGCGTTTTCCAGTGTACATGTTCAAAATGTGTGGACGGATATTTTGGCAATGACTGTCAGTCCATATGTAATGATAAATGCAGGATGATAGAAGGTATAACTTGTAATGCCGCGAATGGGTCGTGCAGCGCATGTAAGACAGGGTTTTGGGGAGCTTTCTGCGATAGGAGCTGTGCCAAAGGATGCCAAAATTATTTCTGCGAAAGAAAAGATGGCTACTGTAGCTGTAAAAACAGCTACTATGGCGATAGCTGCGAGAATCGCTGCAACCTCAACTGCCCGAAACCCACAAAAGGTTCAGACATTTGCGACAAAAATGACGGAAGATGCCTTTGGCCATCCAAACCTTCCACTTCCGGTAAATTGTTATTAAATATACACAAGTCATGGTCATTTCCCTCTGCATTCCTTCACACATAATTACACACATACATTTTCAAGACTGCAACTAGAGGATACCCAGATCAAATGGCTCATGTAGAAGCCGGCTGATTAGGATCGACTCTGTTTCCTTATGAAATAACAAAGATCTGATCTGAGTCAATAATTTCTGTTATGGCAAACATGTTCCACTTCCAGTGTTCATATGCCATTATTACAATTCATCTACATGTAATTGATATTCATTGTCCTACTATTGACTTCAAGAAGAAGGTTTCCAATCATTAGCAAAGCACCAGATAAGATGTGTAAATTAAAACATTTCCAAGAATAAATTCTTTATATCTCCACCAAACCATAATACTGTTACCGCTCTTAAGCATCGTCTCGAAGAGACGATACTAACGAGTGGTCACACTATTGGGTTTGGTGGAGAAATGACAATTTAAGTATTTGAGTACGCAACTTTTTCTGTAGCTCTGCATTAGCAACTGCAAACACTGTTGACTCAGACCGAAAATTGATAAACGTGATTTGACACTGAATAGAAGAGTAGCGGTATTGATTTGTAAACCCCTGCAACAAACAACATGGGATTTCGAAATGGAATGGTTTGCCACTATTGTAGATTCGATTTTGTCGGAATGGATTCAGCGCGCTAGAGGAGCTTTACTGACAAACAGTTTGGATCCCTATTAGAAGGCGTCTACAGGACAATAGCCTATCAGGAAATGTGTTAAGGATGAATTCCTCACATTATGAATATTCATTAAATATTAACCACGCAAACATTCAAAAGCAAACAGGACAGACTCTAAAATCGGACTGTCCTATAGCAGCCGTCTGATATGGATCTACTCTGTTTGTAAAGGTGATAATAAGCGTTTGCCCGAGGAAAGGGGTTAACATTTCCATTGAATATAGCGGAAACTATGCATGATAATGTTGGGTGGTTTTATGTTAAAACAAATTCATTTACCTGATTAATATTCATGTCAGAAATAATAACATCACAAACATACCTTTTTAATGGAACATGCAAACAGAACTATTTGTCCATAAAAGAAACTGTAGAATTACCAGTTCATAAGCAAACAGAGACGGTCCTTAACCTACACTATTTGTATAGGCATGAAACAAAACTGCTTATATCTGACAGAGGTTTAAACAACATTTGTTTGTTTGTTTTACTTTGGATGTTTCATTTGGTACACAGACAAACCAATATATACATATATTAAGGAGAAAGTACGCATCGAACGCAGGCCAAACAACGGAAATACATAATATTACAATTAAAGTGATAGTCCCTACAATAAACACATATTTTCACCAATATAACTTGGTATTTCTATGCCTCACTTGGGGCATATTGTTTTTGCTCTGTCTGTCTGTCAGTCTGTTTGTTGGTTGGTTGGTTTGTCCACAACGTTAACATTGGCGATAATTTTGTAGCCGTTGCACATACATACATGTACTTCAAACTTGGCATACATGCGAAACTTATGGAGTCGAACTTTTTAGGGATGACTTCTTAAGGTCAAGGTCATACATCAAGGCAAGGGTCAACTTACGGGTCAACTTTAGATTGGTTTGCGATACCTTTGTTGACCTTCAACATACATGCTTCAAATTTGGCATGCATGTGGAATTTATGGAGGAGAATATCTTCAGGAGTGACTTATTAAGTTCAAGGTCATACATCAAGGTGATAGGTCATATTTCGGACATGGTGTTTCACAAACACATTTTGTTTATGTTCAATCATCACTGTGACGCTAATATCGAAAACTGCCATGTGATTCAAGATAAACTGTTTGTGTCAATATTTATATTTGTGATGTGCAAACAAATGTTATTGTTACGATACTTAAACACATACCGATACAATGGCGAATATAATCGGGCATCCGATATCACACACATGCATATGGTGTCTTCTTACGCGTGTATTTCATTGGTTTTCTGAATATATACTTCTTTTCAGCATACAAACACAAAATGATTTATACAGTTTGAGGCATTTTAAAATACGTTCCTAGTAGAGACTATCACTTTAACCCTTTCCCTGTTCCTCTGTTTTCAGTCGAAATTTCGATACCTACTGAATATTCATGGACAAGCTACTTACAATGAAATATGGAATATGGAACGTTATAGACATTTTAGAATCTAAAGAAACATATCTATCAAATTCCATTTGCAAACACGAGCCGTCTGATCTAGATCGTTCCTGTTTGCACTTACGTGAAAAGGACTTTATATGAATTGAAGTCTTAATACTTTACTGAAGAGGATGTGAACAATGTCTAATCAAATTAGAATATTTGCAATGTTGACTATTCTCGATTATACCAAGTTTTTTAGAAATTATTTACCAAGTGTTAAAGAGGAAGTCCCTACAATGAACGCATATTTTCAATAATTGGAAAAGTAGTAAAGTACAAGCAGGCAAAGCCACATGCAAGACGCAACCACCACCAAAACACCGATAGACAGCATGACACACACACACACACACACAACCACACACCCAAACGCACACGCACACACACATACGAAATGAACACAGAAAACACCAAAAGACACACAAGAAACAGGGACAAACGTTCCACAACATGAACAAACCACAAGCACAAAGACGCAAGGCAAACAAAAGGAAGGGTGACAAAGAGAGTACCGCCTTGGCACGGTCAGCAGCAAAAACACCACTGGGGGTTTAAACCGGTTTACGGACGTCCTAACCTCACACTTCTCTCAAAGTCACCCTAGCTTTACAAATATTGTAAATAAAGATATCCCCGCTGGACTTACCCACAACATAGACGACGGTGAACACAGGACAACATGTAAAACATAGCATAATAACTGTGACAATCCGTCAAATATGTACTCAATGGCTAATGTCATAAAATGTGTTATTTGTTATGCTCAGTCATTATTATGAAAATTGCCAATTTGAACTTATATCGAAAAATGCCCCTGTGATACAAAATAAACCGATTCATCAATATCTATAACTTTTGTTCTACAACAAAGTATTATCGGGCCTTTCCGTTCAAATTTTCCGCGTATTGCCGATGATCACCCTATTTTGCAAAGGCGACTGAGGTAGTGGTTAGCAGCCTAACCCTAATATATGAAATATAACCTGTGCAGATCGCCTAAAGTTTGAACTTTGACTGATTTGACTGGACGAGTTATTAGGCTGAGCTTTAATAATGTAATGTCGTTTGTTTTGCAGGACCAAGTGCATTAAGTGAAAAACACAATGAAGGTAAGATGTCGGTGGCCCAGCTAATTGCGGTTTTTATTATAACGTCAGTAATAGTACTGGTTATTGGAATTGTGAAAATACGGTACTTTCCGAACCGGACATTTATTGTATATTTATTATGAATGACTGAGACACAGATAGTAAAACAATGTACAAATAGCTCCATTATTTCTAATCCAAACGCTATGTTGTGACCACTCTTTAGATTCGTCTCCCCGAGGCGATTCTTTAGAGGGTGTCATCATAGGGTTTGGTGGGAAAATGACGAATTTAGTATTTGCATACGAACCCAAAAGTATAAAACAGCTCTGCCTTAAATCTCGGGTTTCACGATAAAGAGGTTTAATTTACGGTATTATGAGACATGTACTGTATAACTGCTTGTTAGTTAGTTGTAGTGATACACGATGATGACGGGGGTGGGGGGATTCCTTCGTTTTTAAAACGTTTGATATCCTTATTGCAATTATTGTACACAGAAAAGCATAGTCGCAAGTTATAAAGTGTTTGGATGCAAGATTTCCTAAACCAATTGACATATTAACTACACTGTTGGTCATGTATGTGTAGATAGTGGAATGGAAACAGGGTGCAACAGGAGGACAAGAGGCATAACACAGGGTTGCTACGCGTGACACAAAAACCTGGGAAACTGAATAATTTTCAAGGTCAGGGACTTGTATGGGAATGTATTTGAAAATATAGGCTAATGTCAGGGAATTATCGGGGAATTTTAAAAAAATAAAATGAAATTCAATAGCTTATAGGAGACTTCTGATCAGGGTCTACACTACTTGGCTTTCAAAATCCTTTTTCAAGTGTACGCTTTGCATACAGAATGGATTCCTTAGTTAAACACAGATGGAATATTTCTCTCAAATAATTCAAAGTTGAAAGGGTTAAGTTTAAAACAAAACCAAAAACAAATTACATATTTTTTTACCAAATGTCACAATGTAACGTGTCAGGTAAAATTTAAATAATGTAACGAAACTTTGTTTCTTCTGGTCTGTGGCAGCCCTGAAAAAGATATGACGATTTTAGTATTTATATACATAATTTTATCTATAGTTTTAATCATCCCTTTATCTGTAATAACAAAATACAGCTTTAAGTGTTTTTGTGTATACATACGATTGGGCTTTTATAGGTAAAACTCGTTAACTTTTTTTAGTAAAGAAGAATTTAGATTTTGTTTGCAGGGGCTGCTTAATGCAGGATGAACGTCATGCAGAAAACTCACAGCGTAGCTTTCTGCGTAATGATCACTCTGCGTTCAATCTGTCCCCTGTCTTAAAGACCAGTAATAATACTTCGTAAAATTGAATACCGCTTAAGCCGGTGCTAGGGCGCGTGAGCAGTGTTGAACTTTCAATTACTGCTCATGAACAGACTCAATAAAACCGAGTCTGCAATTTTCTCCTTTTGTGTTGCAATTTTTGCTTTCGGAGGATCACCTCTCTTCAAAATTTACTGAGAGTTCGAGTTATCGAGGTTATACTGTTTAATACTCCTGTTTATATTTACACTGTACAGACACAGTCTATTTCGGTGATGGTTGTTTAAACTTGTTGTAAGCCATCTCAAAGGACTCATGAAAACATGTATTTGTTTAATCTTTTACGTCATACATACTCATGTTATAAAAAATGATGTTTTCAAAGTATGTATGCCCCCATGGCAGCCACCCTATTATTATTATGTTTGACGACACCACCCAAACGTTCCATCTTTATGAGATGAGTAAGCATGTAAAATATAAAATGCACCTATCTGTCACAGGTCAAAGGTGCTGACCAAGTTTTTAGAAAATTGACTTTTGACATTGAAGATTGACCTTGAACCTTTACCCTCTGACCTCACTATGGACGTTCTAGCTAAAAGTCAGGTTTGAGGAACTTAATTTAAACGGTTATCTTGTTATTGATCAGAAATAATTTTTATAGCATGTCACACACAACTACACGCCCAAACACACGCACATATACGAGATGAACACAGAAAACCTTAACAAACACACAAGTGCTAGAGATAAACATTCCAAACACGAACAAAAGCACACGTACAAAGACACAATGCAATGAAAAGTAAGGATGACAAAGAGAGTACCGCCATGAAACGGTCAGTGGCAAAATCACCACTGGGGTTTTAAACCGGTTTACGCACGCCCTAACCTAACACTTATCTCAAAGTCACCCTAGCTTAACAAATACATGTAGTGTAAATAAAGCTATCCCCGCCGGACTTTCCTACAACATAGAGTGAGTGAGTTGGGTTTTACGTCCGACCAACAGTATTTCAGTTATTTGCAGACGGCATCACAACATAGAAGACGGTACACACATGACAATATGTAAAACATAGCATAACAACTGTGAAAATGAAAAATCTGTCAAATATGTGCTCAATGACGTTGCTGAAGTCTGAGCAACTGCAGGGAAGCCGTTAAGGGCACGACCGGGAAAAGGTAATACATGAATCTGGTAAGCCCATCTCGTTTCTGAGTTTAAGAGTATACCATCATAAAGTACTACTCTCGGCCTGTCATCGCGCAAACAAAGATGACTTTGACCTTCATCCATAATATCATAAATCATTAAGGGTCATCTTTTAACCATGCCCTGTCTCTCTACCAAGTTTCATTATCTTGGGGCAAAAGTTCTCTAGTTATTGATCGGAAATTATTTGTTCATTGTGACCTTTGACCAAATGACCACAGAATTGATCTGGCTTATCTTCTAGTCATGAACATGCAGCATACTGATTTTGAAGACTATATGTCTTTGTATTCCTCTGATATTTGGTGGAAAAGAGAGGTAAAGAGTTAATGCAGACTATAAGTAAAAAGAGAAAGCTCATGTGGGAAATGTTTATAAAACTCGAACTGATTTTGTTGTTACGAAATACTGAAACTTAAAATGAAATATTTTGCAAAAAATAGAATACAGCATGTAAAGATGAACTAGTAAATAACAAACCATTGCTTACAGGAAGAGAACATAATCTACAAATATCAGAAAATGAATTTGCACAAGTATCCATCGTGAATGACAATACGTACTATATACGTCAGTATCAAGGTACATTGTGTTTTTGTTTGTCAATGAGTGTCATGGTATTTGTTTTACATCTTTATATTACGATTGTCTTTGATTTTCATCACCTTTGTTGCCTTGCAATGCGTGTTTTTATGAGTGTGTGACTTGTTTACAGTCGCGATTGTTTTTTGCTTTGTATGCGTGTTCCTAGCTGTAGCAACGTTTGACTTGCGAGAGTGAAATGCGTATACAGATTTGTTAGTTATAATTAATAACCGTAGTGTTTACTTACTATATTTTTATATTCACCTTTAATTATTTCGCTCCTAAATAATGTCGCCTGCAACCTTTATCGTTTGTGACAATTTTCGTTTGTTTATTTTTCTCCCATGTTCTTTCCAATACAATATCAAGTAACAAACGACTTAAGATTCTGATGATGCAAACTGTTTGCATAGGTAATCACAGATGCGGCGTTTGCAGCGAAACAGTTAATCCTTTATATGCTGAATATTCAAAGTGCATTAGCACACTGTTTAAGCTCACTTGGCATAAACTGCCAAGGTGAGTTATTGGGATCGACCATTGTTCTTCGTTGTTCGTCCTCAGTTGTGTGTCGTACGTCGTGTGTCGTCAACAATTTCCTGAAACAACATCTCCTCAAACAGCACTGTCTAGAATATTTACCAACAGGAATGGTCTCCAGTCGACTCTCCATAAATCGTTCTGGTCCATGGCAAAATAGGTCAAAGGACCTAGAATAAATTTTTAATATAAAATGTCTTTAAATGGCTTCTCATCCTAAACCACTGAATGAATTTCAACCCAATGTCACAGATCTGAGTTATATTCAGACGACTCTCCATTAGATGGATATAAATCATCCCGGCCAATAGCCTAAGTAGGTTACAAGAGCAAAAATATATTTTAATAAACAAATTATTTAAATAACATCTCCTCCTAAACCACTTAACGATTTCAGCCAAAATTCACAAAAATGATCTTCAGGTAATCTTTCATGATTATTACATAAATCGCACTGGTCCACTTCATTAGTTAGTCACAGGAGCTAAACATTTTTGACGAATAAACTCCTATACTTCTCCTGAACAGTTGAATAGATTCCAACAGATTTCATAGATATGCTTTGCAGGTGACCCTCAATAAATGTTAAATAAATTGTTCAGGTCCATTCCATAAGTAGGTCAAGGGCTAAAATAGATTTTAAAAAACAATTAAACAACATCTCTTCTTATAACACTGACTGGAGTTTTACCAAATGTTACGAATGATTTGTAGGTGAACCTCTATCATAGTCATTTCTCTGTCCATTGCATATTTAAAGAGATCACATGAGAACCATTGACTAGATGATCCATACCGGACCATCATGCCTCACTTGTTAACAAGCTAATCATCGTGAAGGGCTTAACGTTGTCAGAGGAATTTGAATGAATAGCAGTGCAGACCCTACTTAAAGTGTTATTCTAAGATCGCTTTAACCACTGCCAAAATTCCGTCATCCACAGACTTTGTCGTTTGCTACAATGTTCAGGGTCCATGCTTATAAAACCTTTGGCTCAAATCTGACCAATCAAAACCTTGAGAACGATCTCAGACTCAACTGAACGTTTTATAAGCATGGAACCTGTTCTTAGTTGTCACAGTAGCAAATATTTTGGCTCCTGATGAGACGCCGAGATAATCGAGGTCTCATATTGATCCCTCCTGTTTGCTTAGGTAATCAAATATGCGACATTAGCAGCGAAAGAGTTAAATTATGTCTACACTGTTTGTTCGTTTCTCACATGCAACGCTTTATCCCTTTCCTTCGTGGACATAACCGTGTTTTCACGCATTTGCAAATAGAGTAGACCCTCTGACAGCTGGCTTTTCCGACGTCGTTTTCCAATATAATAAAACCCCTCTATAACGGAAATCTAGTAGAGAAAAATTCAGATACATTTAGGCAGGTGGCTACATAATGCATGGTGTAAGTCGCACAGAAAGCTCCTCTGCATGATGTTTATCCTGCATTAAGCTGTCACCTATCACCAAGACCGACATTTAAACGGAAAGTCTGGTTTAGAGCGGGTTTACTGCAAATAATTTTCTGGTGTACCAACTTTATACGGCAAAACACCTTTAAACCGGACGTTCGCTTTAGTATAAATATCGGTCTTTGAGACAGATGACAGCTTAATGCAGGGCAAATGTTATACAAAAAGCTCCTCTATGAGCTTTTTGTATGAGTGTCACCCTGCATTAAGTAGCCACCTGCCTTAGAGTATCTAAGTCTTCTCCATTAGAATTCCGGTTTAGATAGGTTTTACTTTAGACTTATGTATCATTATAGCCAAGTCCATGCTAATACAAGTACATGTGTTGGATAGTTATTTAATAATGGTTCAAACTATGTTTATATCACATATCGCTTTAAACAATATATTGGACAAGTACACAACTCCATGAAAAGTTCTATTGGACGAGGTGCATCCGAGTTCAATATAGTAGCTTTTCACAGTTGTGTACGAGTCCAATACATTTCAGTATTGGACTCAACAATAATGACCTCTTTATATTACACCACAGCATCAACCATTGGGATTTTGTCAATACCTATAGTTTTAAGTACGCAAAGAGAGGTAATTTGCTTATTTTGTGAGGCGCAAGACTTAACTTTCGTAGCTTTGATATGCTTATAATATTCCTAACTTGAGTAGCTGTGGTGATATGCTTATAAATTCCTAACCTTATTTTACTATGTCATCCCGACTCATGCTGAATCTTTAATCCATCCTCATCACGTCATGGACAATAATGCAAACTATCTTCAAAGCTGTTCCGATTTTCAGACGTGCTGAGCCATGCGATCTGGGCAAACTGTGCGGACCATAACCAGACAGCTTCTTGGCAACTACCTGGTCTTGGGTCTACACTGTTTATAATAAATAGCAACATATGGGACCAACATGAGAAGGGTTAACTCTACATACCGTATTAATGGAATTTAGCCTCATGTACTTTTGTTTCTTTTATGTAACATTATGAATATTCTCCATGCATATAATTAAGTCGGCTTTTAAAGCTCTTCAGAGCTTGTGTTTCATTATGCACTTTGTGCGAATTGTTTGTAAACCCGCCTCCATGGATAAATATTACCTGGCTTGACCTGACAGCGCTAGTGTTGCTTTTTGCCTTTTGTAATTTATTCCTTGCATTAAGTTGTCATGGTTTATTTCTTTCTTTAAAATGTAAACTATTGGAATATAGAATGTTTGTTTTAATATTACAAAAAAAAGTTTAATTTTAAATTTCAAAATCATGTATTCATTTACTAAAATTAAGCATTATAAACCAAATGGTGTACACATCCTGGAAGCCGGCAAGTTAATACATAAAATACACTAACCATTCCCTCATACTGATGCATTTTGACTTTGTAAAAGTCACTTTCTGAAAACATTGTGATAAATAGAGCATTTGCTCCTATGGTTTCACAACTACACAATTCTTACATGTTCTTTGTCTCCAGTAAATGCTCCTTTTCGGTAGCTTTATTCAAAGAGTCAAAATGTTTGGGTCAAAAATAGCATATGAGGGTATGGGTAAATAAAGCAACACTAGCACTAGCAGATGCCTGACAGCTATTTGTTTATTTTTGTAATAAAAAGATAAAAATAAATGTCAACGTGTTCATTTAATTATTACCCAGCAGGATAAACAATTGTTGTGAAAATGTCGACTATTGACCTGACACTCATTATAGTGCGTTAGAATGTACAGTGAAACACCGACAGTTCAACACTAAAACAAGTACAGTGTCCCTCCCTACAACGGCCCTCTCAATAACGATTCCCTCCTTACAACAACGCATGTCACTGTTTCCGAAACAACACGGCTCCAGAAACAACTTTTTTCCATCGTATTTTCTTTATACCTCAATCAAACCCTATGTTGTGACCACTCTTTAGAATCGTCACTATGTGACGATTCTAAAGAGTGGTCACAACATAGGGTTTGATTGAGGCATAACGGTTTGAGTTTTCGAAATACACCCTATCTGGGGATCTGCTAACAAGCTAATTATGTTTGATTTTCCCTCCCTATAACAACTCCCTCTGAACAACACATACACTTTTCGTATCCCAAAGGGTGTCGTTGTAGAGAGGGAGCACTGTATCATTATTGGTGGCAGCTTACAATGACATAAACCTTTCATTACTAAAAGTACGTAGTATTGAGATTTGACTGTATATATACTTATATCCATTGCGCTTTACAAATTGACATTCAAATTAATGTATGACCATAAGATACAGCGGAACCGAACGCCTTACTCCACAGATACATGTTAACGCCTTTGAAAAGAGGAGGCCAATATCAGGCGGCTCCTATGGAAGACATCCAATCAGGGTATGCTATCTTTATATTTGCATGTATATTTGTAACAATTAGATTTAATTGTTGTCACATATACAATTTCTTATACAATTAATTGTATCATGTAACAAGAAACATGTCAATGTTTACGTTACTAATAAAGTGTTTTGAATCTTGAATCTTAAACCTATATGTTATGTAAACGGCTTTCACGCCTCTACAAACATAGTGGACTCAGATAAGACGGCTCATATAACCATCTGACTAGGGCCTGCTCTGATTGCTGATATATTATAAAAAGATTTGACTCTTAAAACAGATAAGGAATGATTCGTATTAAATGAAAACTCCCAGTCTTTTCACTATTTCTGTATGAAATTTACCTGCATTCAGCAGCCACTTGCCTAAAAGTATCTAAATTAGCATCAATAATTCCGGTTAAGAGGGGTTTTACTGTACAATAAAAACAGTCCCTGGCTGTCACTTCCAAAGAGCTTAAACCCAGATGAGACGCCGAGTAACTTCACTAACTTGGCATCTCTCCAGGATCAAAGGTGTTTGACATCTCATCAAGACTCAATATGTTTGACACTCGGTCAATAACTTTCTCAAAACCTTGATTTAGTCAGAAGTGGCATTAGATCCGAATATGAGCAGACATTGTTCAAATGTTCACATCCCTGTAAGAGTTTATCCTGAGCTACACATTCTAAACACAATGCAATCAAGTACTTCCTACAATACTCTCGCTAAATATATATGCCTACAGAGCTCCAGATAAAGGTGCGTACCAAAATACTAAAATCGTCATTTCTCCACCAAACCCTATACTGTGACCACTCTTTAGAATCGTCTCGAAGAGACGATTCTAAAGAGTGGTCACAGTAAAGGGTTTGGTGGAGAAATAAAGGAGCTATTCTAGAAAATGTTTAAATTTACGCATCTTATCTGGACCTCTGTGCCTATCTAATCTCTGATCTGCAACACGCTGTATATTACAATGTACAACCATTTAATCCATTACGCCATTGATATGGGCCTTCATATGTTTCATGTGAAGCCTTCAAGCTGGTATGCGATAGGTCGGTGGTTCTACGCGGGTACACGAAACAATGCAATCCTGTTTTGTGTGCGGAAACAGCCTATATACCACTATGCAAGGTCTAATTTATTCTCTGCCGACACTAAACATTTTTCAATCAGATACTAAGTGCAACTAATGCATGCTTACGCTATATCGGCCGCCATTTTGAATATCATAAAATGCCCAATGCTAACAAAGTGACACCCGGCCTAGGATCAGGCATAACGGTTTGAGTTTTCGAAATAAACCCTATCTGGGGATCTGCTAACAAGCTAATTATGTTTGATTTTCCCTCCCTATAACAACTCCCTCTGAACAACACATACACTTTTCGTATCCCAAAGGGTGTCGTTGTAGAGAGGGAGCACTGTATCATTATTGGTGGCAGCTTACAATGACATAAACCTTTCATTACTAAAAGTACGTAGTATTGAGATTTGACTGTATATATACTTATATCCATTGCGCTTTACAAATTGACATTCAAATTAATGTATGACCATAAGATACAGCGGAACCGAACGCCTTACTCCACAGATACATGTTAACGCCTTTGAAAAGAGGAGGCCAATATCAGGCGGCTCCTATGGAAGACATCCAATCAGGGTATGCTATCTTTATATTTGCATGTATATTTGTAACAATTAGATTTAATTGTTGTCACATATACAATTTCTTATACAATTAATTGTATCATGTAACAAGAAACATGTCAATGTTTACGTTACTAATAAAGTGTTTTGAATCTTGAATCTTAAACCTATATGTTATGTAAACGGCTTTCACGCCTCTACAAACATAGTGGACTCAGATAAGACGGCTCATATAACCATCTGACTAGGGCCTGCTCTGATTGCTGATATATTATAAAAAGATTTGACTCTTAAAACAGATAAGGAATGATTCGTATTAAATGAAAATCCCAGTCTTTTCACTAATTCTGTATGAAATTTACCTGCATTGAGCAGTCACTTGCCTAAAAGTATCTAAATTAGCATCAATAATTCCGGTTAAGAGGGGTTTTACTGTACAATAAAAACAGTCCCTGGCTGTCACTTCCAAAGAGCTTAAACCCAGATGAGACGCCGAGTAACTTCACTAACTTGGCATCTCTCCAGGATCAAAGGTGTTTGACATCTCATCAAGACTCAATATGTTTGACACTCGGTCAATAACTTTCTCAAAACCTTGATTTAGTCAGAAGTGGCATTAGATCCGAATATGAGCAGACATTGTTCAAATGTTCACATCCCTGTAAGAGTTTATCCTGAGCTACACATTCTAAACACAATGCAATCAAGTACTTCCTACAATACTCTCGCTAAATATATATGCCTACAGAGCTCCAGATAAAGGTGCGTACCAAAATACTAAAATCGTCATTTCTCCACCAAACCCTATACTGTGACCACTCTTTAGAATCGTCTCGAAGAGACGATTCTAAAGAGTGGTCACAGTAAAGGGTTTGGTGGAGAAATAAAGGAGCTATTCTAGAAAATGTTTAAATTTACGCATCTTATCTGGACCTCTGTGCCTATCTAATCTCTGATCTGCAACACGCTGTATATTACAATGTACAACCATTTAATCCATTACGCCATTGATATGGGCCTTCATATGTTTCATGTGAAGCCTTCAAGCTGGTATGCGATAGGTCGGTGGTTCTACGCGGGTACACGAAACAATGCAATCCTTTTTTGTGTGCGGAAACAGCCTATATACCACTATGCAAGGTCTAATTTATTCTCTGCCGACACTAAACATTTTTCAATCAGATACTAAGTGCAACTACTGCATGCTTACGCTATATCGGCCGCCATTTTGAATATCGCAAAATGCCCAATGCTAACAAAGTGACACCCGGCCTAGGATCAGTCCATATGACCCCCTTAACAATAATCAGGCAAGATAAAACTACAGACCACTATGCAAGGTCCACCATTTTCTCTGCTGGACTACTCTTAGATCTTTCCCCGTCTGTATCTAGCTGGACATATGATATGATTGAAATAAACACAAACAAACACATTTTACCCCATAGCTATACCATTTATGCGTCTTTTGTAAACAGAGTAGATATAGATCAGACGGCTCTTTCCGTAGCCGTATGATCAAGGTCTACTCTGTTTTGCTTATACATACATGTATATAGATCTGATAAATGGCACTATGAACAATGTGTTTTACATTGAATATAAAAACAACTGTAGAATCAAATTAAACATAGGATTCTTTAGCAGGTGATTGCTTAATGCAGGGTATAAGTAATGAAGAAAACAATGTGAGAGCTTTCCATATTAATTGTTTCCTGCATTAAGCTACTACCTGTTTAAAAAAGCCAAAAATTAAACTTCTTTTAAACGGGCCTTTA
The DNA here is from genome assembly GCA_963576725.1 of Azorinus chamasolen. Taxonomy (NCBI): domain Eukaryota; kingdom Metazoa; phylum Mollusca; class Bivalvia; order Cardiida; family Solecurtidae; genus Azorinus; species Azorinus chamasolen. Next base: position 26,337,940 of record OY755240.1, read on the forward strand.
ACCCTTAATCTAGACGCCTTAAACACCTTTGAAAACTGATTGGTTACAGATGAAACTACTTATGTATGAACTTTCAGATCAAGTACTGCTCTGTAGACACGTAAAATGAAAAAAACAACAACACGAACAATGAAAAAAAAATCAAATCCTGTTAAAAAAGGGGACATCGTTACGAGAAATGAAAACGTTTTTCAAATCACGTTAAACGATTTTGGCAGCGTATCGGAATTTGATTTTATTTTCAAATTCTGTGGACCCTGTGCCTTTCGAATACAGTGCTCCCTTCCTACAACGGCCCTCTCAATAACGATTCCTTCCTTACAACAACGCATGTCACTGTTTCCGAAACAACACGGCTCCAGAAACAGCTTTTTTCCATCGTATTTTCTGTATGCCTCAATCAAACCCTATGTTGTGACCACTCTTTAGAATCGTCTTTTGACATGATAATCTTTGACAAAGGCCCTTAGTGGTCGAAATATTAGATCAGAGCAGTTTAAGTATTTATGTATTATATTAATTCCCTATTTTGGAATATTTTCTTCATTGAGGCATAACGGTTTGAGATTTCGAAATACACCCTATCTTGAGATCTGCTAACAAGCTAATTATGTTTGATTTTCCCTCCCTGTAACAACTCTCTCTGAACAACACATACACTTTTCGTATCCAAAAGGGTGTCGTTGTAGAGAGGAAACACTGTATTGCGTTTATTTAACCCTTTCGTCAAACTCTGTCGTCTGCTAACTTTGTCGTCTGCTACAAATTTTCATTCTTTTGATTTTCTTCATTTGTGTTTCAAAAACATAGTAACAGTAACAAACAGTTTGGATCCTGATGAGACGCCGAGTTACTCGGGTCTCATCTGGATCCAAACTGTTTGCATAGGTAATCACAGATCCGGCATTGGCAGCGAAAGGGTTAACACAAAATGAAAAAAAAAGATTTATATAAAATAAAAAGAAATAACAACATACACTTAAATACAATACTAAACGAGACTACATTATTTGTATAAGTATTTATACATTATACTTTATATTATTAATAATGAACTAAAACTGATTTATAGCTCAGACACTTCTATGTCACGATGCATATGCGATTTGCACTAGAAACTAGAAATAGACCGCCTAGCTGTAGATGAGTTTTAGACACGGGATTTAAGCTGTTTCCGTCTTTTGTAGTTTCTTGTTTTAGCACACCTGAGTATACCCAGTTGAGATTTTGTGATCGACCATCGCCTGGTGTCCATCTGTTCATCCGTCCATTCGTTTGTCAGTCCTCCGTCCGTGCATTAAACGGCATCGCCTTCGAATTCACAAGGCAGAATATAACTGTACATGAATGGTCTTAGTATAATGGTCTATCAAAACGATAAATCATTTTGATTCATGTTGAAAGTTGGCTGTCATGCAAACCAAAATAAATCTTAAACAAACCGATCGTCAGAACTAACGATATTTAAAAGGAATAGTCTTCTATTGACATTCTACCTTAATTGCTAAACTCGTGTCGATATCTCAAAACATATGATAAGGACTGGTTAGGACTAGATTTTCTTATATAACAATACAGAACACCTTTAACAACTTTCTTCTCCTAAATTGGTGTTTCAGTTTGAATGGAATTTGGTAGAAATTGTCACTTGGCGACCTTTTATCAACATTGCTAAAACCATGCCGATACCTGAAAAAATAGTGTCGCCTGGGACGCGGTTAAATTGCATTATATGACTAAAGGAGATAATACATGTACCTCCTTCTCTTAAGCCGGTGGTCAAATCTGAATAGAAATTTGTAGAAATTAGTCCTCTATTGGCCCTGTTTCAGAACTGCTAAAATTAAGTCCCAGTCCCCTCACGGTCATATGTTTTGAGATAACAGCATGAGTTAAGCAATTTAGGCAGTAGGCCACTAGAAGACTATTCCTTTCAAACATATCTGGTTTTAGACAAAAAGATATTTAAAGATTTATATTGGTTTCCATGACAACCAATGTTCAACATGTTAATTTAGCAGTTTTGTCAGATCATGATACTAAGATCATTTATGTACAGTTTGGTTACAATCTGCCTTGTGCATTTGGAGGTGCCGTTTAAAGCACGGACGGACTAAAAGATGCATGAACGGACACCGGATCAGAAAAAACTCACCTGAGCATACTTAGGTGTGCAGATATCGGGAAACTGCAAAACAAGTAACTATGTAAAATCCCAGCTTTAAACAGACTCATGTTCATATGCAATATATCTAGTTTCTTGTGCTAGAGCAAATTGCATTTTCATCGTGACACAGAAGTGTCGGAAGTGTCATGCAGGAAATGCCACATACGGTTTCAGTTCATTATTATACATGTATAAAGTATAATGTATGAATAATAGATATAATATTGTTTTTGTTAGTATTGTATTCAATCGATATGCTGCTACTGATTTATCTTATACATGTATTAACTTTTGTAACTTTTTGTAAAACATTGTATTAAATGAACACAAAATACGAAAGGCACAGGTTCCAAGGAATTTGAAATTTGTTTTCAAATTACGTTACAGTGTCGAATTTACGTGATTTGAAAATGTGTTTTAACGGGATTTGAATTTTTTTAATTTCTCTTTTTTTTTCATTTTACTTGTCTACACTGCTCTGTTTTCTTATTGAATTGTATGGATTTGATCATCCCTTTCGCTGATGAATATTCATGAAGGAACTAATGACGTAATGGATATATATATTAAATAAGAATATTTTTATAATGGCATATGAACACAGGGCATTTTGCCTCAGGCAAAAGCTGTAGAATCAAATCTATATTACACCATAAGCAAACAGAGCAGACCCTGATCAGATGGCTCCTATAGGAGCCCTCTGATCTGGGTCTTCTCTGTTTGCAGATGCGTCAAAATCGCTTACATAAGGAGAATGGTTTTACAGTCTATTCCTTGCCTAAGACATATTGTATTTGTAGGCCATTATACAGCCAGATAATACATATTCATGATATCATTATTTCTTGCATAAATATTCATTAGGTAAAGGGTTTAGCCAAATTGCACTATAGGTCTTCTTGTATATTATCAATACAATTGTTTCTTTAACCCTTTATCTCATCATTATTCATAAGGAAGCAATGAATGCATAAACATCAATAAGCACATTGTTGTTTTTTGGTCATGGTAGAAACTAGGGATGTTTAACGTCGAAAAGCTTGAATTCAGATCTGAAGCTGCGTCCGATCTGTATCCAGACTGCTTTGAAAATTATTAAAAGGTCTGTAAAATGACACTGATTACATATACGCGTATGAAATATTGGGAGGTGTTCTATTAGGCTTTAGATCCGACTCAAAACTGAATTTCAAGGAACATGTTCCAGTTCTGAAGTTATTTTCCACCTGCATGATGAAATTCGTGTGATTTTGACAAAATATGCATACAACTTGGTAAGCACCCGATCTGGATCTGGATACCTTCATTTTTAAACCCTTATTCTAAAAATTGTAGAATCGAATTTATATTATTTTATGGTCCCTACAGAAGCTATCTGGTATAGATCTACTCTGTTTTCAATTATAGATTACAGAAATTACGATTAGGAGACACTGTGCACAAAGTAGAACTGGTTGTAGCAAGCATGTAATTGGTATAAGTAAGGAAGGGCTTTATTAGTTGAGCATACTATTTAAAAACAAGGCTTGGTTTCCTATCAATTTGAGTATAAAAATAGACTTTGATTTCTTATAAACTTTTAAAAATAGATCCTATGCAATCTGCACAATGACGAAAATATAATAAATACTACAGGAGTGGCTGTAAATCTTATAGTACAGTTGGATTGAAATAATTATTCTTGACAAGAAACACAGGAAAATTCTGGTAAGAAGATTTTATATTGATTTATTTTTTATAATGGGATATGGACACATACTATTTTGATCGTGGCAGAAATTATATAATCAGCTATATAACATTCCATAATAGCTAGCGATACGCACTTATGCTCATGCGTAATGTCAATCTAAAAGCATTTGAGTTAACCCCTTACCTGATACTCCATTAGTGGATGTCATTTTCTTGTTGGAGTGAACGTTTAAATAACAAGAGGGCCAGAATGGCCCTGACATCGCTCAACAGGCAATCAGAGGAGAAGATGTTCAAAGTTTTCACTATATGTTTCTAGAGAATACTAGCCACCCCTGGGGCGGGCCAATTTTGATCCAAGGGGCATAATTTATACAACTTTTGTAGAGGACCTGAACATGATGCTATGTGCCAAATATGAAAGCTGAGAATCTTCCAGTTTCTGAGAAAACTATTTTCAAATTTGACACTATATTTTTCTATTGATAACTGGCTACCCCTGGGGCGGGGACAATTTTGACCCCGGGGGCATAATTTATATAACTCTTGTAGAGGACTTGAACATGATGTTATGTGTCAAATATGAAAGCTGAGAACCTTCCAGTTTCTGAGGAGAAGATTTTCAAACTTATCACTATATGTTTCTTATGAGACATGGCTACCCCTGGGGCGGGGCCAATTTTGACCCCTGGGGCATAATTTATATAACTTTTGTAGAGGACCTGAATATGATCCTGTGTGCCAAATATGAAAGCTAAGAACCCTGTAGATTTAGAGGAGAAGATTTTCAAAGTTTTCACTATATGTTTAGAACTATTGAAAACTGGCCACCCCGTGTGCCAAATATGAAAGCTGAGAACCTTCCAGTTTCAGAGGAGAAGATTTTCAAAGTTTCACTATATGTTTCTATTGAAAACTGACCACCCCTGGGGTGGGGCCAATTTTGACCCCAGGGGCATAATTTATATAACTTTTGTAGAGGACCTGAACATGATGCTGTGTGCCAAATATGAAAGCTGAGAACGCTGTAGATTCAGAAGAAAAGATTTTCAAAGTTGTCACTATATGTTTCTATTCAAAACTGGCTACCCCTGGGGCGGGACCAAGTTTGACCCCAGGGGCATAATTTATATAACTTTTGTAGGGGACCTTAACATGATGCTATATGCCAAATATGAAAGCTGAGAACGCTGTAGATTCAGAGGAGAAGATTTTCAAAGTTGTCACTATATGTTTCTATTGAAATCTGGCTACCCCTGGGGCGGGGCCAATTTTGATCCCAGGGCCATAATTTATATAACTTTTGCAGAGGACCTGAACATGATGCTATGTGCCAAATATGAAAGCTGAGAATGCTGTAAATTCAGGAGAAGATTTTCAAAGTTGTCACTATATGTTTCTATTCAAAACTGGCTACCCCTGGGGCGGGGCCAAGTTTGACCCCAGAGGCATAATTTATATAACTTTTGTAGAGGACCTTAACATGATGCTATATGCCAAATATGAAAGCTGAGAACCCTGTAGATTCAGAGGAGAAGATTTTCAAAGTTGTCACTATATGTTTCTATTGAAATCTGGCTACCCCTGGGGCGGGGCCAAATTTGATCCCAGGGCCATAGTTTATATAACTTTTGTAGAGGACCTGAACATGATGCTATGTGCCAAATATGAAAGCTGAGAATGCTGTAGATTCAGAGGAGAAGATTTTCAAAGTTGTCACTATATGTTTCTATTGAAATCTGGCTACCCCTGGGGCGGGGCCAATTTTGATCCCAGGGCCATAATTTATATGACTTTTGTAGAGGACCTGAACATGATGCTATGTGCCAAATATGAAAGCTGAGAACCCTGTAGATTCAGAGGAGAAGATTTTCAAAGTTGTCACTATAAGTAGTATAGTGCGGCCGGTTGGGGAGAATGCCTGCAGCCCTGCAGCCCCTGCAGCCCCTGTCACGTGACCTATGACGTCACAATGGGAGGGTATCCTATGATTGCCTAAGAACAATGCGGAGGGCGTCACGCCATTGACCGTGACTTAACAATAGACTAGAACAATCCATAGAGGTCACGCTGACCATCCCGCATTCCTAAGACTTGAGCCCTAGAACAATAGGGAGGGAATCGTATGACACTGCCCAACAACAACCGAGGTCACCCCGACCATCCCACATTCCACCCTCGCTGGGTCCCATCCCGCATTCCACCGTTGCCGGGTACCATTTACTATAAAAAACCTTTTAGGGCATTCGCAAACAGCGTAGACCCGGCGTTATAATCGGCTTTAGGATCCGTTTCAGCTCCATATTCTATATATACCATTATAATAGCGATTTACAATTTATGGACCCGTTTTTATATAAAGAATATTCTTATTCTTCCTGTCAAAGGCCTAGAACAATAGGTCGATTCAATTCTTTATAATAGCGCTACACCTTTTAGATATAAAATCGTATCAATGTGGGAATACCCGAGAGTATATCGACCTTTCAAGGTGTCGATGATCCGATACAATGACAGTCCTTTCGACCGTTTTGAAAGGCCACACTTTTTTACCAGTGGAAGGACAATGTTAAATTTAACAATGGGATCGAGTTAACGTCCCGACTAGTTATATCTTTTCCTTTGATACCCAAATCTAACTACTCTTTCCTCCTCCTCCTCCTCCTCCTCCTCCTCCTCCTCCTCCTCATGAGGCAGTACCTCCTCCTCCTCCTCATGAGTCAGTGCCTCCTCCTCATGAGGCATACCCTCTTCTTCCTCCTCCTCCTCATGAGACAGTACCTCCTCCTCCTCCTCCTCCTCCTCCTCCTCCTCCTCATGAGGCAGTGCCTCCTCCTCCTCCTCCTCCTCCTCCTCATGAGACAGTACCTCCTCCTCCTCCTCCTCATGAGGCACCGCCTCTCCCTCCTCAAGAGACATTTCCTCTTACTCCAAAATTCTTTTCAACAGCACGATCGTTTCCAATTAGGTCATACTTTATGATATGGAAGAACGGCGTTCTATAACAAGGTAAGAAACCTCGTAGATAAAACATAGATTGAACTGACGCGAGATGGAGCGGTCCAGGATCTTTCTTAGAATACATTATCTACTCGCCCTGGGGAAGGAGACGCCTAGTCATAGACGCACGATGATCCGTTCCATGTCCACCGGACAGATGGAATGCCTTCAGATAATAGTTAAACAGATAGTGGACGGACAAATACCCATTTTAGAAAGGGACTTTAACTATTTTAGTCGTCACAGACGTTTACTCAGGACTTTGAAAGGCGAATGGGTGTCACTGACTCGCAATAAACGTTTACTGTTGATGTGGCATGCCCTTATCCCTAGACTATTAAGACGTCGTTATCTACGTTACGCTATAGGAAACGAAATAAGATCTTCGGAGGACTAACCTAGGTCAACGTCGGTTTTTTTTTGTTTTTTTTTTATTTCCTCGCCCTATGGTTACACCGATATCCTACATAAAGGCGACTCTTAACACAACCGGCTCATTAGCAGTTTAGCGGGAAAGGAGTCAACATGACAAGATATCTGGGTATATTTGAAATGAAAACGCCCACCAAACGTTCAAAGCCGAATAAAACAAAGCCGAAGACATCCGTCAAACGATCAAAGACGGGTATATTTGAAACTAGACGGAAGACACCCGCCGATATGTTCGTTAGGCCTAAACTTCGCATTAAACCCATGCTTCCGGTGGATAGCACTGTGGCCAGAGCTAAAAGCATGCTACGAGGCCAGGGTCTATTAAAAAAGGAAAAGAATGTAGGCAAACTGCGGAGCAAACCACGGAGAAAAAGCCGGAATCCGGTTATTGGCAAGACATCCGAAATAATCATAATTAGGTGAAGACTATATTTAATTCGTGTTGACTCCATATCTGTCATTTAGTGTAGAGTGACGCACGCGTGAACACGATGAAATATCCGGATTGTCATCAAGATTTTTCTAGGAAGGATAATATGTTACGACACCAGAGACAAATGCACGATGGTTCTAATCAATCGTATCCTTCTCCTCAAGAATCCTTTACTCCTCAGCTAGCGCTTTCTACTCCTATTCTGCCATCGCCAGGGGGACGTCGGGATAACGCGGAACCTACTATTCTGCTGCACCCATTCACCATGATGATTTCCGGTCCAACGGGTAATTATATATTATAATATTTAGATTACTACAGTAAATTTGGTTCAATAAACAACAAACGTAGTTCCCATATAAGCGGTAATTTCATCGAGTTTTCTCCCTTTCAGCCTGCGGAAAGACGACCTTTGTCAAGACCTTACTGCAGAAACATTCCGATAGAATTCGACCCGGTATACAGAGAATCGTTTACCTGTACAAAAGGTGGCAACCTTTGTATGACGTCATCGTAACCACAGTCTTACCCAGAGTGGAATTTATGCCAGGCATTCCCACTGACCTAGATGATGACGATTTCTTTGATCCCAACATCAATAACTTGTTGATATTAGATGCCATTTACTCCGAGGCGGGGAAGGATAAGCGTATCACGGGTCTGTTTACTGAGGGCAGTCATCATAGGTCGTTATCAGTGATCTCGATCAATCAGAATCTTTACGGAGTTAAAGATCCGACGCAAAAGAGAAATACCCAGTACATGGTCTTATATAACAATCCGGTAGACCGCCAGTGTACTTTGACTCTCGCGAGACAAATGTATCCCGGAAACGCCGAAATGTTCATGAAACTATTCGCCAAAGCGACAAAACTACCGTACCATTTTTTCTTTCTTGACCTTAAGCCTACGACACCAGAAACCAGGAGATTACAGCCGGGTGTCATATGGCCAGATGATCCGAGACCACCGCCCACCCTTACCAGTCAAACCTACGTTCCGAATACGATATCGGAAACACCGTGCATACTTCCCGACACAGACGTGTCAGCCGTCTCTAGGGCGATAAATCCGATCATTAACGACGTTTCCGTTCATTCGAGAGACGTCTCTCAAAGTGAACAGTTGGATAGTAATCAGAAAGAACTAAAACCTGATACCATGCTTTCCTGCGACGACTGCGGCGTGGTCTTTGAACGCGGTTACGACCTACAAAATCACGTAAAACGTTGGTGTCCGGAACGCGAGGATAGATCTGAAGAACCGCCGCGTAAAAGGATGAAATTCCATTCCGAAGAAGATGACGACATATTCCAACACATGGATGAAGAAAATATCGTTTACAAGAAACTAGCGCAATACGCGAGGGACCATAACGAATATGAAAGACGGAACAAAGTGGTCAAATACCAAAAGCGAGGACTATCCACCAAAAAGGCTACTGAAAAAGCCAATCAAGCTCTACGAGAAGAAGACGTGAGAGCGTTTCTGTCGAAATATGCCGTCTTGCTGTCATTTTTGTTTAAATTGAGAGACGGTTATCTTCATGACAAAATTAGGAATACCATCGAGAAATTCCTCGAGCGAGATATGAATTTAGAGAAAGCCATCCGGTTGAGTTTAAAGAAGTATAAACATCATTTCGAAGAGATCGTGGAAGGGAAGATGATGACGTCACTGATGACGACACCAACAAAGAAGAAGAAGAAGAAGAAGAAGAGGATGACAGCGATGTCGAGGAAGACGAATAAAACGGCAAAACGCGTCGATATTCTTTCATTCCGTACTGAAACTCTGACACTTTTAATCATGGCTAGAGACAAGAGAATCCCACCGCCTCCCGGCATCCCAAAACGCAAATGGAGCGTTACCAAAAAGCGACGTATCATTAGAAATATAGAAAAGTTATCAAAGACGTATCAAAAGCGAAATATTACCAAACGGTCCAATAAATAAAAGATTACGCATTCGAGATATAAGCGAACGCGATGGTAGATCATCTGACGTCACTGACGGGCTATTTAATATCCAACTCCGATAGGCGAGGCTTCACTCCTTCTCTAGTCAGCCATGGAACAAGTTCACAGAAATGCCATAAGAAAAAGCTGGACGACCATCGTCGAGTCTTTAACGTCGGAACAAGTATCCCGCATAGTTGATGTTCTAGTCGAACAGAATATCTTGACATCGGGAATGAGAGAGGAAATAGAATGCGAAGTTCGCGCTAGATCTAGAACCAGACAATTGTTAAGCGTCGTGCAAAAGAGAGGACCCAGTGCCTTTCAATCTCTAGTAAATTCCCTTTTAATCGTGGAGGCAATACATATCGTCGAAGTTCTTCTGTCGAATTTAGAAAGCGGTTCCAAGGGTCATATTCCTGAACGGTTAAATAGAGAATCCGGGGTTGAAACGAGGGCAACCGTATTACACGTACAAAGCGATGCACGAGTCAGTGGTGAAACGGATAATGATGAGTGTACTATCTGCAAGATTTGTATGGAAAACGGAATTTCGGTAGCGCTGAGTCCCTGCGGACATACGTTTTGTTCCGCATGCGGAGATAGATTTCGTCATCGAGGAGCTTGTTGTTACTGTAATCAACCGGTTTACGATACTCTTAGAATTTTCGTTTAATTACCACACTTCCCAGATTATAAAAATAAGAAGAAACTGGACCAAGAATGAGTCATCAACGGGTTTCTGACTTTACTACTCTTTTTAATTATGCTACATTGACAACAGTCGTTTACCGATTTTAATTGAAATGCCATTATTGTAAAGTGTAACCGGGGGACGGCCCTAATCCCCGTCACACTGTATTGAGCGGGGCTAATAAAACGTAATATATCATTTCGCCATTTTTTTAAAAAATTTCCTCTCCATTTACATCCAATTTTAGGAACCGAGTCATTTACAGATACAGAGTATACATTAGGCTCATCACGTGTCATTACTCTCTCTCATATTTGGAAGCCGTCAAACTAAAAGCCAAACTTTCTTATAGAATATGGCATCCTAAAAAGACATTGTTCCGAGTCGAAAAAATCAAGCAGACATACATACAGAGAGAGAGTGAGAGAGAGAGAGAGAGAGAGAGAGAGAGACAGAGACAGAGACAGAGAGACAGATACAGAGAGACAGAGACAGAGAGAGAGAGAGAGAGACAGACAGACAGACAGACAGACAGACAGAGACAGACAGACAGACAGACAGAGACAGACAGACGAGATAGATGGAGAGAGTCAGACAGAGAGAGATAGACAAACAGACAAACAGACACACAGACAGACACACAGATAGAGTATACAACGATATAGGCCTCTTGTAAACGGCGCAATGTTACCATAGAATTTGTGTGTAATACGCTTCCGCTTAAAAGTGACATCTAATCAACTTTAGTAATATTCCGTACTCATTGCGCAATATAGTTCAAATTTTATTTCGCTCTAATGAGTACCCGCGAGTCTCATCGCTCAATGCTCATAGATTATATACTATTAACCTAGACGATATATATATACTCTATAGAAGATCCCTTCTGTCGTCTGCTAAAGATATTGGCTTAAAACGCTTCTTGTTTGATTAGGGTCCAGATCATTTTCCAGATGTGTACGTAACATACTTAAAACTATATAAACCTTTTATATAAACTATCTCTTCAATCGGTACTCCCGCTGTATAAAATGTTCGTTTTCCGCGGGAAACAGATATCAGGGTCTCTACTGAGCTCAGGCCCCGGTGCTTCCGAAAATTCCTCGTTAGTCGATGACGTCATCTATATAGAATATAGAAAGGGTTAGCCAACGCTTCTAGTCTCGATAAACGATTCCGACCATAATTTTTGTTTATACATGTATGGCTTTAACGATCGCTATGTCGTAATAATTTTCAAATCACTCTCGGATCAATATATTTTGAAATGCTAAAATTAACGGTTGGTAACCGAACCACGTCTAATTAGATTCTATGTGCCTTATCCCTTTACCTCATATAAACGCGTTTTCACGCAAATAGAGTAGATCCAGATGAGACGGCTCGATATGTAAGCTCCAACAGGAACTGAATGATCTGGGTCTACTCCGTTTACAAAGCTGTATCAACGAAGTAAAAAGATGAAAATATCTAGGAAATATCTATAATCGAAAATTCGGTCCAGTGTTCCGTATTTAAACTTTTATACACATATTCTTTCGATTGGTTTTGGGTCTAACGTAAACGTATATCTAATATACGGGTAACCAGCTCTACTATTATAAAATAATTTAGGGAATACGAGTTATAATGCGATACTTGTAGAACGTAAAATCTTACCAATATTAACCCTTTAAACGCCGATTTTCAGAGTGAAATAGCCCTTCGACCATTTAGTAGCAAAGGCTTAAACTTAGTAGGTGATTTTCAGTAAGAAACAATGCAGACCCGAATCAGAGGCTCCTAGATCCGCGAACCCTTTCATCTAGTTCTATACCATTTGCAAATGTCAGAGAGTGCGTGTTCAACAGTCGAGGGTTAAAGCAAAAGCGTAAATCGTAATCGGATATCGAGTTTGTTTGCAAAAAAATGTCGTATGCTGTATGTTTTCAAAGTTAATATTTTCTACTAAGAAGGGTGTAAAGAAAAGCATAAAAAATCAGCTAATAAATATTCATGTCATCATTTCTACCATGAATATTGAACAGGGAAAGGGTTAAATCTTTGAGTGCTGAATAGTCAAAGTGAAATGGTCCATTCAGTATGCAAAGGTATAATTTGCGAAGATATTTTGAATGACAAACAGTACCGACCGTGATCATGGGGCGTCTAGAGATCTGGATCTACACTGTTTGCAACTGACAGGAAACACCATTCCTTTCCTGTATCATTTACTCCATATATACACATTTCGACGTCTTTGCAAACGGAGTAAACCCAGAGTTCAGCAATATCTATAATTAGATCTGACGCGTCAGTAATCGGGTTTATACTTTTAATATGTTCTATTATATTAAAACAAAAGAATAACCGCACCCGTTGGACATGTTCAGACTTATTCGGCGCACCCTAATGAGAGTTAATTTATTAATATTAAGGGATTGGGAGTAAATATAAAAGAATTGATATGGAATATCTTGAATAAGGGTAACAGAAGAAATTTAATCTATCATTTTCACGCTGGACGCCTACAGAGTAATTCGTACAGGTCTTGTATTTCGGTGGGCGGTGAAGCTTGTAAGACATTGTATTGAAAGACAAACTTGTCATTCGGTAAACATTTTATAAACTATTTCGATTTTAATCAAAATATGTTAGAAATGAATGGACAGTTTGCTATGGGTTTGATGATATAAATCCACCGTATAGACATCATTTAGAAGGAAAAGATATAAAGAGTCGGGACGTTAACTCGATCCCATTGTTAAATTTAACATTGTCCTTCCACTGGTAAAAAAGTGTGGCCTTTCAAAACGGTCGAAAGGACTGTCATTGTATCGGATCATCGACACCTTGAAAGGTCGATATACTCTCGGGTATTCCCACATTGATACGATTTTATATCTAAAAGGTGTAGCGCTATTATAAAGAATTGAATCGACCTATTGTTCTAGGCCTTTGACAGGAAGAATAAGAATATTCTTTATATAAAAACGGGTCCATAAATTGTAAATCGCTATTATAATGGTATATATAGAATATGGAGCTGAAACGGATCCTAAAGCCGATTATAACGCCGGGTCTACGCTGTTTGCGAATGCCCTAAAAGGTTTTTATAGTAAATGGTACCCGGCAACGGTGGAATGCGGGATGGGACCCAGCGAGGGTGGAATGTGGGATGGTCGGGGTGACCTCGGTTGTTGTTGGGCAGTGTCATACGATTCCGTCCCTATTGTTCCAGGGCTCAAATCTTACCCCTGGGGCGGGGCCAATTTTGACCCCAGGGGCATAATTTATATAACTTTTGTAGAGGACCTGAACATGATGCTGTGTGCCAAATATGAAAGCTGAGAACCCTGTAGATTCAGAGGAGAATATTTTCAAAGTTTTACTATATATTTCAATAGAAAACAAGGCACCCCTGGGGCGGGGCCAATTTTGACCCCAGGGGCAAAATTTATATAACTTTTGTAGAGGACCTAAAGATGAAGCTATGTACCAAAGATGAAAGCTGAGAACCCTGTAGATTCAGAGGAGAAGAGTTTTAAAGGTTCAAATTGTTGACGCCCGACGACGGACGACGCACGACGCACGACGCACGACGACGGACATCAAGCGATCACAAAAGCTCACCCTGAGCACAAAAGTGCTCTGGTGAGCTAAAAATTAATAATTTGTGTAAATGGAGTAAAACATCGGGATTTCGCACAAGAGGCGGATGACAATTCTCTTCATAGATTCGATATAGCCGTATTCTGGTATAAACTCTTTTGACTTCTCTGTGAAATTTGAACTTATTTCCCGAACAATGAAATGGCAAATAAGCGAGGTGTGCGCCATTACATATCTATGAATGAAAACCGGTTTTTGAATTGTTTAAAAATTACACGCGTCGTGAGAGTTACATAATACGGCTATCTAATATCAGCCTTTAATGCGTTTAGTTGAACGAATTAAACAGTTAAATAAGTAAGGTATATATCTTAACACTATTCCACGTAGGCAAACTTAATATATAATTATTTTCGATCACTAATGTTATAAACTACACAGTTTCCGTACAGATGATATCCAAATTTAGGGTGGACGAAAGATGAAAAGAATTAATGAAATAATATCTCTGTGGATAACAGTATAATTATGCATGGCATAGGTATATAATGCATTAATAGTACTGAAAATAATAACTAGATAAACTACCAACCTTATTGTTGATCCACATTTAAGTAAAATTCCACAGGTATAACGATTAATAACTAATGATAAAGTCACACAAATCCACAATAATCTAATTCACTTATGTAATGAATATCCCTCGTGCAGGGGGTTTGCAAGTTCTTCCCATAAACTTCCCTGGAATACTAAAGAAATGAATGTACAATTCAGTATAGGCTGCAAACCGAGTTTATGTCAGTTTTGATACACATTTCACAGTCGGTAATTATGTTTTTTTCTACATCTAATGCTTTTTTCTTCTGAAATATGGAGCTTACCTATGTAAAATCCGGTCTTACATAAATTACGGCAATCTCCGCACAAAATTGTCGTTTGCTACTCTCACATACACCTTTGCGATTGACTCAATGATAAGAAGCTTGGCTAAAACCAATAGTTTGTGTTTTGTAGTTATCTGGGTCGGTAGTTTATAATAAAATAGCATAAACCAAGAATAAATAGTACTTATTTTATCATAACACTGGTAAGACGGTTTAATTTCAGAGATTATACGATGGTCTATTTTAATGCCGTTTTACGCATGCGATTGTTGCGTTAGTTTCTCCACTTAGAACACAATGATCACGTGACTCAAACTCACATGATTGCAGACTACTTCCTGAATGAACTACAGAGGTAAATGTAATGTAATCCTGGGCACTAATCAAAGGGACATCACCGCTGACAAAGTATATGAATATACGGTTATGTTATCGTTCCTTTGCGGTAACGTACAGAGATTTCTCCCGTATTTTAAGGCATAACAATACGTTTTCCATTGTAACAAATACTTTATATATTAAGCTTATCATTACACATCTATTTGCAACAAATCTGGAACAAAACTGTAAATAAAAGGGTACTAAAATGCAATACGAGGTACTAATATTCTGAAAATAGGTGATCCTTCGAAAGCAAAAGTAGAAATGCAAAAAGAGAACATTGCAGAATCGGGTTTCATTGAGTCTGTTCATGAGTAGTAATTAAACGTGCAACACTACTCACGCCCCCTAGCACCGGCTTAAGCAGTATTCAACTTTCAAAACTAATAACATTAAAATTAATGATCCCGAAGGACCAGAAAATATAACAACACTGAGCATGAAGTACGGGGTGACAGTTTACGGTAAACTTTATACTAAGGTATACTTCCTGTTCCGATGAATTGCGCGGGTTCCCCTCTGAGATTTTGGACAAAAGTTTGTTTCACAACTTAACATTTTTGCACTAAGGTTTATTATTTCCATATGTAAGAAGTGTGAGTGCCGTCATACACACTCTTGATACATTGAATAAGATATTCAGCCTTTCAAAACATTGATTTTGAAGTTTCCTTAATTTTCACCAAAATCATTAAAGATGTGTAGGGTAAATATGCATATGATGGGTCTAATGGCATGTACATTGTATGTGTTGGATGCTCACCTGTCAGTGAAGCTTAAAGAGCATGCATTTAATAGACGCACATCTCTTGATCTTAATAACATATGCAGATCGAATGTGAGTAGCTATTGACTTGCAAAGGCGTTGAACACGCTCACCACATTTGTGAGTCATGACTGATGCAAACAATGTTGTTAGGTCTGGCTTGACCGTTGGTCTTTTTGAACCAAGAAAGAGTCACAAGCAAATCAGGCTCACACTAGTTTACATCTGTTCCCTTATGATCTTGTTCTCTTGTTATACTGAAACAAATCCTGGACCAAACCGCTCAGACGTATATAGTATTTGCTCTACAGAAGTAAAGTGACATCCAGATCGCGAAATGTTTTGTGAAGAGTGCATAACGTGGTTCCATGCCAAATGTCAGGACATGTCATCAAACATTGGAACATTGGCAATGCCTGAACTTCGGAATGCCAACGTTTGCGTCATCTCTATTTGACAGCTCATAACATGCTAATTATGTCTCCCCATATTTATATTTGGAGACATGTTGTTTTCGTGAGAGTTGTCTGTCTGTCTGTTTGTCCGTCTGTCCGTCCGTCCGTCTGCCATAACTCCGAAACAACAAATCAAATGATCCTCAGAATCGACTTAGCTTCAGGTCTTGATGCATTAAACGTGTGTATGAAGTTTCATTAATACCTGTCAAACCGTTTTTCCAGAAAACAGTGGACAAACTATTTGCATATTCTTTAAGGACAAGGGCCATAATTCCAAAACGACAAATCAAATGACCCTCAGAATCAACTCAGTTTCAGATATTGATGCATTAAACATTTGTGTAAAGTTTTATTAATATCTCTCAAATAGTTTTCCCAGAAAACGGCGGGCAAACTATTTGCATATATTTGCATTATTTTTTTAAGTAAAAGTACCATAACTCCGAAACGACAAACCAAATGAACCTCAGAATCGACTCAGCTTCAGATCTTGGTGCATTAAACATTTGTGTGAAGTTTCATTAATATCTGTCAAATAGTTTTCGTAGAAAACAGCGGACAAACAAAATGTTGACGGACGAACGAACAAACGAACGAGCGAACGGACGGACGGACAGGGCCACGACAATATACGACCACCTTTATTAGGTGGGCGTATAAAAATCATAACTTTTTGTCAGGATGATAACTCCTGTATGGCTTATGCCATTGGAGTGAAACTTCACACATGGAAAGATCATGATAAGAGAAAGTGTCATGCATAAGGTCCGTAACTCTGGCTTCAATAAATTGAGAGTTATTGCCCGTTGTACATTTGTTTAACGCTTTCTTGTCCGGACGATAACTCCTACATTGCTCTAGCCATTGTATTGAAACTTCATACGTGGAAAGAGCATGATGAGAGAAAGTGTCATAAAGAAGGGCCATAACTCTGGCTTAAATACTTTTGGAGTTATTGCCCTTTGTTATATTTTTTGTCCGATCATTAACTCCTGTTCGACTGATGCTATAGGAATGACATTTCATTTATGGAAAGAGCATGATGAAAGCAAGTGTCATGCACAAGGGCCATAATCTGGTATTAGCTGTTATCATTATCTAATTGAAAAATGTGGTGTGGAAAGCGCATAATGAGGGGAAGTATCAATCATCAAGTCCATAACATTTTTAGTGATTTCCCTTTACATATTGTTTTTATTAGAGGGGAGACATCCGTTTTTGTGACAAAAACATCTAGTTTGAATCAGACTTTTCGGAAAACAAATGACACTGTTGTAAGTTGGAATGACAATGCTTATAGGTGAATTGACACTTGTTGTAAGGTGTTTGAGCAGTTATTATAGGTATAATGACATGCTTTTGAGACACTGTAGCACCTATATGACATTTTGGAAATAGAATGGCACTGTTTTAAGGTGAAATGACTGTGGTTATAGTTAGAATGACATACCTTTGAGACATTGTTGTCCCTATATATATTTTGAGAAATGTAATGAAACTATTGAAAGGTGGAATGACACTGACTTCAGGTAGAGTGACACACCTTTGATACATTGTAACCCCTATATTGCCTTTGGAAAATGGAACGACACTGTTGTTATGTGGAATGATAGTGTTTTTGGCGGAATGGCATACTTTGAGACAATGGAGACCCAATATGTCCTTTGGGAAACGAATGACACTGTTGTAAGATGGAATGCCTCTTTGTTAGGTGTAATGGCATACATTGTAGACATTTTTACCCATATATGATCTTTGGGAAACGGAATGACACTGTTACAAAGTGGAATGACATTGGTAATAGGTGGGATGACATACCTTTGATACATTTTAACCCCTATATGACCTTTGGGAAATTGAATGACACTATTTTAAGTTACAATGGCACTTTGTAAGGTGGAATGACATGCTTTTCAGACATTTAACCCGTATATGACCTTTCGAAAATCGATTGACACTGTTGTTAGTTGGAATGACAATGCTTATAGGTTGAAGGACATATTTATGAGACATTGTAACCCCTGTGTGCATTTTGGGAAGTGGAATGAACCTGTTGTAAGGTGTAATAGCAGTGTTTACAGTACAAGTCCCGCGGACTTTTTGTTTTCCGCGGCCCATCACAATTTTATCCAACGCGGACAAGGGTTTTTTTGTCCGCGCTGATATGTGGTCTTCCGCAATCCAGTGCGGGTTGTGATGGGTCTGCGATGGTGTCTCACCAGGGGCAATCGTCGGCGGGCGCGGTCGTTATCACCGCAGGTCGCGATGGTGTCATCGTGGACCACGGTGTACCACTGCGGATCGCGCTGGACCTTACCTGGATTAATATTTATATCCTTGATTAATTTTCACAGCCTATCTTTCACTTTACATGTACATACACATATATATACATCCATATTGTACAAAATTGATATGAAATGTATGAAATAAAACACTCGAGAAATGGTTCATTGAGACTAATTCCAAACCGAAACTGTTCTGCATTCGCCAAACACAAATTAATACATCCATTATTTTGGCGCGTTTGATTGTACTGGAATATAATCTGGCCGTGAATTGTCTGATTCGTTTCTGCAAAATATGGGTGCGATATTCTAGTATGCTTTCTATTTCCATTATTTGTTGTTCAAAACGTACTATTTTTTATATTGAAACACGGAAAACCCGTTAAACACAAAACAAACACACAATAAGTTACTAGTTTGAATAAGTTGTATCAAGTTTGCATACGTTTGTGCACATTGTTAGTAAATTCATCTTTATTTCGATTCTATGTTTTAGGTTCCGATTCTAATTCCTAATCGATTTTGTTTTCAGTTTCACATCAGTCTAAATTTTAATTATCAGAAATCTACTGGAAACGACAAACAAAACCTATTGATTCTGTTATGAGAATAGTCTTCACTGGTCTTCTTATGATTCCTGTATAGATCTATATAAATACTGTGCTGGCAGACGAAATAATTGAGGGATTTTATTTACTAAATACATCTAATATCCATTCAGCCAGGTGAGTTGTAAAGTTAGAAGTTTTCTCCATTATTTAGTCTTGGTTCAGCAGCTTAAAATGTACGTTTTAACCAGTTTCAATAGTCATCCGAATAATACTTGCATGGTTGTTTTATTACGCTTGTGTCTAATATTTTACTGTGTAAAAATCTACCTGTGTACATGTTTTGTCTTTCTGCTTGATGTACATGTACTGCATATTTAGATGTTGCTCAATCCATTCACTGACATGATGTACCTGTATCCTATGGATGAAAAAAGATAATCCATTTTTTTTCTAAAAACGTAGATATAGGTGTAAATCAGTTTTGGTTCTGGTTTGATAATGAGCTATTTGGCGTCTGTTCTGGATCTAAACTGTTGTTAATGTCATGGCAACCGAATTCTGGGAGTGAAGGGGCATACGAATTAAATTAATCAATGTTATTAAAGAAGCGTACATGTACGTGATTTATCTTAACCTCAAACCACAGACCTCGTACACCCACATTCTTTCGTTAAACGGATATGTCGAAACCAAAGTGTCGCCTGCTTGAATTCCATGACCAATTCCTTATTTGGAAATAGGTCACAATTTTCCGATTGTAAGCTGTATTTACTATTAAACCCTTCCATGTCAAACTTGAAAACTCTAATGTTTGCCAACAGTTTGGATCCTGATCAGACGCCGTGTCTGATAAGTATCCAAACCATTTGACACTCATATTAAAGTTTCTTAAAGCCCATTCCTCTATACAAGTAGGCTCTATTTGGATCCAACCTCTTTGAATAGTTCTACCGAAAAGGAGTATTAAGTAGATGAAAATATTGTTTTTAGAATTTTGTAATTTGAAATCATTGTGATAAATAGAGCATATGCTCCTATACATGTAGGAGCAAATGCTCTTTTTATCACATTGGTTTCAACAGGTGACTTTTACAGAGGCGTAGAAAGGAGTATTTATGGAGGAAAGGGTTAAGTAAAAACTATCATAAAATTCCAAGTTTTTATAAAGAAAAGCAGATGAAACATTTAAGCAGACAATGATTTGGCAGTGACTATGTTAGACGGATTATTACGTCATAATGACAGTGAATGGGTTTATAGCATACAGTACAACCTCTCCACAACGGCCCTCTGCACAGCAAACACCTCCTTTCAACAACACTTTAAATGAATCCCCAAAACTTACAGTGGAATCTCTCCACATCGATACAAATAAAATGTCTGTTGTAAGGCAGGTGGCAGATTAATGCATGATAAAAGTACTTTTGTCCTGCATTAAGCAACCACCTGTATTCAAAAGATCTCAGGTGTTCCTTACTGGGTTGTCTCTTGAGAGTGATTTGCCATGAAACTCCGATTAGCATCAACCTCTCTACAACGACAATACAGAAGTTCATATCCCCCAGAGTGTTGCTTTGCAGAGGTTATACTGTATCTATGATTTATTAATAAATACGTACAACAAAATATGTCCCTCATACGCCAACTTTCTTTTATTTTTAAAAGGATATTTCTTAATTTAATTGCCAGTTGCTAGTTTTAAAGTAAGCCGGTGGTCTGATATTCGATGCGTTAAAAATGTAACTGCCCCTGATAATAACAAAATTACAGCAAACCCTTATAAAACGAATCCTGTGAACATACCGAGAAAATGACCTGATTATAGAGGTTCTCAACCCGGTATAGCGAAGTAAAATAACAATTCAAAACAGTTGAATTGGATGTCATTTGAAAAAGGTGGCAACTAATCACAGGACACATGTAACTCCAATATCGGTTTAGAAAGATTATCGGTTGAGGGGCGATTGTTTACCATTCTTAAAAAATGTTGATTTGACGTTTGTTTTAAACAGATGACAGCTAAATGCAGAATTGAAGTAATTTACATGTACAGTGTATACCCAGATGAGAGGGCTCCCAGAGTAGCCCTCTCATCAGGGTCTGCACTGTTCATCATGTTACACTTTTCTTTAAAAGTGTTCCCTAAATATTCTCCGTAAGCTTGACCTGTTTGGATTTTGGATTAATCCACTTAAATATTCAGTGTTGTAAGGGTTAACATATACTTAAATATTCGAAATAAACTTGACCTGTTTGAATGTGTGAACAATCCATTTGAACCTTCTTCATTGTAAGGGTTAAAACATCCCTAAACATTCGACATGAGCTTGACCTTGAATACTCTTTTGAACATTCGGCGTTGTAAGGGTTAAAAAGCAACACTAGCGCTAGTAAATGCTTGGCAGCTATTGGTTTATATTTCTAAGATATACATTGTATTTGTTTTTTTTTAAAATAAACAAAAAATAAATGTCAACGAGTTCATTTATTTACTACCCAACATAATGGGCAACTGTTTTGACAATTTTGACTGTTGTCTCTGTCAGGTCGTCCGCAGCAGACGGACACGCTGTCGGCACCTCCAATCTGTCCGTTCCCCCATTGTACTAAGAATCATTATAGTGTTTTAGCGTGTATGTATAATTTCATTTCCAATGCGTTTTACAAATGGGCATTCAAACTAATGTATGCCCCTTACTCCATAGAGATGCGTGTTAACACATTACCCCCTAGTGACGTACTTTTGCGCCTCTATAAAATTCACACATTGAAACCATTGTGATAAATAGAGCATTTGCTCCATAGGAGCAAATGCTCTATTTATCACAATGGTTTCAAGATTGCATAATTCTAAAACTGTCCTTTTCTATAGTTAATGCTCCTTTTTGGTATATTTATTCAAGGAGACTGGGTCTAAAAATAGCATAGGAGGTAATGAGTTAACGCTTATGAAAACAGGAGACTCAGATCAGGCGGTCCCTGCGGAAACTGTCTAATAACTGTTTGCTCTGTTTGCATATTAATAACAAAGATCTGAATCTACAGTTTCTGACACAAGGCCAAAATGCGTCGATATACCATCATAAAACTAAATTAATGACTATTCACATGTCATTATTTTTCCTGAACATATATTATCTTAAATGAGGATTAAATATGGTTATGTGGTTCACAAACTAGGTCACTAGGTTAAATAGTAAAACAAACCTTGCGAACACTCTAGAGGTTACATTTTTGTTCAATCTTCTGGACTTAGTTATAAATATTGTCTTGATAAACTATCGGAGGACTTTTAAATTGGGTCACGCTGATTCAAAAACTAGGTCACTAGATCAAATGATTGGAAACCTCGTGAACAAGCTGGATGTCACCTTTTTAGCCCAGTCTCCATGACACTTAGTCAGAATGATTGTCCTGAGAAAGTAAGAGGCCTGTTCAGGAGTGTGGGCGCTCGATGTCACTTCGAGCGCTTGGACTCTGAACGAGGGCGCCCGCCTAGTGCCAGCTAGCGCAAGCTAGCCTACTCGCGAGGTGTATCGCTTTGACATTCGCTTGTGTTTCCAAGATGGCTACCAACAAGGTAACAGAAGCAACCAACTGGAAGAAAACAATCGTAATTAACAAACTGATGCTCTAGAACCCGACCGCAGAACAAAAATGTACATGATTTTTAGAAAGGGCGCTCGATCGCGTTCAGCAGTGATACTTTTGCTCGACAAGCGCTCAATCAAGCGCCCGCGCTCCTGAACAGGCCTCTGGGGAGAGCTTGAAAGTGGGTTAAGTGGGGCCAAAAAGTAGGTCACTAGATCATATCTTAGAAAAATCTTGTTTACACTCCAGTGGACACATTTTAAACCAAATCTTCCTCAAACTCGCTCAGAATGTTTGTCTTGGTGATATCAAGGTTGAGTTTGATCATGGTCGGGCGGGATCAAAAAGTAGGTCACTAAGTCAATTCTTAGAAAAATCACTCTAGAGGTCACATTTTTAGCCCAATCTTCAATCTTCAGAGGTCAGAATGATTGTCTTGATACAATCAATATTCTAAATATTTATACTTGTTCTCCAGAACCACTGCTCATGATCCACTATCAACATTGTTCCCTTAGGTCAATATTGGCCTCATCCTGGGACAACTAAGCTATAATCTTAAATCTATGGTAATCAGGTGAGCGATTAAGGGCCATCTTGACCCTCTTGTTTCCTCTAACTAAAAGCATTTCCTCAAATATTTTCACCCACTTATCTGGACAAAAATCCGGTGAATCCCTATTTTCTAGAGTACCCACTACTCATTAAAATAGCTTCTTTTGAGTATTTATTGATTTTCATTGGGTGCAATAACCAAATCCTTCCCTTACCTGTACCTCTGGACTATACAGTAGTCCAGCTTCTACCAGTACAGAAAAACTCTTGTGTGCATATGCCATTATAACAAGTAACATACAATGTAGTTGATATTAATTATGTTATTATTTCTCTCGGTGGAAACCACTGGCACTAGCCAAAAAGACTATAGTTTATTTTTAGCATCTAGTACACGGTGTATCAATGTACTAGGTGTTATAAATAAACTATAGTCTGTTTCGATCTAGTGCCAGTGGGTGAAACCTAGGACCTCAGTCGATTCCCTACGTTTTTTAAAAATCCTATGTTCTTGGTGACCACTTACAAAATTATTTAAAAAAATATATAGGTTCTCGTCCAAAAACTATGATTCCAAATGAGATTTCAGGTTTGCAAGAGCACGTTTTCAAATAATTCTGAGAGTTTAGGATTTCATCTCACAAAACTAGGTTCTCGGCGGAAACTATATATCATATGATT
The DNA here is from genome assembly GCA_963576725.1 of Azorinus chamasolen. Classification (NCBI taxonomy): domain Eukaryota; kingdom Metazoa; phylum Mollusca; class Bivalvia; order Cardiida; family Solecurtidae; genus Azorinus; species Azorinus chamasolen. Next base: position 26,362,062 of record OY755240.1, read on the forward strand.
TTTCTCGGAGGCCAATTAAAAACGTGATTTCATATTTACCTAGATTTCCAATAACGGTTCTAATTAATTGTACACCTGACCTTTTGAGAACCTACTGTCTTAATTAAGCGGTCGACATGCAGAAAGAGATATAATTATAGCTCTGTAAGGTAAATAACATTCATTTTGAATATTAACCCTGTTGTTCCCACGATCCCATATATGGGACGTATGGAAACAGTGTAGACTCTGATCAGACGCTGCATAATGCGGCGTCTGATCAGAGTCTACACTGTTTGCTGATAGGAATTTCAATATAAAACAAAAACGAAATTGAAAATTTAGATCAGGCACCCCTTTGATAAAAAATGGACTAATCCAATATATAAACATGGGAGAATCCACTGGGCGCAAATGGGTTAGTTATTGTAATTATGAAATAAGACAATGTATTGCTATGGCAGGATATAATTAGATACATATTTTTCAAATTAGACAAAGATCTGATAGCTACCATATGAACTGTTTGATCTAAGTCTACTTTGTTTGCAATTGCGATAAAAGAAGGGATTATTAAGTAAATATTCAACGCAGGGAAGCTATTAAAATATGCAAATATAGTAAATCCCCTCAAAACCGGACGTTCAATTTAGTATAAATATCGGTCATGAAGACAGCTGGCAGCTTAATGCAAGAGGATAGTCATACAGAAAGCTCCACTAGCTTTCTGCATGACATTTACCCTGCATTGAGCAGCCACTTGCCTAAAAGTATCTAAATTATCATCTAGAATTCCTGTTAAAAGGGTTTTTACTGTACATTATAAACCATTCTCCTGCTATTCGCGAACTAGCTGTCGCTTCAAAAGACATTTAAGACATCTCAAATCTCCTTTATAAGTCCCCCCCCCTATACATAGCGTCCAGCTGTGCTGATTATTGATTCCTTGGAGTGCTCCTGCAGTGTCCAGTCAGGCTGTATTAAATATCAGAGTGTCAGCACCCAAATTACACAGCATGAGGTTAATGGACCAACATTCCTTTCGAAATGCAGTTGAGACTCCGAGTAACTTCACTAACTTGGCATCTCACTAGGATCAAAGCTGTTTGACATCTCATCAAAACTCAATATGTTTGAAACTCCGTCAACAACTTTCTCAAAACCTTGATTGGCATCTCTCCAGGACCAGAGATGTTTGACATCTCATCAGAGTCCATCCTTATAAAGCTTTTGATTGGTCAGATTTGAGTTCCCAAGTTTTTGATTGGTCAGATTTGAGCCTTTGGCTTAAATCTGACCAATCAAAAGCTTGAGAACTCAAATCTAACCAATCAAAAGCTTGAGAACGAACTCAGGCTCAACTAAAAGTTTTATAAGCATGGACTCAGGACTCAATATGTTTGACACTCGGTCAGAAGTCAGAAGTGGCACTAGCTCCGAATATGAGCAGACATTGTTCAAATGTTCACAGCCCTGTAAGAGCTACACATTCTAGGAACCGTCTGATCTGGGTCTGCTCTGTTTGCAAATGCGTGAAAACATGTTTATATGAGGGAAAGGGTTAATCATGAGCTACACATTCTAAACACAATGTAATCACGCACTTCTTACACTACTCGCGCTAAATATATACCTATCTAAACTCTGATCTTCAACACGTTGTATTTGACTTCCGTTTTGGAATGTCTTGGCTTTAATTCGGTACCAGTTTTATACAGTTAGCACACACACTTTTTGTGATATGGAACATTTTTTTGCAGTTAGGTGTCGACTAATAAAATATGTGTGAATAGAGCGAAATGAATGGTTACAATGGAAACAGTTAAACATTACTAAGAATTAATGTTTTGGTCCTCAAATTAGATATTTGGTTTTCTGAGTATTTTGTCATCATGTTAAAATGCATTTGAAGTTGTTTTCCGATATTTGTAGGATGAAAAAGTGAATAGTTCAATTTCAAAGAATAGCTAGAAATAAAAGCACAATGTCCTATCTTCAATTTGGTACCAATTATAGGTTTAGGACAACAACTGGCTGTCATATGGACGAAAACTGGGGACTTGCCATGGAAACGGTTATGGTCATCAAATTGGATATGTTGTTTTCTGAAGATTTTGTCATCATGTTAAACTTCATTTGAAATTGTTTTCTGATATTTGTAGGATAAAAAGTGAAAGGCTTACGTTATTTCTATACTTTGTTTTTACTATTATTATGTCGGCATTAATATTCACGAGTATACAAATAAGGTAATTTAAAAGAACAAGCTGGAAATAAATGCACAATGTCTTATCTTCAGTTTTGTACCAGTTTTATAGGTTTAGGATAACAACTGGTTGTGATATGGGCGAATTTGCAGGTATGGGTCACCATTACAAAAACAGGGAGGGGGTGGGGGTTATCATGGAAACGGTTAAAATACACATAGTGTAAAAGAATTTAAACTTGTTCACATTTCGGGATTCTGATTCAGTAGACTTTTCAGAACAGTTTGGTACCCATGAAAAGACGTCTAGGGGAGGGGGTGCATTTAATAAGGATACTGTGAAGGATACATCTGATAGAGAGGTAAAAAGTGAAATGAATATACTGAATCTGGATTCAATTCTCTGGGCTCCTGTAGCCGTCCGATATGACTCTACACTGTATGCAAACGTGTAAAAACGGCGTATTTATGGAGTAAACGGTTAAGTGTCCGTTTACTGATTTAAACATAGGAGTCTTTAGCATGGCATAAGTAATGCAGAAAGCAATATGGGAGCTTTCCATAATACGTTTGTCCTTCATTAAGCTACCACCTGTTTAAAAGTCCAGAAATAAACTTCTTTTTAACCCTTTCGCTGCCAAACTCTGTCGTCTGCTAACTTTGTCGTCTGCTACAAAATTTCATTCTGTTGATTTTCTTCATTTTCGTTTCAAAAACATAGTAACAGTAACAAACAGTTTGGATCCTGATGAGACGCCGAGTTACTCGGCGTCTCATCTGGATTCAAACTGTTTGCATAGGTAATCACAGATCCGGCATTGGCAGCGAAAGGGTTAAAGGACCTTTATCCCTTAAAATGATAGAGACGTCTTAAACACCTTTATACAAAGCAAGCTAATACATATTCACGATGGCATTAGTTCTTGCATAAATATTCATGAGGTAAAGGGTTTAGACACATTTTACTATATTTGTATATAATCAGTACAAGTCTACTGTGTTTCTTTAACCCTTCACCTCATCAATATTAAGGAATTAATGAATATAATAAATATCAGTAAGCTGAATGGTTTTGTTATGACATAATGTACACGTGAATTGTTGGTTATGGTAGAGACTGTAGAATCAGATTTATATTATTTCATACGCTAGCAGGGCAAAGCTTGATCAAATGGCCCCTACAGAAGCCATCAGATACAGATGTACTATATTTGCAAAAGGCATAGCAAAGTTTATAGAGTATAGGATTAGGAAATAGAACTGGTTTAAGCCAGCATATTAATGGTCAGAGGGAGGTAACTTTACAAGTTGAACATAAAAATGCACTTAGTTGGTCTTATAAATAGCACAGGAGTGTGAACAGAGCGAAATGAACGGTTACTAATATGTATGCAAATAAGTTAGTATTCTGTTATTGCTAAGATCTTCTTATAACATGGCTGTTTTTGTTGAAGGGTGTGTGATTTACAATGGAAAGATAATTATACTTGAGAAAAACAGGTGATGGTAGAGATGTGTGTTTCATATTAGGAAGAGAATTATTCTTGAGAAGAACAGGTGTGTTTAGAGATGTGTGATTCACAACGGGAAAATAATTATTATTGAGAAGAACAGGTGTGTTTGGTAAGAAGAATTATTTGTATTAATGATGTTGTAGTTTTTAGACACATGTAATACATGACAACTTCTAAGCCTTCCTCTATTAAATATTTATGATCAGAGAACTCCCACATTCAAATGGTTTACATCACGGACACAGTCATGTTTGGTGACAGACAATTTGCATTCTACACTCCTTTGTATCAGCGTGCGGGAATGTTCCTTTTGTCAAAACTTCCTGTCTCACGTTTCATGGTCACTACCAAAACTGTTTTGAATCAATTGTATTGTTTATAAAGAAACAAAGATAATGTACAGCTGTATTTTACGAAGTTAGAATTTAACGCTTTCCCTTATGTAAGCGCACTTTGATGCATCTGCAAATATCGTAGAACCAGATAAGACGACTCATATAGGAGCCGTCTGATCAGGGTCTGCTCTGTTTGCTCATGGTGTAATACAGAATGATTCTACATCTTCTTCCTGAGTCAAAATGTCATGTGTTCATAAGCCATTATAAAACTTATCTTACCACATGCCATTAAAAGTGGACCTCTGGCTTTGGAGAAGCAGCCATTCTCTATAGTCATGTAAGAAATTTGAGCTCCGCTCTTGGTGGCCATGTTTTTAGAGATATCAACATGATTTTAGAAATTTTGATAAAGGGTCACCAGGCGACTATTCTTGAAGGCAGGCGGTATGTTAATACAGAAAACAAGCTTTTGAGAAAGCTTCTCGAGGAGCTGTTGTTAATACAGATACGGAACTGAATAATTCTGCATATTCGGCATATATTTAACATCGGTTTACAGCAAGATATGGATTAAGGTTTTGATTTATTTCAGGCAAAGAATGGTTCCAATTGTAATGCGCATAATTTGGATTTTTGCCGCCTGTTTTGGAACAGGTAGGTGGATTATTTGTTATCAAACTGCCATGATTTCAATCATATGATGTGACATCAGGGTCTGCTATGTTTGCTAATGGAATTTAACAGATCTGTTTCTGTAGTTTCTAAAATAGCTATAATGTTCCATCGTCCATATTTCATTATCACTATTTTGTCGATGAATATTCAGTAGTATTGAAATATGGAATACACATTCTAGCGCAACAATAAAAAAGGCTAACTTTGCTCAAAAGAAATTGTCGTAAGTTCTAAAATTCGATGTTCACAACTGGAAATTGCGATCGTCGTATGTGGATCCAGTTACATTTAACATGGTGGTACTGAGCATACCCGTCGTTGACCGAAAATGACAGTCGGTAGCTACGCTTTCCTCTTTGCTTGCACTATGACAGCCCGAGGTAGTACTCAATGATGGTATACTCTTAAACCCAGAAACGGGATTAGCTGACCAGACTCATGTATAACATTTTCTCCGTCGTGCCCTTAACGGCTTCCATGCAGTTGCTCTGACTTCAGCTAAGTGGTTGAGTACTTTTTTAACGTACTGACACAGTTGTGGTCATGCCATGTTATACAATTTGTCCAGTGTTGACCGTCTTCTATGTTGTGGGGAATTCTGGAATACCTTTATTGACACTTTTTGTGAAGTTATGGTGACTTTGAGATATGTGTGGTTAGGACGTCCGTGAACCGGTTCAAACTCCCAGTGGTGTATTTGCCACTGACTGTTCCAAAGCGATACTCTCTTGGTCGTCATTGCTGTTGTGTTTGTTTGGTGTCTATGTCTTTGTGCTTGTCTAGTTGTGCGTTTGGATATTTATCAGCTGATATTGTTTATAATGGTGTATATATACAGGATGTTTTGTTATTGATAGAATATATTTAGTCAGATTAATTAAAATATCAGAAGCAAACATAGCTGATCCTGACCAGATGACCCTTAAGTAGCGGTCTGAGCTGGGATTACATAACCGTTTACTTAGAAGTTTGTGAATCACTAACCTACCTTCTGGATAACATATTTATACGTTATGGGAATGCTATATACCGTCAGGTGATTGGTATTCCTATGGGTACGAAATGTGCACCGCTGGTCGCCGATTTGTTTTTGTACTGCTATGAGAGAGATTTCATGTTTAGTTTGAACCCACACTCACAGGAAGATGTCATAAAAGCATTTAATGATACTTCTCGATATTTTGATGATATTTTCAATTGAGATAACCCTTTCTTTGATGTGTTGTTTCCTACCGTTTACCCAAAAGAACTCAAATTGAATAAAGCTAACCCTTCCGACACGTATGCGACTTTTCTCGATCTAGACCTTAAAATTGACAATGGAATAATTTCTTCTAAAATTTATGACAAAAGAGATGATTTTGATTTAATATTGTAAAATTCCCTTACCTTGATGGAGATGTTCCCCGTGCACCATCTTACGGGTTTATATTCGTCTCGCTAGAGCTTGTTCTTCTGTTGACGATTTTAACAGTCGAAATCTCATTTTAACTGAACTGAAAAGCTGCTTAAGCAAGATTATAGATATCTTAATCTAAGAAATTCTCTAAAATATTTTTATCGCAATATCTCATTTATTGCCAAGTTCAAATGCAATCTCAAGGCGCTCCTGCGACAAGGTGTTTCACATCCTGAATTTTATGGTGATGTGATTTACAAACTTCGTAAAATTATTGGACATACTCAGTTTTTCACTTTGTTCACTAAATACATAAAAACTCATTAAAAAGGGATATGATCCTATTTTACACAACATACTGCATGTCTGGTTGTCAACCCTTTTTACAGTTGGTAATCACGCTGGCCTCTTTGCATGTACGCCAACAAGAAATATTTAGTACTCTATGTAGGCGAGCTTTTAAAATCCGGAAGGAGGACGTGTGGTAATTGTACCATCTCGTTTTTGTCGTACCCTTTATTAATTTTCTACAGTTACTCTGTTTGCAGCTCAATCATTGACTACACTAGCGACAGTGGATACAGTTACTTCACTGAAATATGTTTTCGTTTTACATGCACTTTACCACTGTATTTGCAATCGCGGTTGTTGTAGATTATTCGGAGAGGGGATACATTTATTTACACTGTTTTTCTTTAAGGATGGGGATGGAATAAGTGTAAGATTGGGCGCTCAAAAATCGGTTTAACCCCCAGTGACTTTTGTCACTGGCCGTTCCAAATCGGTACTTCCTTCTTCCCCTATTGTATATTTGTTTTGCCTTTGTGTGTCTCTTTTTGTCTTTTATATACATGTACATTTTACTGTTTATTGTGGTGCTGTTTGGGCGGGTGTGTGTTTTGTTTGCGGTGTTTCCTGTATAACTCTACTGCATGCTCTTTTATAACGATGCATGTTCGCACAATTGCACACCAGTTAGACTTAGATCAGACATCCGCTGTAGGAGTGGTCTGATCAGAGTCAGTTCTGTTTGCGTATGGAATGATATACAGTAAAACCCCTCTAAACCGGAATTCCATTAGAGGTGAATTTATTATAGCACCATGGATATAAATTTGAGAATATATTATAATGGCATTTGACAACACAGCAACTTTTGGCCATGGCAGAAAAGAGTAGAAGCAGATATATATAGTTCCATAGCAAAGAGAACATACCTCTGACCGCATAACTCATGCAGGAGCCGCCTGATCTAAGATTTACTCTGCAAAGGCGGTTAAAATGCGTATTTTATGTATGTAACATATGAGTATATTCTCACTTCATTTTCCCCCGCATGTTTCAATTCTGAAATATTCTCTGAGTTCACGTTCGAAAGAAAACAGTCGAAAGGAAACTAAGCATCAAAAATAGTTTATCTTCTGACCGGATAACGTCGAGTAGTTTGTGAACATATCTAGGGTTGAACCGCTTACCGCCCGTAATCCCACCCTGCCTCTCCATTCGCAATCATCCTTCACTCGCCAACCTGAGAGAACTTATATTTTTAATGGTGTTTTTTAATCTTTAAGATACCTGAATTAGGCTACTTGATCGGCGTCTGGTCTAGATGCAAGGTATTCGAGACTAAGAACATACTACATATATTTATTTTCGTAGTGTACGTTTATCTGCGGCTTACTGTATTTTAACTAGAGGTTTGTTTTTGTCACAAAAACAGATGTCTCCCCTCCCATTCTCTTTCCAATACACAAGTCTGTAACTCTAAAGTTATCAGGGTCTAATTTTAAGTCATCAGGGGCAATAACTCCAATTGTGTCAGGGGAGACAATTCAAGGTACACAACAACACATGCTGGTAAACATTCCTGTGAAGTTTGGTGATTCTATCCCTACTTGTTTCAAAGATATGCAAGACACAAAGTTTCTCTAATTGTAAGTTATCATATCAGGATTAATAACTCAACAATTATCAGGGGGAGATAATTCAAAACCCACAGGTGTGCAACAACTCATGCTGGTCAACATTCCTGTGAAGTTTGGTGACTCTAGACCTACTGGTTTCAGAGATAGGCATGACACAAAGTTTGTATAAATTTAAGTATTCATATCCCGGTTAAAAACTCAACAATTATCAGGGGGACACAATTCAAAAAAACCCAGGTGCACAACAACTCATGCTGTTCAACATTCATGTGGAGTATGATGACTCTAGTACTATTAGTTTCAGAGATACGAGCGACACAAAGTAAAAAAAAATTCTTATTTTCAGTCATAAGGGGCAGTAACTCCATAGTTATCAGGGGGGAAATTAAAAAATCCCAGGTGCACAACATTCCTGTGAAGTTTGGTGACACTAACCCTAGTAGTTTCAGAGATATGCACGACACTAAGTACAGTTTTCAAATTTTAAGTCATCAGGGGCAGTAACTCCAAATTTAACATGGGGAGACAATTCAAAAACCCCAAGTGCAAAACATCTCATGCTAGTGAAAAATCCTGTGAAGTTTGGTGACTCTAGCCCTAATGGTTTCGGAGATACGCTCGACACAAAGTTTTTATAAATTTAAGTGTTCATATCAGGGGCAATAACTCAACAATTATCAGGGGGAGACAATTCAAAAAATATAAGTGCACAACAACTCATGCTGGTTAACATTCCTGTAAAGTTTGGTGATTCTAGTACTAGCTGTTTCAGAGGTACGCGCGACACAAAGTTTTTCTAATTTAAGACATCAGGGGCAATAACTTTAAAGTTATCAGGGGAGACAATTCAAAAACCCTAGGTTCACAACAACTCATGCTGGTGAACATTCCTGTGAAGTTTTGAGACTCTATCCCTACTGGTTTCAGTGATACGCGCGACACAAGTTTGTGACGGACAGACAGACGGACGGACGGACGGACAGACAACTCTGGCAAAAACAATATATCTCCCCATAAATGGGGGAGACATAATTAGCCTGAATCATTAGTGTCCAGTCGAGCGCTTCGGTGCGGCATTTTCTCGAGCCTCTATGTATATAGAGTATTAGCTCATTCGACGGTTCGACAAGGTTACTTATACATCGTGATTAGCAGTTGTACCTACCATCCATCCCTTGTTACTTTGTTAAATAGTATTTTGTATGAGAGGCAATTAGATAAAGGAACGGGGAAAAGCGGAATATAATGGCAATAAAAACCTATATGGCCGGGTAGAATGGGGTTTCTTTTCCGCTTTCTCCCCCTCCGACTGTGTCAGAAAGACCATGTAATTCCTACACACGCCGATCACTAAACAAATACATGCTTAAAGTGGTTTTTTCTGATGAACTGTGCTTGGTCAATTTTCCCTTACACTTTATCATAGGAAGAGGAATGTACATAGACTAGGTTTCATTTCTATACTTTTTATTAATTAGAATTTCCTAACAATGGCTGATGTGGGCGCGGACCAGTTTGTTATTATTTGAATCAATAGTTGGCCCAAATAAATAAAGCACACCTGTTCAAGTGGCCTTAAAACAAAAGCATAAAACATTCATGACAGCACTTCCAATTTACACTTAGAAAAGGCACAAATGTTCAAATAAGCACTGCCGATATGCACTTGGCCTTAAAACAAAAGCATAAAACACTCAAGATAGCACTTCCAATATACACTTGGACTTAACACAAAGCAACAAAATGTTCCAGATAGCACTTCCACATCTTGGTTAAATTGGTATATTTATAGTTGCTTAGCACCAGTAAATCGATTCTTCATTATTATAACACATTGTTTTGAATAACCTTATTGTATCGCAGGCGCCGCAAAATAGCAATATGGCACCTATTTCTGTTCTATTTTTAGATCACTTTTGCCCAATTACTAACGTTCAATTCGCCGTGGTCATTTATCGCAGCAAGTCAATTTATCAACAGTTTGGTTAGAAAAAACGTAATGCACGATGCACGAAGTATTCAATAAAAAATGACATTGTTTCTTTCTGTTTCGAAATTGTAAAGTATATTTTATTTTTTTACGGAGTGGTCTACATGCGCGGTTACCGGCTTCAAGTCGATATTAACTGAAACATTCATTTATACATCGTAATTTGTAGGATTTTTACTCTTAAGTGGGACAAATTCTAAAAAGTAAATAAACGTTATTTCTTAAAGCTAGCTTTAAATCGGCATTAAACCAAAAACAATACATTGGAATGTGTATTTACTGAAATATTTCCACAAACACTAGCAATCTCCTTGCAGAGTTGTCGCTCGTAACCGGGTGTAAGAAAGTGAAACACTCGTGGCAATACTATTGCCCCGGAAATTCGAAAGGATCGGCTATTTAGTATCAATAACGTATTCATGTCTTAATGTAATAATACAAAAAACTGCTTAGCCTATTTTCATCACCTATGATACGTTAATCATAATCTTAATCGTTCAGTATATTCTTAATCGTTCAGTATATGCAATCTATATTGCCCAATCAAGTAAACTGTCATTTCCCAAACGTTACAGAAATGACTGCTCCTACCATGAGGGGAAATATTTGTAAGCCCATACAGTCGCCCCGCTTAATGACTACTACAGACTTCACAGTCGCAAGCCAGTAAGCTAAAACATCTGAAACATATGCAAAAGGTCAGCAGACACCCGCCTTATCTGATACCTCAAGGTAGATGGGTGTGTTGAGACAAGAAAACAGAGCGAAACAATCTTATTTACTTAGATTTCCCTCCAGAATACAAACCAGAAAGGATGTGGCATGTACTTTCTAGTTGTTTGTAAAAATTAAAGTAACAGAAAAGTAATTTTACTACCCGACAGGCATTAACTTTTGTCCCCAAACAAAGATGCTATTCTTATTAAGAACACTCCTTGTTTGGGAAGCAATCATATAAAGGAAAGGGGAAAAGCGGACTCTAATGGCAAATAAAATATTTTTGGCTGGGTAGAATGGGCTGGGTAGAATGTTGTGTTCTTTTCCGCTTTCTCTCCCCCCCCCCCCGGATTGTTTAAGAAAGAATATGCAGTTCATACGGACGCTTAGCAATAATAAAACATGCGAAAAGGGGTTTTATCTGATGAAGTGTGAATGGTTTATTTTTTCGCTTACACTTTAACACAGGCAGAGACTTGTACACAGACTATGTTTCACTTTTGTACTTTTTATTAATTAGAATTTCCTAAAAGGTGGCGGATGCGGACGTGAACCAGTTTGTTATTATTAAAACAATAATTGTCCTCAATATATAAAATACAAATGTTCAAGTAAGCACTGCCAATATACACTTGGCCTTACAACAAAGGTACAAATATAAGTCATGCTTGAAACACCACATACAGAACAAACAACAAGACAAGAAAACACAGCAAACGTACATAAGTAGCGATAACAAAGCGACGCACAAAGACAAAACAAACCAAAAATACAATAGGGGAAGATGGAAGTACCGCATTGAAACGGTCAGTGACAAAAGTCTAGGGGGATGGAGGGGGTTAAACCGGTTATGGGCCCAACCTCGCACTTATTCCATCCCCACCCTAAAAGACAAACAGTGTAAATACATATATTCCCTCTCCAACTAATCTACAGCAACCGCGATGGCAAATGCAGTGGTAAAGTGAATGCAAAACAAAAACATTTAAGTGAAACTGTATTCCCCTATCGCTAGTGTACTGAATGATTGAGCTGCAAACAGAGTAACTGTAGAAAAGAAATAAAGGGTGCGGCAAAATCGAAATAGAACAGATATCCAACGTCCTCCTTCCGTTTCCGGATTTAAGAGGTACTTTTCATAGAGTACTAAAAGTACAATAAAGAGTCATGCAGGAAACACCACATACAGAACAAACAGTCGCCCGAACAGCAACTCAAGGAAACAGCAAGTGTACATAGCTATATAAACACCAAACGACGCACAAAGACAAAACAAACATACAATAGGGAGAAGATTGAAGTACCGCCTTGGAACGACCAGTGACAAAAGTCACTTGGGTTAAACCGGTTTATGGGCGCCCAACCTCACACTTATTCCATCCCCACCCTAAAAGACAAACATTGTAAATAAACGTATCCCCTTTCCGACTAATATACAACAACCGCGACGGCAAATACAGTGGTAAGTACATGTATAACGAAAACATGAATTGAACAAACTGTATCCACCTATCGCTAGTGTACTTAATGACTGAGCTGCAAACAGAGTAATTGTAGAAATTTTAATAAAGTGTACAACAAAAACGAAATAGTACAGATATCCGACGTCCTCCTTCCGTTCCTGGAAGAGGTACTTCATATAGTTCTAAGCCTTTCTTGTTGGCGTACATGCAAAGAGGCCAGCGCGCGATTGCCAACTGTAAAAGGGTTGACATCCAAACATGCAGTATGTTGTAGTAATATAGGATCATATCCCTTTTTAATGATTTTATTCACATAATTGATGGACAAAGTGAGAAAATGGGTATGTCCAATAATTTTACGAAGTTTGTAAATCGCATCACCATAAAATTCAGGATGTGAAATACCGTGTCGCTGAAGTGCCTTGAGATGACATTGGTACTTCCCAATAAGTGAGATATTTCGATAGTAAAAATTCGAGAAAGTTTTTCTTAGTTTATGGTATCTATATCCTTTTTTTCTCTCAGGCCCTGCAGCGAGGGACCCCATTTATTTCCCCCGTCCATTTGACGTGTGAGGGTCGGAGAACCATCCCCCTCCACATCTTACAAGCCTTCATACAAAACATAAATTTACAAGCAGTACAAAGAATGGACATCGTACATATAACTAATATAACGATAACAAAGTTTTTGTAGTGAGCTGTTATACATGTAAATGTTAAGCTGGTGATAGACCTAGGGCACAAATCGTGCTAGTTTCGGTTCAAGTCTTTTACGATACTTTTGATATTTTTGGCTAAGAACAATCATCCCATGGCAGTCGCTGCAAGAACCTGTTGAGCTGAACTATAATATTAACAAACTGAACAAAGAAAATATAAATTATTGTAATAAAAATTCAACAAAAAAACAAAAACAAAACCCAACAAACAAAGAAACAAACAAACTCCCCCAAAAATACTTAGCTGCCAGGCCGGTTATTTGTTTATAATGTTTTTATTGTATACACTCTACATGTACCAGTATACTGATCTTTTAAGATCTTTGTATTAGAGGACGCACTGTATTTTAAGATTTTTGAAACAGATGCTCTATATTTTAAGATTTTTTTTCAAGTATATATTCTTTATTATTCTGTACGGCGGTCTGGCTAGGTAGTTTGTATTTAAAAGATATGTATTTTTAGCACCTTGCTCAGTTGGAAGAAATTTCAGGTTTCTGCATTGAAAAATATACATTTTGAAAGATATGAGCACGAGATCATAAGCTGTTTCTGAAGCATTTGTGTATCCAAATAACATAGTTTCTAAACTTAATTCTCTGAAATGGTGTTGATCAAACATATTTTGTATTAGGTTTAAGGTAATTGGACAGTGCCAAAACAAATGTTCAATCGTTTCTTGATTTCTTGATTTCAAAAGGTACAAAGTGGATCGTCCGTGTATTTCATTTTAATGAGGTATGAATTTACTCCTAAAAGTCTACGAATGACTCTTACCCTTACCTGAAACCACTGTATTTGTGTATCAGTAGTAATTTTGAATGGCAGCGAAAATATTTTTTTAAATTGTTTGTCCGAGATATGTGCTGTTAATTTGTTATTTCAAGTGTAAATGCAGTTTGGCTCCATTTCATTTATATTCAAAGCTTTATAAACTCGTTTGGCACCTTTGCTGTCTTTAATAATAAAATCAATATAAGGCGGTATATAGGGTTTGTGCAAACGTTAAGCTTCTTTCGAAATTATATCCAATTTTCTTGCCGTTACTTGCAATGCAAATATAACACCATTATAAGTTAAAAAGTTAGTTTTAAAATTTTTACTGTTCGAACCCTATGATCGAGTTGTTCTCGTTCAGCAAATCACCAATACAGTGTATTCCTGCACGAAACCACGATTGTAGGAAAACACTTTGTGACCCAATTTAGAGCATATGGTTATAGAAAAGGGGAAAGTTGACTGTTTTCTTTTCCCATACATTGAGTACACATTAACTTTGAAAATGCTTCAAAAACATGTGCCCAGAACTTATTACTGCATTTAAATTATAATAATTCGGGATAATGTTTACCACAAATCATTAATCTTTCTACGTCTACACATTTCTTGGTAATTGTTGACCATCTGCTTTCACAATGTACTAATCTTCTTATCCGAGAGATCTTTAAAGACTCAATAAAAGCCTTGATATTCACCATTCTAAGACCACCTTCTGTGTACTCTTTGACTACTATTTCTTTCTTAATCGTGTGAGGGCCATTCCAGATAAAATGAAATAAGGAACTTTCTAGTTTCTTCAAAATTTCGTCAGATGGGTTTTGTAATGAAAGAAATAAATGGTTAAGCTTTGCATTTATTAGAGTTTTAACAACTGTATTTTTTTCTATTGGAGAAAGAATACGTCTGCTCCACTTTTTAATTGTATTTTCTATCTCTGCAATTTTAGATTTATAATTCAAGTCAATCATTTTAGTCAGATCGACATGAAAATTTATGCCTAGCATACTAAACTGCTGTTGATTCCATGTTAGTTTCCATTTAGTTTTAACTGTATCTGAGCTATACTTTTTCCTACCTATCCAGACCACCTTAGTTTTATATCAAAGAGAAATTTGAAAGTGCATTCAATGTTTCATTTAATGATTCACTAGATCCGTCTAATATAACGCTAATGGCATCTGCAAATTGCGATAATTTATATTCTGTATCATTAATGGTAATGCCAGTAATTTTAGGATTAGATCTTAAATGAATAGATAAAATTTCTGCACATAAAATGAAGATGTAACAACTTAAATGATCACCCTGTCTACAGCCCCTACGGACATTGAAAAAGTCCGAAAGGAAGCCACATATCTATACCCTTGCTTGAGCAGCTTTCCAGTTAAAATGATATTTCGACTGTTTAAATCGTCAATAGATGAACAAGCTCTAGCAAAACGAATAAGTTGAGATATATAAACCCAGTAAGATGGGGCACGGGAAACATCTCCGTCAAGATGAGGGAATTTTGCAATATTAAAATCAAAATCATCTCTTTTGTCATATATTTTAGAAGAAATATTTCCATTATCAATTTTAAGGTCTAGATCAAGAAAAGCTGCATAACCGTCGGACGGGTTAGCTTTATTCAATTTGAGTTCATTAGGGGACATTGTAGGAATCGGAGATTCAAAGACAGTGTTATCTAAGTTAAAAATATCATCCAAATATCGTGAAGTTTCATTGAAGGCTTTTATAACATCTACTTCTGGTTGTGGATTCAAACGTAACATTAAATCTCTCTCATAGCAGTACAAAAACATCTGCGACAAGTGGTGCACAATTCGTACTCATAGGAATACCAATTACCTGACGGTATATAGCATTCCCATAACGTACAAATATGTTATCCAAAAGAATGGTAAGTGATTCGCAAACTTCTGAGCAAGTCCAATTGGTATAATATTTCATTTGCTCGTCAGTAAAGAAAGCTTTTTCAGCATTACATGCCAGAAATGATGTTTTTTCGAGGGCAAATACTTTCTGGGTTAAGTTAGTCAGTTTATCTTTAATTAGAATTTGAGGAAGAGTTGTGTACAAAGTAGAAAGATCGTACTTGCTTACAGTGGATGCAAGATACCTTTTTGTTCCAAAGTTTGTTTAAGACTTCTGAAGAGTTTTTAATAGATCAGAAGAGATTTATTCCAGAATTTTCATAAGTCTTATCACAGTAGAATTTTACATGTTCTTTTACCTTCGTTAAACAAGAAGTCAAAAGTAAAGACAATTTAGTAGTAGTACAGGAGCTAGAATTTGGGTTTTTATGTAGTTTTGGTAACCAATACATTGTAGGAAGTTTATGTTGTGTAACTTTGATAACGGTTCCAAGTTGTTCATACTTTTTGACATGGTGGTCTTTTCGTCAGTAGTTACTGAAATGTATGACTTGGTATTAATAATTTCCTGCTTCAAGACATCGATATAATGTAATCGTCAAATAATAAACACAATATTCGATGCCTTATCAGCAGGAACAAAAACGTATTTTGAATGGAAATCCTGTATACCCTTTTTAAGATGTCTAAATGAAAGTCTAGGTTTAGGTGGAAGAAGGTGTTTGTTAGAGCTATAAAAATAAATGCGTTTGCCAATTATATAAAAAATAGTGTTTTTCCAATTAGAAATAGCATTAGACTCAACATGTTCTCTTCGACTCTATTTAATACTAAAATTTTGTAAAGCCTCCGCAATCTGAACTCGACAAGGGTTTAAATCTATCAAGTCTATCTATCTATTTAAGTCTAACACTCTGGTGCGAGGAAAATGACATCACAAGCTGGCTTTAGAGGGGATATTCCACAACTGACAATATATTTAATTTACAAGCAATCATACAAAAACACCTCTCTAAAAGACGTGGCAGATTTTATGTTCTGTTTGTAGACTTCTATAAAGCTTTTGACAGTTGTTCGCATGATAAATTATGGCAATGTCTTATAAGAAATTGCGTTAACGGAAAGATACTGTCGGTAATAAGATCGATGTACTCCAAATTAAAATACTGTGTTAAAGTTAACTGCGGTGTGACAGACTTCTTCTCGTGCAACGTGGGAACTAAGCAATGCTGCTTGTCATCGCCGATAATTTTAGATATCTACATAAACGATTTAATTAAATATATAAAGCATAAGTCTACGTCAGGCATATACGTCAGTGCCGTCACGGGGAATCTCCATGCCTTTATGTTTGCCGACGACGTTTCCAGCTTTAGTGACACGGTCGTAAACTTACAGAGACAAATCTCATATATAACAGACTTCTGTGATAACACTGGAATGAAACTAAACACAAGTAAATCTAAAGTGATGGTGTTTAGGAACGGTGGTTTTCTTCGCAACTATGAATCCTGGCTATACAAGGAAACACCACTTGAGGTTGTGCCTTTCTATAAATATCTTGGGGCTTTCTTCACACCAAAACTGAAATGGACGTTAACCAGAGAAACTCTTGCGAAACAGGCGGCAAAGGCTGTTAATTGCATATTTAAAAGCCAAAAGTACTTTGGATCATTTCCACCAAAAGAAGCATTCAAATTGTTCGATTCTATAGTCAAACCGATTCTATGTTACGCAGCAGACATTTGGGGCTTTGAATACTCGGAATGCACCGAACGGGTACATGTTAACTTTTGCAAACGAGTATGTGGTCTAAATAGATCAGTGGCAAACTTCTTTGCACTCTCAGAATGTCGAAGACAACCCATGTATATAACTTACCATATACAGTGTTTAAAGTACTGGATAAAACTAACGAGACTTCCGAATGAACGATATCCTCGACAATGTTACCTCATGCTAAAATCTTTAGACGAAGCAGGTAGAGCTACTTGGGCAACTCAAATCCGTCATCTTTTATTCAAGTATGGCTACGGTTATGCATGGATAATTAATGAAATTGGAAATGCCGATGTCTTTATTTCACATTTTAAAGCCAGACTCAAAGATTGTGCAATCCAAAACCTCCAAGCCCAAATTGATTCGTCTTCCAAGGCAAATCATTATAAGTTTTTTAAGACACTACTAGATCCAGAGAGATATCTTTTATTTGATATGCCATACTATATCAAGCGATCTCTAGCAAACTTTAGATGCTCAGGACATATGCTTATGATTGAGAAAGGAAGACATCTTAATATAGACAATACGTTACGATTCTGCCCATTCTGTTTAAAACAGAGTATATATACAGTAGAAGATGAGTTTCATTTTCTACTCATATGCCCTCAGTATAACACAACCAGAGAAGAGTGTTTTTTGCCGAAATGGAAAAACAAAATTCCTTGCATCCACTTGTTCTACTCTATTATGTCAGAAACTAGGTATGAGAGTATACAAGCATTGGCAATGTATATTTATAAATCAATGCAAATTCGAGAGCTTACAGTCTCATAAGAATATAGACATGTTGTATAAAAATCTGAAATGACTTTTCAGTTATCGATTTAGCTTTCCATAGTAACATTTGTCAAGATTTGACATAAATAAATGCACCGTAACGTGCATTTCCGATATTCTCGTAGACGATCCCTCGCAGGGGGCTGAAAGGAAAGCATATAGCTCTAGCGGCAGCATTATGTTTTGTTTTCCACCTGATGCATGAATCCACATGCATTTAAACTGGCAACACTCCTAAACATCAGGGGTTATATGTTCAGATTTTGAGTCTGAAATCGTTCTCAGGCTTTCGATTGGTCAGATTTGAGCAGAATGCTTAAATCAGACCAGTCGGGGGCTTGAGGGGGATCTCGGACTTGGATCGGATACCGTGTAAGTTTAGACGTTAATGACGTAACATTATCACCATTATATATATATATTTCTGGTCACTTTATATTTGGAATTGTATACACTAATTATTTTGAAAATGTTATGAATGTATGTTGGGCCACTGGCCTTCTATTACTTGAAAATAAATTGAATTGAATTGAACTGAATTGAAAGATGGTATTCTATATTTGGGACCTTTATTCAAAAAAGATCGTAGACGTTTATCTTTAATTAAACCTTTTTTGTCGGCGTACATGTAAAGAGGTCAGCGTGATTACCAACTGTAAACGGGTTGACAACCAGACATGCAGTATGTTGTAGTACTATAGGATCACATCCCTTTTGATGAATGTTTTTAACATTTTTGATGAACAAAGTGAGAAAATCATGAAACATTCAATATAGCACTTCCAATATACACTTGGATTTAACACAAAACAACAAAATATTCCAGATAGCACTTCCAAAATCTCAAGTTGGTATATTAAAAGTTGCGTAGCACCAGCAAACCAAATCGTCATTATTACAACACTTCTGTTTTTAATAACCTAATTGTAATGCAGGCGCCGCAAATAGCAATATGGCACATAATCAGCATAGCGAAGCACTCATAGTAGCAGGACCCGGATGTGTACTTATAAGTACAGAATGGTATCCCGTCTCAACTAGAAAATAGCAAAGCAACAATTGGTGTACTATAAGCATAGCACAGAAAAGTCTTTAATGGCAGTAGTTTGGCCAAATGAGAGAAATGAATAAGGGTCTTTAGCTTGCATTCATAGCTCTCCCAGCGCCCAAAAGCGACAGCAAGGCCTAACGCGAGGTTCACTTATTGTCTTGTCAATTAGATAGTAAGCCATGGCTGGTAGCCGCACATGACGTTACATTAACCCATTGTTATGTTTTCAATAAACAGTGTTGCACGTATTCCAAATTACACACTGCCTGCCATATAGTATGTGCTATTAAATGGTAAATTCTTGTTACGCATGTAAAAATTAACCATTGTTGCTTGACTATCGTGACTGCAAGAGTGGTTACCCGCTTTCTAGCAGAGGACAGACCTATGCCCATTTTTGAAGAATTTCGGACAAAATAACATTGGCGTTAAGCGTATTTTGTCTAATAAATGTGAAAAGGTTGAATAATGTATCAAGACACAAAACGCTTTATTGTCAGTCGGGTAACATAAAAGTACAAAAATGAGTCATGCAGGAAACACCACATGCGGAACAAATAGCCACCCGAACAGCAACACAAGGAAACAGCAAATGTACATAAGTATAAAAAAAATCAAGAGACGCACAAAGACAAAACAAACATACAGACTCAATAAAACCGAGTCTGCAATTTTCTCTTTTTGCTTTCAAAGGATCATCCATTTTCAGAATATATACATTAGGGAGAAGATGGAAGTACCGCCTTGGAACGGTCAGTGACAAAAGTCACTGGGGGGTTAAAACGGTTTTTGGGCGCCCAGCCTCACATTTATTCCATCCCTACCCTAAAAGGCAAACAGTGTATATAAATATTTCCCCTCTCCGACTAATCTACAACTACCGCGATGGCAAATACAGTGGTAAAGTTCATGTATAACGAAAACATTTAAGTGAACAAACTGTATTCACCTATCGCTAGTGCACTCAATGATTGAGCTGCAAACAGAGTAACTGTAGAAAAGTAATACAGGGTACGACAAAAACGAAAAAGTACAGATATCTGACGTTCTCCTTCCGTTCCTGGATTTAAGAGGTCGCCTTCATAGATTACTAAACCTTTCTTGTCGGCGTACATGCAAAGAGGCCAGCTTGATTGCCAACTGTAAAAGGGTTGACAACCAAATGAAGCGCCTTGAGATTGCATTGGTACTTGCCAATACGTGAGAGATTACGATAGTAAAATTTAGAGAAAGTTTTTCTTAGTTTTTGGTATCTATATCCTTGCTTAAGCACCTTTTCAGTAAACCAATTTCACTTTTAAACAAACAGCCTGTAAATATAAGATGAAGTTTAGCACATTGAAACTACAGGTAATATATAGATACATATATATCTAAAATATCGAGTTTAAAATAATATAAATATTTGTTATTTATGTTTCGAAAACGATTCCTACAAATTTTAAGATCCAAGACAATATTGTCTTTAAAATTATTATTGCATGTATTAAGGCGTCATATTACTGGATCGAGGGAGGTAATAACCCGGTTGAAATTATCTACAACAGATTTGCCTCCCTTAATCATATCCATGTAATGGGACTGCGGCCCATGTTATTGCCTCCTATGTGTAATAAAATAAAGAGCCTGGGCGTCTATTTCTAATATCGTTACCAACGTTCAATGGGACCTTCGCAGTACCACTACTTGAGATTTGTCATTTATGCCAATGCCGATAACGCTGCTGACTGTGGTAAATATTTGGGGATGTTCTCAAAACATTTTTGTGACTAGGTTTATGACTCATTGTATTAATTATTGTTTTAACTAGTGTAACTTTACTCTTTAAGTTATAAAATGTAGAAGAGTATACATTTTTCATATATTAACTTAAGTGACAATATATTTTGAAATGAAAATCCTTAAAACATGTACACATCAATAAACTTTTAAACGACGACCATGCACGCATTTATCGTGCGCATTATAAAGCTGTACCATACTGAGTAAGGCCACTGAAAATGGTGTTGGTTTCAGGTACACTTCTTCAAAGACGGAAAAAGGCTGTCCGCTTTTCTAAGGAAGATGCAATGTTAATGTTAAGGTCATATCGACAGCACAAAACTTATCTTAGCAGATGGTAGCTTAAAGCAGGCTGAAACTAAAGCAGAATGCTCCTTTCAGTCAGCTTTAAGCAACCATCTGTCTTTAATACTGAAAACAAGGTATGAAAAAAAACATGTATGTGCAGTTGTAATGATTAAACTTCTCCGAATAGTAGCTGGCTATATTTGCTTTTACACTCACCATATGAATAAGAGGGCCATGATGACACCGATATCGCTTACCAGACAATCAGAGGAGAAGATTTTCAAATGTTTTCAAGTTTTATTTTTTATATGTTTATATAGAAAAAGTAAAGTACCTAGTCTACTTTCAGTCCGAATGACCGCTCAGCCGACTGGTCATTGCGTCATTCGCCTACAATATTGAGCACTACTAAGATATGGAGCAATCATGACCCATTTGACCGCAGGGACATAATTCATTTTACTTTTGTAGATGACTTAAATAGGATGATGTGTGCCAAATATGAAGGCTGAGGACCTTCCAGTTTCAGAGGAGAAGATTTTCAAAGCTTTCACAATATGTCTCTATAGAAAACTGGCCAACACTTGGACCAGATCAATTTTGACCCCGGGGGCAAAATTTATATAACTTTCGTAGAGGACCTACAGGTGATGCTATTTGCCAAAGATGAAAGTTGATAACGATCGCTGCAGGTTGTGAAAGGTAAAAATAAAATAATTAAAAAATATGTGAACCTGAACCTAAATTTACTTTCGATATGGCCTTAACTATCAGAAGTATCAATAGGCTTTCAGAAAGTTTGAGAGCGTCCCTCATTTTCGGTGAATAATTGTCGTTATAAGTATCGGATTCGGCATCGGTATAGTTGACAAATCTCAACTACCACATGAATGTCTCCATGCCAAGGCTGTTTCCACTGGGTATGTTTGACTAATGATGACCCGAAGAGTCACACTCGACATGTACCCAGAATAACTTCGACATCAGTCAGACACCTGCTATCCATTTTATCACAGGTAATAAATTAGCGTTATTAGTTGCATTTATATCAAGATGATGTTTGTATATATCTTTCTCTTATATACATATACTGACTCAAACGTTCCTTACCCCTGTGAAATGGATAAACAACTGCATCAACTGCTTTGATTTCGTAGACTACTTGGTCAGTGCTTGGACCCTAGCCTCATTATGCATGAGCATGTTAACTTTCTTGTTTTTCAAGTGTTCCCCTAGATATAGATAGCTAAATGAACAGGGATTATTTTGAGGAAAGACATATCCCGGAAGAGAGGGTGATTGACCCAAGCCTCGGGCCATGAAAAAAGCACCACTGACCATCCAGAAAGCAAGCGACTCCAGAACCGAACGCGCCAGGTGTGACTGTTGATAGATGCAACATATCGCTTGAGGACCAAATGGCTCTCTAAAGTTTTTCAAGAATTCAAACCACACTGAACGAAAAGTCTGAGAAAGTGGTGCGGTCTTTTCAAAGACGACAGTGCGTCGTAAATTCAACAAATAAAGGCTAGGCTGGAGCGAATGGATTGGTAAAAAAAATCGAGTTTTTTCCCAACAAGGCTCTGTAACTCTGAGTGAAACATTCTTTCTCATCGAGAAATTGATTAACAAAGACTGCAATTCGACTTTATTATACGCCCGAAGGGACGTATTACGATATGGCACATGTCGTCTGTCCGTCCGTCTGTCCGTCCGTCCGTTAGCAATTTCTTGTGCAACTAACTCCTCCTTTATTTTTCAACATAATTTCTTCAAACTTTCAGGAATGATAGATACTGATGTGTAGTTGTGCATATCAGTGAGATAACTCTCATATCATTTTTATGCCCCCAAAGCTAGGCTTTGGCGGCATATAGTGATCGCACCGTGCGTGTGTGTGTGGGTGGGTGTGTGTGTGTGTGGGTGGGTGTGTGTGTGTGTGGGTGGGTGGGTGTGTGTGTGTGTGGGTGGGTGGGTGTGTGAGTGTGTGTACCTTTTGTCCGGAGTATATTTCCTTTGTCACATCAGCTACGGATACCAAATTTGGTGTGTGAGTTCATCTTGGGATGGGGGAGTGTCGCGTACCATTTTTATGTCACTGTGACCTTGACCTTGACCTTTGACCTTGATTTTACAAAAAGCTTGTCCGGAGCATATCTCCTTTACCTTACCAGCTACAGATTCCAAATTTGGTGTGTGAGTTTATCTTGGGATGGCGGAGTGTCGCGTACCATTTTCAGGTCACTGTGACCTTGACCTTGACCTTTGACCTCGATTTTAAAAAAAGCTTATACCTTACCAGCTACAAAAAGCTTGTCCGGAGTATATCTCCTATACCTTACCAGCTAAGGATTCCAAATGTGGTGTGTGAGTTCATCTTGGGATGGAGGAGTGTCACGTACCATTTTCAGATCACTGTGACCTTGACCATGACCTTTGACCGATTTTACAAAAAGCTTGTCCGGAGCATATCTCCTTTACCTTACCAGCTACAGATTCCAAATTTGGTGTGTGAGTTCATCTTGGGATGGCGGAGTGTCGCGTACCATTTTCAGGTCACTGTGACCTTGACATTGACCTTTGACCTCTATTTAAAAAAAAGCTTATACCTTACCAGCTACAAAAAGCTTTTCCGGAGTATATCTCCTATTCCTTACCAGCTGAGGATTTCAAATTTGGTGTGTGATTTCATCTTGGGATGGAGGAGTGTCGCGTACCATTTTCAGATCACTGTGACCTTGACCATGACCTTTGACCGATTTTACAAAAAGCTTGTTCGGAGCATATTTCCTTTACGTTACCAGCTACAGATTCCAAATTTGGTGTGTGAGTTCATCTTGGGATGGCGGAGTGTCGCGTACCATTTCCAGGTCACTGTAACCTTGACCTTGACCTTTGACCTCGATTTTAAAAAAGCTCATACCCTACCAGCTACAAAAAGCTTGTCCGGAGTATATCAACTATACCTTACCAGCTAAGGATTCGAAATTTGGTGTGTGAGTTCATATTGGGATGGAGGAGTGTCGCGTACCATTTTCAGATCACTGTGACCTTGACCTTGACCTTTGACCGATTTTACAAAAAGCTTGTCCAGAGCATATCTCCTATACCTTACCAGATACGGATTCCAAATTTTGTGTATAAGATCACCTTGAGATGGCGGAGTGTCGTGTACCATTTCCAGGTCACTGTGACCTTGACATTGACCTTTGACCTCGATTTTACAAAAAGCTTGTCCGGAGCATATCTCCTATATCTTACCAGCTACGGATCCAAAATTTGGTATGTGAGTTCATCTTGGGATGAGGGAGTGTCATGTATCATTTTCAGGTCACTGTGACCTTGACCTTTGACCTCGATTTTACAAAAAGCTTATACCTTACCGGCTGCAAAAAGCTTGTCCGGAGTATATCTCCTATACTTTACCAGCTACGGTTTCCAAATTTGGTGTGTGAGTTCATCTTGTGATGGAGGAATGTCGCGTACCATTTTCAGGTCACTGTGACCTTAACCTTGACCTTAGACCTCGATTTTACAAAAAAGGTTGTCCAGAGAATATCTCCTATACCTTACCAGCTACGGATTCCAAATTTGGTGTGTGAGTTTATCTTGGGATTGCGGTGTGTCGCCTACCATTTTCAGGTCACTGTGACCTTGACCTTTGACCTAGATTTTACACAAAGCTTGTCCAGAGCATTTCTCCTATATCTTACCAGCTACGGATTCCAAATTTGGTTTGCGAGTTCATCTTGGGATGGCGGAGAGTCGTGTACCATTTTCAGATCACTGACCTTGACCGTTGACTTCATTTTTACAGTCCGGAGCATATCTCCTATACCTTACCAGATACAAAAAGCTTGTCCAGAGCATATCTCCTATACCTTAAACGTTGACAATCAACCCAGGGTCCTTTTTAACGTTGAGAATGACTTAGGGTCCTTTATTGACCCTTGGCTCTTTTCTTAGCTAACATAATTGTCAAAGGTTCTGTTTCTAATGTTAAGAACTGACTCCTGTGTCATTTTTTACAGCATCAAAATTTCATGTTACACCTGCATTACATTGTATTGTTTTTCCACCAAAATGCATTTCGGTGTCAAACACTTTGGGGGCATTTGTCACCCGTGACGACTCTCTTGTTCATTCTGGAGTTATTGCCCTTTGATAGTTTCGGGTAGCAATTTCTTGTGCAACTAACTCCTCCTTTATTTTTCAACATAATTTCTTCAAACTTTCAGGAATGATAGATACTGATGTGTAGTTGTGCATATCAGTGAGATAACTCTCATATCATTTTTCATTCTGGAGTTATTGCCCTTTGATAGTTTCGGGTAGGAATTTCTTGTGCAACTAACTCCTCCTTTATTTTTCAACATAATTTCTTCAAACAATCAGGAATGATAGATACTGATGTGTAGTTTTGCATATCAGTGAGATAACAGGAGGTAAACTGTGGGCTCTCTTCTAATTATTTGTTGTAAAGAAAATGTTTCTTTGTTATTCCTTTTACCTGCTACTTTTTTCTCAAAATAAATGCTCCTTTTTCAGCTTTCAGTAGGCCCAAAGACAAATAAAAGATTACTATTACAATAAGCAGTTTTACTCTCCTTGCTATTGCCTTAGCCCTAATAGACCTCATATGCGCAACTTCTGAAGGTTCATACATTGTGTAAATAGAACAGCCTTCGGGCGTATATTGCCCCGTCTCGCGGTGCTCTTGTTATGGTATGGCATACGAACAGACACTGTGGTTGTGTCTAGTTCAAGCCCGAAAAAACGCCATGAAAGTAGTTGGAACGGCTGATTTGTCCTCGACACTGGGGATATCGAGTTCTTGCAAAACATTCTATTAAATGGTAAAAACTGTTGGAATTGTTTGGTCCAATAAGTGTGCAATAGAATTGGCTTTTGTGCATTTTACAATGAGCTAGTGAAAGAAAACAGAAAATAAATCAAGCAAAATGACACGCTATCTTAGACCCATAGATACACATTTGTTTACAAATTAATCGTGGTCGATTTTAATACCCAATCATCTGTGCGGATTGTAAGTAACCTGAATGCAGTCTTAGAGCAATCACCCTTAGAAATTATGGCGGACCGACAAAAGCTGTAAACCATGATAGTAACTTTATTGAATGGCGTGTACCGCACAGAACACAACTTGGGATCTAGACCATCATTTATACCAGTACTATGAGTGTATGAAAGATGAGTTATCAAATGCTAACCGCCGTCTGATTGTGGTGCCTCACTCACTGGAGATATATAAATTCGGATATTGTGGTGCTGGGTAGCGGCCTAATTTCTCTAGTTATTTGTTACTCGCAATTCTGATTTATAATCGAAATCAGATTTGTGGTTGCGACATTCAAAAGCAGTTCTAGGGCCGGGATATTCCATTCAGAACCGTGGTCGAAGCCATCAGCCAGGTATCATATCGTCGCTGTGCTGACAAAACCTCGTATAATGAAAAATTATTACTTTTCAGGAGAAGCAAAAAACTGAGTACTTTTATGAATGCGTCACAAATAAGGTTTATATTCTAGTACCATATTAAAATACAAACTAATTGATAAAACTTTATTTATTCTATCATCTGGTATGACGATGTTTTAAATGTACGATATTTTTGTACCAAGTTTTGTTCACCTCCGGTATATACGAGTTTTTACGACTTATACGATATTTCGTTGTTAATGTTTTATGATATACGACAATTTTACATTTCACCTGAGTCCATGCTGTGTACCTTGACACACCAAATAAAGGTCAAACCTATGCTCGTATACCACAATACACCCACTGGCCTAATCTACATGTGTTTTAATATGTTCAATGCCATTGCTCCGTATGCTTGAAAAGTAAAATGTATACGAGGTTTTGATATTGAAAAAATCAGACAAATAGATATACGAAGTTCAGTCATGTGCGAGTTTTTAACATTTTTGATTAGTCGATTGTGCTGAAATTTTGACAGTACGTGGGCATTGTACATTTAAATCAGAAATCGTGAAGAAAAGCTTTTCGGCTAAAATGGATATACTAGGTTTGTCAGCACAGCGACGATATATATAGTTGTGTAAAGGCTGCTTCAGATTTTGACCTTTAATTGGGAACCGTTCTAAATGTAAACAATGATGAAGGTCTTTGATGTGTGAAGAGTTATATACGATGGCATTATAACTGAGCCAACCCAAACCCCTGTGGTTTAATAGTGCTTGGGCGTTGGTTGGGTATGCAGTCATGCAAATATTTATATAAATCAGAAAAGCATCAGACCATTCTTCAATATTAGTATATTTTCTGGACATTTGCCGTAGCCTTTGCCAGTAAATCCTCCTGACTAACGTTGAGTATGGGCCACTGAACAATGTGCGGCGCGGACTCGAAAGAAGGTGTGTAACTCGACAAACTGACCCTTTCTGATTTTGTCGTGGGTGTTTGGGCCGACCCCTAGTACTTATATAACCTGACTGAGAAGCCAGAAAGGGTCGCACCTCTTGGCATACTGGACAGCTGTTGCAGGGCTTTAATGTTGGGCCACATTTGTCATGGTTGTATGGGTTGTGTGAACTGGGTATCCTGCTGCAGGGTCTGAGACCGGTGGTCAGGCTGTTGGAGTACAAGTCTGACACTTTCTGGCGGGGCCAACCGTGGTGGGACTTTCCTGTTCCTTTAACGGCCCATGGACATGTAACGAAATTAAAACAAGGTGTGAAATGATGTAAGCATGTAAGGCACCCGCCTAACGTACACCGTCATGAAAATTATGTATTGGTATCACATTTATTGTGTATTTTGAATACCTGATGTACCAGAAATGATCGATATAGACAAATTATTGTGGCAGATGTCTTATATATGGTGTATGAATCTTATTGATAGTCAATGTAGAATATTTGGTTTGGACAAATGTTTATTAATCTTTACACGTCATGGTTTTATGCCATTTGTGTATAATTCAATTCCGGTAATTTCTTGTAACTTCGTCAGTCATAATCAAAATGGAATTGCAACCACATTCTAAAATTTTATGTAGACGCTAATGCAGTTTTACTGTATCTTATATCGCCGATATTGCGTGAACGACCAGTGTAATTTCCAAAGGTGTATACATTGGCTGCCATCCCTCATGAACGTCTTACAGATACACACGTTTTGATACAACAACGACAAAAATAGCAATAAAAATGTGCGAGTTGTAAGATACATGCTAAAATTATTAAGAATTATGTTGCTCAATGCAATGTAATACATATGTTATGCGGGTACGAATAACCAGAGGATGAAGCGTCCCAGGACGAACTTTCCGCGCCAACTAAAATCCGGTAAAATCTACAGTTTCCCAGGTCTACCGTGTGGAATCATGTAAAACAGAACAACAGACACGCCACTATAAGTTTTTCCAAGAAAAATGCGAGAAACCATTTTGTTACCTAGATTTCCATCCAGAATGCAAACCAGAAAGGAGATGGCTTTCTAGGCGTTTGTAAAAAGTACAATAACGGAAAAGGAATTTTACTGCCCAACATGTATAAAATTTGCCCCAAACACAAGGTGCTAGGTAACACTCCTTATTTTGCAGACTTGTTTATATTTGGTTGCCATGGTGAGGGATTAGTGAGATGGGGTTTAATTTACAACTCCAGTGTGTTTGGAACAGTAGACACAAAGTTTTTATCATGGAAGATTTTCTTTTATGTAGTGAGCATATCTATGCTAATGACATTTATCTAGCCATCAGTGCCTTTGTGGCTGCATCTTTTTTGTGCGTGATTCCACTGTTATGTATGTAAGGCAATTTGATTAAGTAAAGTGACCTTGTCGGCTCCGAGTTCTATATTTGAGGGTTTGTTTTGTTTTATAAACTGGAATGGAGAAGAAAAATGATTTATGTTTGAATGTAATTTATTTGTAACATAAATATAACTATACAAACAAATAAATAAATAATTAATATGAATAATACATGAGCAGGCGACAAAAAAGCCTGAAAGAAAATCTTGCAGACGACATTTCTCTAAATTTTACTATCAAAATATCTCGCTTGTTGGCAAGTACCAATGTAATCTCAAGGCGCTTCTGCGACACGGTATTTCACATCCTGAATTTTATGGTGATGTGATTTATAAACTTCGTAAAATTATTGGACATACCCATTTTCTCACTTTGTTCATCAAATATGTTAAACAATTCATTAAAAAGGGATATGATCCTGTAGTACTACAACATACTGCATGTTTGGTTGTGAACCCTTTTACAGTTGGCAATCACGCTGGCCTCTTTGCATGTACTCTATGAAGGCGACCTCTTAAATCCAGAAATGGAAGGAGAACGTCGGATATCCGTACTATTTCGTTTTTGTCGTACCCTTTATTTCTTTTCTACAGTTACTTTGTTTGCTGCTCAATCATTGAGTACATTAGCGATATGTGGATAGAGTTTGTTCACTTAAATGTTTTCGTTATACATGCACTTTACCACTGTATTTGCCGTCGCGGTTGTTGTAGATTAGTCGGAGAGGGGATACGTTTATTTACACTGTTTGTCTTTTAGGGTGGGGATGGAATAAGTGTGAGGTTTGGCGCCCATAAACCGGTTTAACCCCCAGTGACTTTTGTCACTGACCGTTCCAAGGCGGTACTTCCATCTTCCTCATATTGTATGTTTGTTTTGTCTTTGTGCGTCTCTTGTTGTTTTTATAGTTATGTACATTTGCTTTTTCCTTGTGTTGTTGTTCGGGCGACTGTTTGTTCTGTATGTGGTGCATGACTCATTTTTGTACTTTTGTCAGTCATCCAAAAGATACGATGTTTTTGTCTCGATAGCTGATACCGTAATATCAGAGCTGTATTATTCATAACAGAACCTGATCAGATAAACAGACACGTCATCTGATCTGAGTCTACTCTGTTTCCCACGGGTCAAAAGGTGTTTCTAGCTGGTTAAGGATTAAAATATTGTATATTGGTAATACATAGACTCCGGTGTCATTCTTGAAATATCTCCAGAACTGAAAATAGAGTTTCGGTTTTACTGTTTATAGTATATAATACAGCAAAATATTGTATATTGGTAATACATAGACTCCAGTGTCATTCTTGAAATATCTCCAGAACTGAAAATAGAGTTTCGGTTTTACTGTTTATAGTATATAATACAGCAAAACCCCTCTCAACCGGATTGTAGTAGAGACGAATTTAGATACTTTTAGGCAGACGGCTGTTTAATGCAGGGTGAAAGTCAGGCAGAAAGCTCCTTTCTGCATGACTCTCACCCTGCACTAAAATGCCACCTGTTTCCAAGACCGATATTTGTACTTTATTGAACGTCCGGCTTAAAGAAGTTTTACTGTATATAATAATCGCTCAACATTCAATGTGTCTTCCTTCCCATAGTGTCAAGTATGATATTCTACATGTAGTCCTATATAAACAAGGTCATTTTGACACTGCAACCCATGCCCGAGTACTACACTTGAACTGAACTCAACACTTGCTTTTCATTTGTCGATAGGTTGTCCACCATCGATATGTGTTGTAACCATTTACTCCATTGATACGCATTTTAATCAATTTGAAAACAGAGTAGACCCAGTTCGGACGGCTCTAATAGAAGCTGCCTCACCGAGGTATGTTCTGTTTCTTTACGGAGTTATACAGAGTCTGTCATGGCTAAGCAGTCATATTCTATAATCAAAAACTTATATTCATACATGCGTAACCTCTTACATGAATACGTCTTTATATTGCAGGCAACATCATACCTATTGAACCGCAAGCAATAAAAACAGATTGTCCAAGCCACTGTAAAACGTGCAACCCAGACAATACGTGTGCCACATGCCCAATGGCAACATTCGGGGCGTCCTGTGAACAACACTGTTCACCATATTGTATCGATGATGAATGTGACATAGATACCGGTCAGTGCATATATGGTTGTGAGAATGGATATTATAGCACGGGCAGTGAATTCTGTCATGAATGTCCGCCAAATTGTTTCACTTGCACTAGCAGTGCAGTATGTACCGCCTGCAAAGACCAATATTATGGCAGGGGATGTGAACAGGATCGTTCCAATTGTAGGGAAGAACAATATACGATGTTCTCATGTACCATTGGGTGCAAAAATGGATTCTTTACAGAGGAAGAAAAGGAAACCTTTCCAGGAGAATCCGCTGGCAATTATACCAAATGCGTTAAATGTCCGGAACACTGCCCTACGTGTTCATCGGGTGATAAATGTGATAACTGTATTGACCGTTATTGGGGCGATACATGCCAAACTCCATGCCCTCCCGACTGTGGTCAGTGTGACAAATATACCGGCCTATGTTTCGAAACTAACTGCGATGTAGGGTTTTATGTTGGTTCGGATGGGAAGTGCAAAACATGCCCACGGAACTGTCTGTCTTGCTTATCGGAGAAGGAATGCGATGAATGCAAGGAACACTTCTACGGAAGCAAGTGTCAAACGTTTAACTGTAGTATTACAAACTGTTTGGAATGTCATATTAAGGGGGAATTGTACGGCGTTTTCCAGTGTACATGTTCAAAATGTGTGGACGGATATTTTGGCAATGACTGTCAGTCCATATGTAATGATAAATGCAGGATGATAGAAGGTATAACTTGTAATGCCGCGAATGGGTCGTGCAGCGCATGTAAGACGGGGTTTTGGGGAGCTTTCTGCGATAGGAGCTGTGCCAAAGGATGCCAAAAATATATCTGCGAAAGAAAAGATGGCTACTGTAGCTGTAAAAACAGCTACTATGGCGATAGCTGCGAGAATCGGTGCAACATCAACTGCCCGAAACCCACAACAGGTTCAAACATTTGCGACAAAAATGACGGAAGATGCATTTGGCCTTCCAAACCTTCCACTTCCGGTAAATTGTTATTACATATACACAAGTCATGGTTATTTCCCTCTCCGTTCCTTCACACATAATCACACACATACCTTTTCAAGACTGCAACTAGGGTATAGCTCATGTAGAAGCCGGCTGATTAGGATCGGCTCTGTTTCCTTATGAATTCTGAGTCAATAGTTTCTGTTTTAGTAAAAATGTTCCACTTCCAGTGTTCATATGTCATTATTATAATTCATCTAATTGATATTCATTGTGTTACTATTGACTTCATGAACAAGGTTTCCATATATAACCGAGAAATATAATCGGGCCTTCGATATCAAACACATGAATATGGTGTCTTCTTACGCGTGTATGTCATTGGTTTTCTGGCTATATATTTCTTTTCAGCATACAAACACATGGTTTATATATTTTTAGGCATTTTCGAAATGCGTTGTAAGTAGAGACTACCACTTTAATCCTTCTATATTCTATATTTAGTCGAAATTTTGATACCTACTGAATATTCATGGAAAAACTAATTACATTGAAATGTAGAATATGGAACATTGTACATAGACATTTTAGAATCTAAAGAAACAGATCTATCAAATTCCATTGGCAAACAGAACAGACCCAGATCAAACGGCTGCTATAGGAGCCGTCTTATCTGGGTTGTTTCTGTTTGCACTTACGTGAAAAGGACTTTATATGAATTAAGGGCTTAATACTTTACTGAACAGGATGTGCACAATGTCTGATTAAAGTAGAATATTTGCAATGTTGACTACTCTGAATTCTACCAAGTTTTTGTGAAATTATTGACCAAGTGTTAACGTCTTAGATCGTGATGAGACTCATATTTAGTCGATATCTCATCTGGGTCCAAGCTGTTTTGCAAAGGCGACTGAGGTAGTGGTTAGCAGCCTAGCCCTAATATATAAACAATAATCTATATAACCTATGCGGAGCGCCTAAAGTTTGAACTTTGACTGATTTGACTGGACGAGTTTTCAGGCTGAGCTATGATAATGTAATGTCGTTTCTTTTGCAGGACCAAGTGCAATAAGCGAAAAACGCAATAAAGGTGAGCTGTCGGTGGGCCAGAAATGTGTGATTTCTATTATAACGTCATTAATAGTAGCGGTAATTGTATTTGTTAAAATACGGTACTTTCCGAACCAGACATTTATTGTATATGAGGCACAGATAGTAAAAGAATGTAAAGAATAGCTCCATTATTTCTAATCCAAACACTATGTTGCGACGACTCGTTAGATTCATCTCTCCAATGCGATTCTACAGAATGGTGTCATTATAGGGTTTGGTGGGAAAATGACGAATTTAATATTTGCATACGAACCAAAAAAGCATGAAACAGCTATCATGCCTTAAATCTCGAATTTCACAATAAAGAAGTTCAATTTACAGTATTAGAAGACATGTACTGTATAACTGCTTGTTAGTTAGTTGTAGTGATACACAATGATGGCGGGGGTTTCCTTCGTTTGGAAAACGTTTGATATCCTTATTGCAATTATTGTACATGGAAAAGCATAGTCGCTAGTTAGAAAGTGTTCGGATGCACGATTTACTAAACCCATTGACATATTAACTACACTATTGGTCATGTAGGTGTAGATAGTGGAATGGAAACAGAGTTCGAAAGGAGGACAAGAGGCAAAAACAGGGTTGCTACGCGCGAGATAAAAACCTGGGAAACTGAATTATTTTCAAGGTCAGGGAATTGTACGGGAATGTTTTGAACTGTCAAGGAATTTTGAAAATATAGGCTTGTGTCAGGGAATTATCAAGTAACTTTGAACAAATGAATTTCATAGCTTATAGGAGACTTCTGATCAAGGTCCACACTGTTCGGAATTCAAAATCATTTATCAAGTTTACGCTTTGCATACAGACTGGATTTTGTAGTCAAACACAGATGGACTATTTCACTCAAATAATTCAGAATTGAAAGGGTTAAGTTTAAAACAAAACAATAAAAAATATATAAATTTTCACCAAATGTCACAATGTAAAGTGTCAGGGAAAATTTAAATAAGGTCAGGGGATTTTGTTTCTTCTGGTCTGTGGCAGCCCTGAAAAAGATATAACGATTTTAGTATTTATATACATACTTTTACCTATAGTTTTAATAATAATTCTTAATCAGTACAGGCAATAATAAAATACAGCTTTAAGTGTTTTGTGTATACATACGGTTGGGCTGTTATAGGTAAAACTCGTTAACTATTTTTTAGTAAAGAAGAATTTAGATTTTGTTTGCAGGGGCTGCTTAATGCAGGATGAACGTCATGCAGAAATCTCATAGAGGAGCTTTCTGCGTGATGATCACTCTGCGTTCAATCTGTCCCCTGTCTTAAAGACCAGTAATAATACTTCGTAAAATTGAATACCGCTTAAGCCGGTGCTAGTGGGCGTGAGCAGTGTTGCACTTTCAATTGCTGCTCATGAACATACTCAATAAAACCGAGTCTGCAATTTTCTCTTTTTGTGTTGCAATTTTTGCTTTCGTGGGTTCACCTCTCTTCAGAATTTACTGAGAGTTCGAGTTGTCGAGGTTATACTGTTTAATACTCCTGTTTATATTTACACTGTACAGACACAGTCTATTTCGGTGATGGTTGTTTAAACTTGTTGTAAGCCACCTCAAAGGACTCATTAAAACATGTATTTGTTTAATCTTTTACGTCATACATACTCATGTTATAAAAAATGATGTTTTCAAAGTATGTATGCCCCCATGTCAGCCACCTTATTATTATTATGATTGACGACACCACCCAAACGTTCTTTCTTTATGAGATGAGTAAGCATGTAAAATATAAAAAGCACCTATCTGTTACAGGTCAAAGGTGCTGACCAAGTTTTTAGAAAATTGACTTTTGAAGATTGAAGATTGACCTTGAACCTTTACCCACTGACCTCACTATGAACTTTCTAGCTAAAAGTCAGGTTTGAGGAACTTAGTTTAAACGATTATCTTGTTATTGATCAGAAATAATTTTTATGCAAATTTTTATTGTGACATTGACCTTTGACCCAATTACATCAATTTAGGTTATTTTCTAATATTGACCAAGCAATGATCTGCTTTTGATCAGCATGTGTATTTTGAAATCCTGTGTTATAGGGGAAATGAAAAAGTAGTAAAGTTAAGCAGGCAAGGCCATATACAAGACGCAACTACCACCAACACATCGATAGATAGCAACTACACGCCCAAACACACGCACATACGTATACGAGATGAACACAGAAAACCTTAACAAACACACAAGTGCTAGAGATAAACATTCCAAACACGAACAAAAGCACAAGTACAAAGACACAAGGCAAGGAAAAGTAAGGATGACAAACAGAGTACCGCCATGGAACGGTCAGTGGCAAAATCACCACTGGGGTTCTAAACCGGTTTACGGACGACCTAACCTAACACTTATCTCAAAGTCACCCTAGCTTAACAAATACATGTAGTGTAAATAAAGCTATCCCCGCCGGACTTTCCTACAACATAGAAGACGGTACACACATGACAATATGTAAAACATAGCATACCAACTGTGAAAATGAAAAATCTGTCAAATATGTGCTCAATGACGTTGCTGAAGTCTGAGCAACTGCAGGGAGGCCGTTAAGGGCTCGACCGGGAAAAGGTAATACATGAATCTGGTAAGCTCATCTCGTTTCTGAGTTTAAGAGTATACCATCATAAAGTACTACTATCGGCCTGTCATCGCGCAAACAAAGATGACTTTGACCTTCATCCATAATATCATAAATCATTAAGGGTCATCTTTGAACCATGCCCAGTCTCTCTACCAAGTTTCATTATCTTGGGGCAAAAGTTCTCTAGTTATTGATCGGAAATAATTTTGTTCATTGTGACCTATGACCAAATGACCACAAAATTGATCTGGCTTATCTTCTAGTCATGAACATGCAGCATACTGATTTTGAAGTCTATATGTCTTTGTATTCCTCTGATATTTGGTGGAAAACACTTGCTTGGTCTACTCTGTTTGCTCTGTCTCTATGACGTAAATAGTTAATGCAGACTATAAGTAAAAGAGAAAGCTCATGTGGGAAATGTTTATAAAACTCGAACTGATTTTGTTGTTACGAAATACTGAAACTTAAAATTAAATATTTTGCAAAAAATAGGATACAGCATGTAAAGATGAACTAGTAAATAACAAACCATTGCTTACAGGAAGAGAACATAATCTACAAATATCAGAAAATGAATTTGCACAAGTATCCATCGTGAATGACAGTACGTACTATATACGTCAGTATCAAGGTACATAGTGTTTTGGTTTGTCAATGAATGTCATGGTGTTTTGTTTTACATTTTTATATTACGATTGTCTTTGATTTTCATCACCTTTGTTGCCTTGCAATGCGTGTTTTTATGAGTGTGTGACTTGTTTACAGTCGCGATTGTGTTTTGCTTTGTATGCGTGTTCCTAGCTGTAGCAACGTTTGACTTGCGAGAGTGAAATGCATATACAGATTTGTTAGTTATAATTAATAATCGTAGTGTTTACTTACTATATTTTTATATTCACCTTTAATTCTTTCGCTCCTGAATAATGTCGCCTGCAACCTTTATCGTTTGTGACAATTTTCGTTTGTTTATTTTTCTCCCATGTTCTTTCAAATACAATATCAAGTAACAAACGACTTAGATCCTGATGATGCAAACTGTTTGCATGGGTAATCACAGATGCGGCGTTTGCAGCGAAACAGTTAATCCTTTATATGCTGAATATTCAAAGTGCATTAGCACACTGTTTAAGCTCACTTGGCATAAACTGCCAAGGTGAGTTATTGGGATCGACCATTGTTCTTCGTTGTTCGTCCTCAGTTGTGTGTCGTATGTCGTGTGTCGTCAACACTTTCCTGAAACAACATTTCCTCAAACAGCACTGTCTAGAATTTTTACCAACAGGAATGTCCTGCAGTCGACTCTCCATAAATCGTTCTGGTCCATGGCAAAATAGGTCAAAGGACCTAGAATAAAATTTTAATATAAAATGTCTTTAATTTAAATGGCTTCTCATCCTAAACCACTGAATGAATTTCAACCCAATTTCACAGATCTGAGTTATATTCAGGCGACTCTCCATTAGATGGATATAAATCATCCCGGCCAATAGCCTAAGTAGGTTACAAGAGCAAAAATATATTTTAATAAACAAATTATTTAAATAACATCTCCTCCTAAACCACTTAACGATTTCAGCCAAAATTCACAAAAATGATCTTCAGGTAATCTTTCATGATTATTACATAAATCGCACTGGTCCACTTCATTAGTTAGTCACAGGAGCTAAACATTTTTGACGAATAAACTCCTATACTTCTCCTGAACAGTTGAATAGATTCCAACAGATTTCATAGATATGCTTTGCAGGTGACCCTCAATAAATGTTAAATAAATTGTTCAGGTCCATTCCATAAGTAGGTCAAGGGCTAAAATAGATTTTAAAAAACAATTAAACAACATCTCTTCTTATAACAGTTTTAAATTCCCAGTAAATGTACTGTATTATTCATCCTCAGTATATTTGCTGATTATGCATTTATATATTTTTATTTATATCTGCTATATTTAGATACTATGTGCTGTACATATTCATGTGATTACGATAAATGTAGGCATTATATGTTAACAAGACGATGTACGTTTGTATAAGTCTTCAATAAAAATCTGTTCTGTTCTGTTCTGTTCTTATAACACTGACTGGATTTTTACCAAATGTTACGAATGATTTGTAGGTGAACCTCTATCATAGTCATTTCTCTGTCCATTGCATATTTCAAGAGATCACATGAGAACCATTGACTAGATGATCCATACCGGGCCATCATGCCTCACTTGTTAACAAGCCAATCATCGTGAAGGGCTTAACGTTGCCAGAGGAATTTGAATGAATAGCAGTGCAGACCCTACTTAAAGTGTTATTCTAAGATCGCTTTAACCACTGCCAAAATTCCGTCATCCACATACGTTGTCGTTTGCTACAATGTTCAGTTCTTAGTTGTCACAGCAGCACATATTTTGGCTCCTAATGAGGTGCCGAGATAATCGAGGTCTCATATTGATCCCTCCTGTTTGCTTAGGTAATCAAAGATGCGACATTAGCAGCGAAAGAGTTAAATTATGTCTACACTGTTTGTTCGTTTCTCACATGCAACCCTTTAGCCCTTTCCTTCGTGGACATAATCGTGTTTTCACGCATTTGC
The DNA here is from genome assembly GCA_963576725.1 of Azorinus chamasolen. Classification (NCBI taxonomy): domain Eukaryota; kingdom Metazoa; phylum Mollusca; class Bivalvia; order Cardiida; family Solecurtidae; genus Azorinus; species Azorinus chamasolen. Next base: position 26,400,460 of record OY755240.1, read on the forward strand.
AAATAGAGTAGACCCTCTGACAGCTGGCTTTTCCGACGTCGTTTTCCAATATAATAAAACCCCTCTATAACGGAAATCTAGTAGAGAAAAATTCAGATACATTTAGGCAGGTGGCTACATAATGCAGGGTGTAAGTCGCACAGAAAGCTCCTCTGCATCATGTGTATCCTGCATTAATCTGTCACCTATCACCAAGACCGACATTTAAACTGAAAGTCTGGTTTAGAGCGGTTTTACTGCAAATAATGTTCTGGTGTACCAACTTTATACGGCAATACACCTTTAAACCGGACGTTCACTTTAGTATAAATATCGGTCTTTGAGACAGATGACAGCTTAATGCAGGGCAAAAGTTATGCAAAAAGCTCCTCTATGAGCTTTTTGTATGAGTGTCACCCTGCATTAAGCAGCCACCTGTCTTATAGTATCTAAGTCTTCTCCTTTAGAATTCCGGTTTAGATAGGTTTTACTTTAGACTTATGTATCATTATAGCCAAGTCCATGCTAATACAAGTACATGTGTTGGATATTTATTTAATAATGGTTCAAACTATGTTTATATTACATATCGCTTTAAACAATATGTTGGACAAGTACACAACTCCATGAAAAGTTCTATTGGACGAGGTGCATCCGAGTCCAATATAGCTTTTCACAGCTGTGTACGAGTCCAATACATTTCAGTATTGGACTCAACAATAATGACCTCTTTATATTACACCACAGCATCAACCATTGGGATTTTGTCAATACCTATAGTTTTAAGTACGCAAAGAGAGGTAATTTGCTTAGTTTGTGAGGCGCAAGACTTAACTGTCGTAGCTTTGATATGCTTATAATATTCCTTACTTGAGTAGCTGTGATATGCTTATAAATTCTTAACCTTATTTTACTATGTCAACCCCACTCATGCTGAATCTTTAATCCATCCTCATCACGTCATTGACAATAATGCAAACTATCTTCAAAGCTGTACCGATTTTCAGACGTGCTGAGCCATGCGATCTGGGCAAACTGTGCGGACCATAACCAGACAGCTTCTTGGCAACTACCTGGTCTTGGGTCTACACTGTTTAGAATAAATAGCAACATATGGGACCAACATGAGAAGGGTTAACTCTACATACCGTATTAATGGAATTTAGCCTCATGTACTTTTGTTTGTTTTATGTAACATTATGAATATTCTCCATGCATATAATTAAGTCGGCTTTTATAGCTCTTCAGAGCTTGTGTTTCATTATGCACTTTGTGTTAATTGTTTGTAAACCCGCCTCCATGGATAGATATTACTTGGCTTGACCTGACAGCGCTAGTGTTGCTTTTTGCCTTTGTAATGTATTCCTTGCATTAAATTGTCATGGTTTATTTCTTTCTTTAAAATGTAAACTATTGGAATATAGAATGTTTGTTTTAATATTACAAACAAAAGTTTAATTTTAAATTTCAAAATCATGTATTCATTTACTAAAATTAAGCATTATAAACCAAATTGTGTACACATCCTGGAAGCCGGCAAGTTAATACATAAAATACACTAACCATTCCCTCATACTGATGCATTTTGACTTTGTAAAAGTCACTTTCTGAAAACATTGTGATAAATAGAGCATTTGCTCCTATGGTTTCAAAACTACACAATTCTTACATGTTCTTTGTCTCCAGTAAATGCTCATTTTCGGTAGCTTTATTCAAAGAGTCAAAATGTTTGGGTCTAAAAATAGCATATGAGGGTATGGGTAAATAAAGCAACACTAGCACTAGCAGATGCCTGACAGCTATTTGTTTATTTTTGTAATAAAAAGATAAAAATAAATGTCAACGTGTCCATTTAATTATTACCCAGCAGGATAAACACTTGTTGTGAAAATGTCGACTATTGACCTGACACTCATTATAGTGCGTTAGGGTGTACAGTGAAACACCGACAGTTCAACACTAAAACAAGTACAGTGCTCCCTCCCTACAACGGCCCTCTCAATAACGATTCCCTCCTTACAACAACGCATGTCACTGTTTCCGAAACAACACGGCTTCAGAAACAACTTTTTTTCCATCGTATTTTCTTTATGCCTCAATCAAACCCTATGTTGTGACCACTCTTTAGAATCGTTACTATGTGACGATTCTAAAGAGTGGCCACAACATAGGGTTTGATTGAGGCATAACGGTTTGAGTTTTCGAAATACACCCTATCTGGGGATCTGCTAACAAGCTAATTATGTTTGATTTTCCCTCCCTATAACAACTCCCTCTGAACAACACATACACTTTTCGTATCCCAAAGGGTGTCGTTGTAGAGAGGGAGCACTGTATCATTATTGGTGGGAGCTTTCTGCATGGTAGCCACCTGCCTACAATAACATAAACCTTTCATTACTAAAAGTACGCAGTATTGAGATTTGACTGTATATATACTTATATCCATTGCGCTTTACAAATTGACATTCAAATTAATGTATGACCATAAGATACAGCGGAACCGAACGCCTTACTCCACAGATACATGTTAACGCCTTTGAAAAGAGGAGGCCAAGATCAGACGGCTCCTATGGAAGCCATCCAATCAGGGTATGCTATCTTTATATCTGCAGGTATATTTGTAACAATTAGATTTAATTGTTGTCACATATACAATTTCTTATACAATTAATTGTATCATGTAACAAGAAACATGTCAATGTTTACGTTACATGTACTAATAAAGTGTTTTGAATCTTGAATCTTAAACCTATACGTTATGTAAACGCCTTTCACGCCTCTACAAACAGAGTGGACTCAGATAAGACGGCTCATATAGTCATCTGACTAGGGCCTGCTCTGTTTGCTGATATATTATAAAAAGATTTGACTCTTAAAACAGATAAGGAATGATTCGTATTAAATGAAAACTCCCAGTCTTTTCACTAATTCTGTATGAAATTTACCTGCATTCAGCAGCCACTTGCCTAAAAGTATCTACATTAGCATCAATAATTCCGGTTAAGAGGGGTTTTACTGTACAATAAAAACAGTCCCTGGCTGTCACTTCCAAAGACCTTAAACCCAGATGAGACGCCGAGTAACTTCACTAACTTGGCATCTCTCCAGGATCAAAGGTGTTTGACATCTCATCAAGACTCAATATGTTTGACACTCGGTCAATAACTTTCTCAAAACCTTGATTTAGTCAGAAGTGGCATTAGATCCGAATATGAGCAGACATTGTTCAAATGTTCACAGCAGAGTTTATCCTGAGCTACACATTCTAAACACAATGCAATCAAGTACTTCCTACAATACTCTCGCTAAATATATATGCCTATCTAATCTCTGATCTGCAACACGCTGTATATTACAATGTACAACCATTTAACCCATTACGCCATTGATATTGGCCTTCATATGTTTCACGTGAAGCCTTCAAGCTGGCGATAGGTCGGTGGTTCTACGCGGGTACACGAAACAATGCAATCCTTTTTTTGTGTGCGGAAACAGCCTATATACCACTATGCAAGGTCTAATTTATTCTCTGCCGACACTAAACATTTTTCAATCAGATACTAAGTGCAACTAATGCATGCTTACGCTATATCGGCCGCCATTTTGAATATCACAAAATTCCCAATGCTAACAAAGTGACACCCGGCCTAGGATCAGTCCATATGACCCCCTTAACAATAATCAGGCAAGAAAAAACTACAGACCACTATGCAAGGTCCACCATTTTCTCTGCTGGACTACTCTTGGATCTTCCCCCGCCTGTATCTAGCTGGACATATGATATGATTGAAATAAACACAAACAAACACATTTTACCCCATAGCTATACCATTTATGCGTCTTTTGTAAACAGAGTAGATATAGATCAGACGGCTCTTTCCGTAGCCGTATGATCAAGGTCTACTCTGTTTTGCTTATACATACATGTATATAGATCTGATAAATGGCACTATGAGCAATGTGTTTTACATTGAATATTAAAACAACTGTATAATCAAATTAAACATAGGATTCTTTAGCAGGTGATTGCTTAATGCAGGGCATAAGTAATGAAGAAAACAATATGGGAGCTTTCCATGTTACTTTTTTCCTGCATTAAGCTACTACCTGTTTAAAAAAGCCAAAAATTAAACTTCTTTTAAACGGGTCTTTAACCCTTAATCTAGACGCCTTAAACACCTTTGAAAACTAATTGGTTACAGATGAAACCACTTATGTATGAACTTTCTGATCAAGTACTGCTCTGTAGACACGTAAATTGAAAATAAAAGCTAGAACAATGAAAAAAATCAAATCCTGTTAAAAAAGGAGACATCGTTACGAGAAATAAAAAAGTTTTTCAAATCACGTTAAACGATTTTGGCAGCGTATCGGATTTTGATTTTTGTTTCAAATTCTGTGGACCCTGTGCCTTTCGAATAGTGCTCCCTTCCTACAACGACCCTCTCAATAACGATTCCCTCCTTACAACAACGCATATCACTGTTTCCGAAACAACACGGCTCCAGAAACAACCTTTTTCTATCGTATTTTCTGTATACCTCAATCAAACCCTATGTTGTGACCACTCTTTAGAATCGTCACTTTATACTTTATATTAGTAATAATGAACTAAAACTGATTTATAGCTCAGACACTTCTATGTCACGATGCATATGCGATTTGCACTAGAAACTAGATATTTGCCGTCTAGCTGTAGATGAGTTTTAGACACGGGATTTAAGCTGTTTCCGTCTTTCGTAGTTTCTTGTTTTAGCACACCTGAGTATACCCAGTTGAGATTTTGTGATCGACCATCGCCAGGTGTCCGTCTGTTCATCCGTCCTTCGTTTGTCAGTCCTCCGTCCGTGCATTAAACGGCATCGCCTTCGAATTCACAAGGCAGAATATAACTGTACATGAATGGTCTTAGTATAATGGTCTATCAAAACGATAAATAATTTTGATTCATGTTGAAAGTTGGCTATCATGGAAACCAAAATAAATCTTAAACAAACCGATCGTCAGAACTAACGATATTTAAAAGGAATTGTCTTCTATTGACATTCTACCTTAATTGCTAAACTCATGTCGATATCTCAAAACATATGATAAGGACTGGTCAGGACTAGATTTTCTTATATAACAATACAGAACACCTTTAACAACTTTCTTCTCCTAAATTGGTGTTTCAGTTTGAATGGAATTTGGTAGAAATTGTCACTTGGCGACCTTTTATCAACATTGCTAAAACCATGCCGATACCTGAAAAAATAGTGTCGCCTGGGACGCGGTTAAATTGCATTATATGACTAAAGGAGATAATACATGTACCTCCTTCTCTTAAGCCGGTGGTCAAATCTGAATAGAAATTTGTAGAAATTAGTCCTCTATTGGCCCTGTTTCAGAACTGCTAAAATTAAGTCCCAGTCCCCTCACGGTCATATGTTTTGAGATAACAGCATGAGTTAAGCAATTTAGGCAGTAGGTCACTAGAAGACTATTCCTTTCAAACATATCTGGTTTTAGACAAAAAGATATTTAAAGATTTACTTTGGTTTCCATGACAATCAATGTTCAACATGTTAATTTAGCAGTTTTGTCAGATCATGATACTAAGATCATTTATGTACAGTTTGGTTACATTCTGCCTTGTGCATTTGGAGGTGCCGTTTAAAGCACGGACGGACTAAAAGATGCATGGACGGACATCGGATCAGAAAAAAACTCATCTGAGCATACTTAGGTGTGCAGATATCGGGAAACTGCAAAACAAGTAACTATGTAAAATCCCAGCTTTAAACAGACTCATGTTTATATGCAAGATATATCTAGTTTCTTGTGCTAGAGCAAATTGCATGTTCATCGTGACACAGAAGTGTCGGAAGTGTCATGCAGGAAATGCCACATACGGTTTCAGTTCATTATTACTAATACACGTATAAAGTATAATGTATGAATAATAGATAAAATAATGTTTTTGTTAGTATTGTATTCAATCGATATGCTGCTACTGATTTATCTTATACATGTATTAACTTTTTATAAAAAAATATATTAAATGAACACAAAATACATGTACGAAAGGCACAGGTTCCATGGAATTTGAAATTTGTTTTCAAATTACGTTACAGTGTCGAATTTACGTGATTTGAAAATGTGTTTCATTTCTCGTGACGATGTCCCCTTTTTAACGGGATTTGATTTTTTTTTTAATTTCTCTTTTTTTCATTGTACGTGTCTACACTGCTCTGTTTTCTTATTGAATTGTATAGATTTGATTATCTTTTTCGCTGATGAATATTCATGTAGGAACTAATGACGTCATGGATATAAATATTAAATAAGAATATTTTTATAATGGCATATGCACACAGGGCATTTTGCCTCAGGCAGAAGCTGTAGAATCAAAACTATGTTACACCATAAGCAAACAGAACAGACCCTGATTAGACGGCTCCTATAGGTCTATATGGTCTTCTCTGTTTGCAGATGCGTCAAAATCGCTTACATAAGGAGAATGGTTTTACAGTCTATTCCTTGCCTAAGACATATTGTATTTGTAGGCCATTATACAGCCAGATAATACATATTCATGATATCATTATTTCAAATTGCACTATAGGTCTTCCGGTATATTATCAATACAATTGTTTCTTTAACCCTTTATCTCATCAATATTCATAAGGAAGCAATGAATGTATAAACATCAGTAAGCACATTGTTGTTTTTTGCTCATGGTAGAAACTAGGGATGTTTAACGGTAAGCAAAAACCGGTTAACCCGACATAAAATTAGACCATTGTCCAGCCGAGAAAAAATTGTCTACCTGATGTTAGTTCTAAATGATAATGAAATACACCCGTTCTTTGAAGAATATATGGACATACGTCGAAAAGATTGAATTCAGATCTAAAGCTGCGTTCGATCTGTATCCAGACTGCTTTGAAAATTATTGAAAGTCTGTAAAATGACACTGATTACGTATACGCGTATGAAATATTGGGAGGTGTTCTATTAGGCTTTAGATCCGACTCAAAACTGAATTTCAAGGAACATGTTCCAGTTCTGAAGTTATTTTCCACCTGCATGATGAAATTCGTGTGATTTTGACAAAATATGCATACCCATTTGATTTGGTAAGCACCCGATCTGGATCTGGATCCCTTCATTTTTAAACCCGTATTCTAGAAACTGTAGAATCAGATTTATATTATTTTATGGTCCCTACAGAAGCTATCAGGTATGGATCTATTCTGTTTTCAATTGTAGATTACAGAAATTACGATTAGGAGACACTAGGCACAAAGTAGAACTGGTTGTAGCAAGCATGTTAATGGTCTAAGTAAGTGGGGGGGCTTTATTAGTTGAGCATACGATTCAAAAATAGACTTGGTTTCCTATCAATTTGGGTATAAAATTTTAAAAATAGACTTTGATTTCCTATAAACGTTTAAAAATAAACTTTGCTTTCCTATAAAATCTACACAATGAAGAAAATCTGATAAATACTACAGGAGTGGCTGTAAATCTTATAGTACCGTTGGATTGAAATAATTATTCATTACAAAAAAACACACAGGGAGATTCTGATAAGAAGATTTTATATTGATGACGTTATAGTAGTTGTTTGACACATGTAATAAATGGCAAAATTTAACCCTTTTCCAGTTGAAATTTCATGTAAGAAATAATGACATTATGAAAATTTATTACCCCAATGTTTATACATATACAGTAAAACCTCTCTATAACGACCACTAAATTGTGTTAATTATTTGGTATTTAGGACAGGTAGGCGCTTAAAGCAAGGTTAAAGTAAAACAGAACGCTCCAATAGGAGCGTTCTGTTTAACTTTAACCTTGCTTTAAGCAGCCACCTGCATTTAACTCAAAATACTTGATGTAATTTAGTGGTCGTTATAGAGAGGTTTTACTGAAATTGCATAGTGTGCAAATGATGCTTTGGTATTGATAGAGACTGTAGTATCAAACATATTATAATGTTATAAGCAATCACATCAGACCCTTATCTGGGTCTACTTTATTCTCAAATGTGTGAAAAAAATTGTTTGCATGAAGGAACGGTTTACGAGTGGTGTAAGAAATTCATAACATATGATTATACATTTAACCATTTACTCTATGAATATTGAAATCAAGAACTGTTACTGCATGAATATTCTTGGACTGAAGTTTTATAATAAGCTACATTGTAATTACATGTTCTTGTTTTAAATAATACATTGGCAATGACAGTTTTGACTGGGACAAAATCTATATTATTCCCTTAGCAAAATGATAGCTCCTACAGGTCTACTATGTTTGTTAAGGTGCCAGAAGGTCAACTATATGATGGAAAAGGGTTAATGCAGCATTTTCAGCATGGATTTAACCATTTAAAGATTGAATTACATTTTGGTTGTGTTCATCGATGTATAAATCCAGACCTGATCACACACAACTTGCATGAATGCACAGATTTCGCTTTTCTTTCGCTTAACAATTTGTCTTACATAAAAGCCTTTTCACGCCTCCACAAACAGCGTAGAACCAGATCAGACGGCTCCTGTAGCCGTCTGATAAAAGTCGGCTTGCCTACCAGATTATATAAATCTGATTCTACAGTGTTTATCTAAGCCATCAATTCATAAAATCGCGTTAATAAATATTCAAGGAATGGTAAATTCATTTATAAACTAGAAAAGTGTGTCTGTAAGACACAGCGATGCCCCCGTTTAGGTGCTTGCCTATCGGCAGGTAAAATTCCCAAGTCATTTGACATTGACCTTGGGCTTGCGGACAGCATGGACTAGGTACGTAATGAATGCATGGATAATGCTTAATGTGTATATGCATTTTGATGCCAATAGCTACAGAGGTTAGTGAGATATACGACGATGAAAATACTGTGACAACAACTGAATGTAAATTTCTTAAGTCATTTGACCTTGTCATTGGACTTTCAGACAGCATGGGTTGGGTGTGCAATGGAAGATGGTAGTTAATGTGTATATGCCGTGCGAATAGCTATATTAGTTAGAGAGAAATAAGACAATGAAAAAACTGTGACAACCAACTGCATGTAAAATTTCCAAGTAATCCCTAAGTCACTTGACTTTGACATTGGGTTTGCGGGCAGCATGGGTTGGGTGAGCAATGAAAGTATAGATGGTATTTAATGTGCATATGCAATTCCATGCGAATAGCTATCATGGTTGGGAAGATATAAGACAGTGAAAAAACTGTGACAACCAACTGCACGTAAACTTTCCAAGTCATTTGACCTTGACCATGGGCTTGCGGGCAGCACTGGTTGGATGCGGAATGAAAGTATGGATGGTGTTTAATGTGTATATGCAATGGCAAATAGCTACAGTGGTAAGGGAGAAGTAAGAAAATGAAAAAAACTGTGACAACCAACTGTACATAAATGTGACAACCAACTGCACGTAAAATGTCCAAGTCATTTGACCTTGACCTTGGGTTTAAGGGCAGCATTGGTGGGGTTCCAAATGATAGCACAGATGGTAATTGATGTGTATGTGAAGTTTCATCTGTATAAGAGTTACAATTACTGACATATAACACTTTATAGTAAAGCGTGACGCACTGACGGACAGACAGACAGACGGACGAACAGGTGCAAAACATAATGCTCCCTGACTGTCGTCACCGGGGCATACACATGGGAAAGGGTTAAAACTTACGCAATGTCTCATCAGTCCTATCTATAGAACTATCATATACGCTGTAATAAAATAGATATTGAGTATTGGAAACCCAATATAGTGGCCATTCATCGCCAGTTAGAACACCTGATATTCAATGAGTGATCAATTCATTTATAACAAACGAGAAAGGTTTAAAACTTACATCCACGCAATGTCACACCTGGTTTATCTATAGAACAATTTCATCTGCTCTAACAGAAATAGACATGAGTATTGGAAACCCACTGGGGTGACTATTCATCGCCAATCAGAACACCTGAAATATATTCTACGAACTCTGACGGAAGAAGACGAATAATTAAGATTGTATTAATTGTATGCTTAACTCTTTGCATGCTAGGGACATGGCTGTATACAAAGTTAGTTTGAATCCAGATCGAACTGCATTCTGTGGTATCTCATTTGGATCCGAACTGTTTGACATTCTGGACATATTTTACAAAGAAATGAGACAATGTTTATTTTAGGAATTGAAGCAGACGACAATTGTTGCAGACGAAAAACTACTTGCGAGTAAAGAGTTAACCCTTTCAGCGCCAAATTTCTAAGTGTCGTCTGCAATCCAAATTTTGTTAAATCATTTGGTCCAGTAAGGAAATGAGATAATTAAATGAAAATTTGAAAAGAATGAAGCACATATATATAAATAGAGAATGAGACAAAAGTGAAGTCCCTGATCAGACGCCGCCTTGAAAAGACGGCGTCTGATCTGGGACTGCACTATTTGTCGTGGTACATTTATGCGGCTTCGGCGGTTAAATTGTTAACCCTTTCAAAGCTGAAATTTAAGAGTCGTATAATCCAACGTTGTTCATTGGTAGAGTCCATACAAATTGCGAGAGGATTTTGAATGACAGTGTAGACCCTAATCAAAGGGTTCCAGCATTGCACGGACACATTTTCGTGACAGACTACAGTAAAATTTCTCTAAATCGGACGTTAAATTTAGTACAATTTTCGGTCTTGGAGACAGGTGGCAGCTTAATGCAGGATGAAAGTCATACAGAAAGATCCTTCAGGAGCTTCTGCATGACGTTTACCCTGCATTAGACTACTAGAATTCCAGATCAGAGACGTTATATTTACATGCTACTCTCCCTTTGAATTCGCGTGCAGGTATTATCTCATTTGTGAAAACATTCTGTTACACGTTTCATGGTTACTACCAAAACCCTTTTAATTAGATTGTATTTTTTATAGAGAAAGAAAGATAATGTAGTTTTATTTTACGAAAGTAAAAAATCAGAGGCACTCTGCAATGCACAATCAGTGTTGAATCTACCCTTTGCATGACAGAGACGATGTGTTTATGCATTTACTGTAGGAGCTCTCTGCTCAGAGTCTGCTTTTGAAATAGCATCGTTCTGATTCCATGGTCAAGAACTTATAATGCCATTATCAAACAATAAGCTAATAACTATTTATAGTCATTAAACTGGGGGCTTGCCATGGAAACGGTTAAAACGTTACCTAAAGTTAATGTTTCGGTCATCAAATTGGATATTTTGTTTTCTGAAGATTTTGTCATCATGTTAAACTTCATTTGAAGATGTTTTCTCTTATGTTGGCATTAATATTCACGAGTATACAAATAAGGTAATTTAAAAGAACAAGCTGGAAATAAATGTACAATGTCTTATCTTCAATTTTGTACCAGTTTTATAGGTTTAGGACAACAACTGGTTGTGATATGGGCGAATTTGCAGGTATGGGTCATCATTACAAAAACTGGGAGGGGGGTTTATCATGGAAACGGTTAAAATACACATAGCGTAAAATAATTTAAACTTGTTCACATTTCGGGATTCTGATTCAGTAGACTTTTCAGAACAGTTTGGTACCCATGAAAGAAGTCTAGGGGAGGGGGTGCATTTAATAAGGATACTGTGAATGATACATCTGATAGAGAGGTAAAACGTGACATGAATATACTGAATCTGGATTCAATTCTGTGGGCTCCTATAGCCGTCCGATCTGGCTCTACACTGTATGCAAACGTGTAAAAAGACGTATTTATGGAGTACACGGTTAAGTGTCCCGTTTACTGATTTAAAGATAGGAGTCTTTAGCATGGCACAAGTAATGCAGAAAGCAATATGGGAGCTTTCCATAATACGTTTGTCCTTCATTAAGCTACCACCTGTTTAAAAGTCCAGAAATAAACTTCTTTTTAACCCTTTCGCTGCCAAACTCTGCCGTCTGCTAACTTTGTCGTCTGCTACAAAATTTCATTCTTTTGATTTTCTTCATTTTTGTTTTAAAAACATAGTAACAGTAACAAACAGTTTGGATCCTGATGAGACGTCGAGTTACTCGGCGTCTCATCTGGATTCAAACTGTTTGCATAGGTAATCACAGATCCGGCATTTGCAGCGAAAGGGTTATTAGAGGACTTTTATCCCTTAAAATGATAGAGACGCCTTAAACACCTTTATACAAAGCAAGCTAATACATACTCACGATGACATTAGTTCTTGCATAAATATTCACGAGGTAAAGGGTTTAGACACATTTTACTATATTTGTACATGTATATAATCAGTACAAGTCTACTGTGTTTCCTTAATCCTTCACCTCATCAATATTAAGGAATTAATGAATATAATAAATATCAGTAAGCAGATTGGTTTTGTAATGACATAATGTACACGTGAACTGTTGGTCATGGTAGAAACTGTAGAATCAGATTTATATTATTTCATACGCTAGGAGCTTTCTGCATTACTTTTGTCCTGCATTAAGCAACCACCTGCTTATAAAGACATCCATGTTAATTCATTAAGTGGTCGCATTAGCGGGGTTCTACTGTATTTCATACGCTAGCAGGGCAAATGATCAAACGGCCCCTACAGAAGCCATCACATATAGATCTACTCTATTTGCAAAAAGCATAGTAAAGTTTATAGAGTACAGGATTAGGAAATAGAACTGGTTCTTGCAAGCATTTTAATGGTCAGAGGGAAATAACTTTACAAGTTGAGCATAAAAATGCACTTAGTTGGTCTTATAAATAGCATAAAATGAATTTAGTTGGTCTTATAAATAGCACAGGAGTGTGAACAGAGCGAAATGAATGGTTACTATGCAAATATGTATGCAAATAAGTTGGTATTCTGTTATTGTTAAGATCTTCTTATAACATGGCTGTTTTTGTTGAAGGGTGTTTGATTTACAATGGAAAGAGAATTATACGTGAGAAGAACATGTGTTCGTAGAGATGTGTGTTCATATTAGGAAGAGAATTATTCTTGAGAAGAATAGGTGTGCTTAGAGATGTGTGATTCACAAAGGGAAGATAATTATTTTAAGAAGAACATGTGTGTTTAGAGATGTGTGATTCACAATGGGAAGATAATTATTTTTGAGAAGAACAGGTGTGTTTAGAGGTGTATTTTTTACAATGGGAAGAGAATAAGTCTTGAGCAGAACAGGGATGATAATCTGGTAAGAAGAATTATTTGTATTCATGATTTTGTAGTTTTTAGACACATGTAATACATGACAACTTCTAAGCCTTTCCCTATTAATTATTTATGTAACAAATGACGTTATGAATATCTATTTACAGTAAAATCTCTCTATAACGACCACTAAATTACATTAAGTATTTTCCTGTAAAAGGCAGGTGGATGCTTAAAGCAAAGTGAAAGTAAAACAGAACGCTCCTATAGGAGCGTTCTGTTTTACTTTAACCCAGCTTTAAGTAACCACCTACCCAAAATACCAACTAATTAACACACTTTAGTGGTCGTTATAGAGAGGTTTTACTGTAGTTAAATTTTAACATTTGCATATGTGTACAGGATGGTTTGTTATTAGTAGAAATCGTAGAGTTAAACCTATCATAATCTTGTAAGCAATCAAAGCAGATCCTGATCTGGGTCTAGTCTATGTGCAAAAGTGTATGAATGAAAGGCTTATGAGTGGTGTAATAAAAGGAGAATCTGTTGCGAGTTGTCTTTTAAGATCAAATGTTCCTAAACGAGCCTTAGAAAATGTTATTAAGAGAGGCTTTAGCGAGCTTAAAAACATTTTCTTAGTGAGTTTAGGAACATGTGATCTTAAAATACAACGACCATCATATTCCTTTTCTCACATAACCAAACAGTGTAGATATAGATCTATTTTCGCCGTTTTAATTGCATGTAAACAACGGTTTTCCCCAGTTTTATTGTATACATGTATATTCTAAAATGTTCTTACACGTGTTACTGATAAGAGAATATTAACCCGTTCTTCTAACCTGGAGATAAGAGAAGTTATGTGAGAAATTCATAACACATAAGCATATACTTAATCATTTACTACATGAATAGTCTCTGCCAGTTTCTGTCATAAACCATTATAAAAATCAACTAATTGATATGTATGATGTAATAATACATTACATGAATTTGCAAAGACATACTACAAAATAATAATCTTCAAAAAATCTCTACAAACTTGATATTGATATCGGTGAAAGTCACCGCTTCAAACCGAAAGTAAATACTTACAAACCGAAAGTAGTGACTTTCGCCGATATCAATATCAAGCTTGTAGAGATTTTTAGAAAATAGTATTTGAAGTTATTGTGAATACACAATATGCATTCATGCTATAAGACCGGGACATGTCATATAGATCAGTTGTATGTTTTTTCGACTTGAATTACAGTGTATTTCTATTTCGAACCTCAGAGTCAACCTGTGTCCTTGAGAGGTTGGTTGTCACTTTGGCGACTCGTTGTAAAAACGTGTTAATATTCTGAGGAAAAACAGATGACTGCTCATCAAGAGTGATGATCTCTGTGATAAATGAGACACAGTTTATGGAAATCGGTGGTCAAACAAGCTTTCAAGGACGATCGCAGTGAATGAACCCATCGATTTTTGAGCAGATTTCGGCCGGAGTTGAATACCTGTTACTTATTATATAGAGAAGGGGTGTTCGCGAATTATTTTATTTTTGGTTTGGTCAGAAAACTATAATTTGGTATGTTTTAGATACTTATGACATGTGATTAAAAATAATGTATTTGTATGGAGTTGTTGTTGTTGTTGTTGGTGGTGGTGGTGGTGTTGAGACATAGCATGTGAAGGGCAGCTGTGATATAAATTAGTGCGTTGTAGTTGCAAATGTACTTGAATTTATTATTATTTTGTGATTTTCAGAATATGTATATTGATTGGCTGATAAGCGATTATCAAGATTCCAATTATCAATTCATATTATTTAGAACCAAGAAAACAAGAACACATTCAAGTATTATTTATCTTTCTTTCGCAATGCAGAGAACATCTCAAGCAACTGAGTTTAGTGTAGATTTTGTACTCATGAAAATCAGTCTGAATAATTATGAGAAATTCATAAATATTCATTCAATAAATAGACAGAGTGAAAAGTATTCATTTTGTAGCCGGGTAGAGGTTGTGTTGAAACAGTTGATAGGCTTAATTGTGTGACTTGGTAGCTTAGTCGGTAGAGTGTTGGCATGGTAAACCAGAGGCCTTTAGTTCGAGTCCCAGTCGAGTCACAACATTTTCACCATGTTACAATTTCATTTCATTAAGTTTAAAAATTATCATATTAAATTTCTGAATAGGTCTGGTACACCATTATATCAGTTTTCAAAAAGTGTACATTTTTATCGTAAACTGTCATCAACACCATTAAGTCTATTGTCACCCCACGCCCTAGATCCCCTTTTCCCCACAACAACCACTTTCTATACCAAAGAATATATGCTGGGAAAGTGGGAACACACAGAGGCAACAGTACGGCGTTGAAGAAAATATGTGTAGTAACAGTTTCCGCCACACAGACTTTTGGGATCTTAGCAAACATAATAGACCTAAAGGAGATGTCTAACCAGGATCTGCTCCGTTTGCGTATGGAATAATGTAGATGTCACAATAGAAATTACAATTCAGGACAATCGCCGATTCTCCTAGGACAGTCTTACCTAGTGTAGTATCACCTAGGACACACTCCATTTACAATATATCCTCGGATAATCAGTGATTCTACTAGCACAGATTCCGATAATTTGTCACAAAATGCGGTACAATATGTTACACTTGAATTTACCATAAGTCTAAGATAAAAAACATATATCGTACATAAAATAAGAGATATAATACTGATGGCTTATCAGTGGGATTGGGGTAAATTTGATGATTGTTGTCATACTGAAGCTGATAATATGAACAGTGTTTTCAAAATCAGGTTCTAGAATATTTTTCTAAGTCCATTCCATCATATTCATTCGATTTGCCGCCTTTGCAAACAGAGTGGTCTCAAGTCAGACAGCTCCAATAGAACCAGGGCCTGCTCAGTTTTCTTGTAGAATTTCATAGTATTGAGAACATTTTTGTTAACCCATTCCCTTGTATTTATGCATTTTGCGCCTTTGCAAATAGAGTAGATCAATGTCAGACAGTTCCTAAAGGATCTGGCCCTGCCCTGTTTGTAAATGTCTGTCAGTGAATTGGTTAATATCTGAATATAAATAATGATATAATTAACTATGAGTTTTGCAGAAATAGTTTTAATTCACCTGCCAGTTGAGTTCCACCTGGATGGTATTTATAAATAGTTTGGATCCTGAGGCTTTAGGCACATTTGTTTTAGAGACAAAAAATCACCCAGGGACCGGATAAAATTACCGTGCACCCCATCTGACATTTTAGCTTACTTTAGTATGCTCAGGTGAGAATTTGTGATCGCCCATCGCCCGGCGTCCATCCGTCCGTACATCTATCCGTTTGTTCGCGTACACGGATTAATGCTTATGTGACTCTGAGAACAAAATATATTTTGTGTTTCTCTTTTCAAGTGACTAAATTTTCATTTATGTGACTATTTTGAACAAACAAATAGTCACATAACACTCAGTCTGTGAAGACGTCCGTCCGTCCGCCCATCAACACTTATTGCTTTAACATCTCCTCTGAATTCACAGGACAGAATGTAACCAAACTTTAAAGAAACGATTTTTGTATTATGTTATAACAATATTCATCCATCCTCTTCTCTAAACCCAGTCGTCATATTTGAATGATATGTTATAGGAATAGTCACCTGGTGACCCTTTATTTAAAACAATAAAATGATTTCGATATCTCAAAAAACATGACCACCAGGGCTGGGGATAGATTTCCTTATGTAACTATATATAAAACTTTTAAAACTCTTCTTCTCCAACATTGGTGGTGCAATTTGAATAGTTTTTGGTAGGAATAGTCGTCTGGTGACCCTGTATCATAATTATAAAACTCTTGTTAATATCTCAAAACCATGGCCGTTAGATTTTCTTATGTAACTATATAGAAAACCTTTAAAATATTCTCCAAAACTGGTTGTTAATTTAAATGTTATTTGGTAGTAATAGTCGCCTGGTAACCCTTTATCAATATTGTAAAAAACATGCTGATATCTAAGCAATCCTGGTCACCAGGGGCGGTTTTAGATTTCCTTACATAACTATATAGAAAGTATTTAAACTCTTCTTCTCCAAAGCTGGTGGTCCAATTTGAATAATGGCATTTGCCTGATTTATACCTCTTTTTGGTGGTCCTATTGGAGAAAATGTTCTGTACTTTGTACATCAATCCAACTTCCTCGATTAATTTGTGAAAAGAAAATATCTTTACACTTTTCTTCATACAAACGGGTTTTCACATCTTTGCAGAGTAGACCCAGATCAGACGTTTGATCAGGGTCCGCTCTGTTTGCTTCCGACATGATATAGATAAAATGTTACTGATTTTGTCAAGCAAAGAATTCCTTTGAACATTTCACATTATAAAGATTCAGTTAATCAATATCTATGACATCTACTTACGTCATCATAAAGGTCAGTAGTGTAGTTACAATATCATTGCAAACATCGGCATTACAGTGTGTCTCTGTTTAGTATGGTTCATGTCTAAAATAAAACAAATAGAACACAACCGTGCTCTAATCGTTGTCAAATTAACCATTCGCTTGCTATTCACGTCAATATACCTACCTATGAATAGTGAAGACCCAGATGAGACAGCTCTTGCAGGAGCTGTCTCATCAGGGTCTGCACTATTTACAAATTGATTGTGCAACCAGTGCACTCCACAGCAGTGGTTGTACAGAGAAATATTTGTAGACAGTGAAGATATATGTAATTGTACAACACGGTATGGGTAAAGAAGGAGAAATTATTTTAAAATTCAGCAAGAGAAGGGTTAACCAACTCATGTATGAAATAATTAGTTTATGAATATCAGTTAGCTTTTTTTGAATGGCAGTACGAACAATGCTTCTTATTGGCAATCAGTATATGTTCTGCGCATTATTGGAATATAGACACATCTGGAATGGTGCGTCATAATCCGAATGCCTAAAACGAGCTGGGCAATTCAGTTTGAATCCTGATGAAATTCAGTGAAAGTTTTGTATTATGACTTAGAGCTTATTTTTGTATAACATATTAGACCCACGCGATATATCTTATCAGTCCTACCTTTAGAACAATCACGAAGTAGACGGAATGTCTATCTAAAATGGAAACCCACTTGCATGATTAATCATCACATTCTTACCCCTTTCAGCGCTGACATTTCAGAGTG
The DNA here is from genome assembly GCA_963576725.1 of Azorinus chamasolen. Lineage (NCBI taxonomy): Eukaryota > Metazoa > Mollusca > Bivalvia > Cardiida > Solecurtidae > Azorinus > Azorinus chamasolen. The sequence continues at coordinate 26,418,740 of OY755240.1, forward strand.
GAATAGTTCATCGTTGTTTGTTGGTCGAGTCCACACAGTAAGAAATGGTAACATTTGCGAGAGGATTTTGAATGACAGTGTAGACCCTGATCAGAGGACTCTCATATTCAAATGGTTTACATCACAGACACATGTTTGGTGACAGACGATTTGCATTCTACACTCCTTAGTTTCAGCGTGCGGGAATGTTCCCTTTGTCAAAACTTCCTGTCTCACGTTTCATGGTCACTACCAAAACTGTTTTGAATCAATCGTATTGTTTATAGAGAAACAAAGATAATGTACAGCTGTATTTTACGAAGTTAGAATTTAACCCTTTCCCTTATGTAAGCGTACTTTGATGCATCTGCAAACATAGTAGAACCAGATAAGACGATTTCTATAGGAGCCGTCTGGTCAGGGTCTGCTCTGTTTGCTATGGTGTAATACAGAATGATTCTACATCTTCTTCCTGAGTCAAAATGTCTTGTGTTCATAAAGCATTACAAACTAATCTTATTAATATTTATGATGCCATTGTTTCTTATAATTTATGAATATGCATCAGGGAAAGGGTTAAGGGACAATTTGCTGTGCGCACACAACGTTTAAGTTACACTTTACATGACACAGAGATGCATTGTTCATGCATTTGCGACCAGTAGATCCAGATTAGACAGCACCTGTAGGTGCCTGATCACCGACCAGAGTCTCCCTTGTTTGCTTATCAAATGGCATCATCTGATTATGAATAATATAGATATAATTCTACATTTTACCACGGTCAAACCTTCTGGTCTAAAATTAGTTAATTAATATTCATTATGTCATTTTCTTACATGAATACTCATGTGTTCAACAAGTGCACGACATGCAGGTGCCGTCGCTCATCTGTTCTAGTGTAGCCCTTGTGATGGTCAACAACTATGTGAAGTTTCATAAGACTTCCGATTAGTAAAGAAGCAATGGCCAACGTTTAAGTTTCAAAAAGACGACAATGACGACAACAACGACGAAGTCAACGATGGCAATGCCTACATTGGATTTACTACAATAGTTTGTATTTTTTTTTCAAAACAAACAGACTATGTAATAAACAAATTACCGCTTAGGACAGCTTTTATTTTAAACTTATTAAAAACAATTTTTTCTTCAACTCTGTACAATTTCCACGGTGTGTTCCCACTCTCCCCCAAATATATTCATTTGGTATTTAGTAAAACTAGTAATTGGGGGTTTGGGGTATGGTCTCTTGGTGTTAATGAAAGTTATTACATGTACCAACGTTAAAGTTGGGGACAAACCACACAACCAACCAACAGACGGAGCAAAAACATGCATACAGACATAAAAGTTATGAAGTTGAATGAATACTTTTCACTTTGTCTATTTATTGAATGAATATGTATGCATTTCTCATAATATTCAGACTGATTTTCATGACTACAAATTCTGTACTAAACGATGTTAGGGGTGTTCCCTGCATTGAGCAAGAAAATAAAAGAATACTTGCAAATGTTCTTGTTTTCTTAGTTCTAAACAATATTAATTGCTAACTTGAATCGAGGTAATTGCTTAACAGCCTATCAAAACATATTTGACAACTTACAAATTAATAATATAAACAAGTACGTTTAAGATGGAAATGTGTTAATTGGTGTTGGTGTTAAGTAAGAGTGATAAAGAAGCTGAAATTTTGAATCACATTTTGTATATTTTAGTATTATCTATCATGAAAAGGTACAATTTCTAAAAAAAATATATAATTTTGACTTATTTAGAAAATTAATATGATTTTAATAAACAAATGAATGGAATAAACAAGACGTATTTGTGAAACACTTGACCCCCAATATGACCTTTGACCTTGCTGTATGACTTGACCTTGAAAAGTCACCTCTAAAAATGTTCACCTCCATAAGTTGCATATGTATGAAAAGTGTGAAGTACACGTGTATATATGTGCAATTGCGACAAAATTATTGCCAACAACAACGTTAGGGACAACTTGTACAACCAACAGACACGGCAAACAAAATTATGCATAACGAAATAGAATTTATGAAATAGAATGAATAATTTTCACTTTTTATTGAACGAATGTGTATGAATTTCTCATAAATATTCAGACTGATTTTCATGACCACAAATTCAGTACTAAACTGATGTTGGAGATGTTCTCTGTATTGAGTACGAACTATAAAGACTACTTGCAAGTGTTCTTGTTCTCTTGGTTCTAAACAATATGCACTGCTAATCGGAATATTGATAATCGCTTACCAGCAAATCAAGATATATTTTGAAAATTACAAAGGAATAATACATGTATAATCATGTACACTTGTAACTAAAATGTAAATCATACTTCATAGATCTGATTCAGAAGTTTCTTTCACAGCCAAACATTCATTGCTAATACATCCAGTCCATTAATATTCACGCATTAACAAATTGTTGTTGTAATATACATGCAGGAAATGATTACAAATTATTCATGTGTTATGTAATTCCTTACACCAGTATTGGATTACATGTATTCAACAACTACACAATTATAAAGGAATATGAATCTTCTTACCAACTTCTCTTGACGAATAGTTATCTTGAATCACACAAACCCCGGTAGTCACACAGCCACACAAACAGTGTGTCACACCACTGCTATAAATACATCTAAGAAATGTAAAGCCCAGAATTTTTGTATACTAAATTAAATACTAAACTACCCTCGACCATTAAAATGATTACTGCAAGACATGTTTGTGTCTAGTATCTCTTAAACGTTTACTCCACAATCACATTTATAAATATGCAAATTCATGTAGTATATGTCATCATATATATTAATTAGCTGATGTTTTATAATGGCAGGATACTCTCAACCATCATATTATCATTCCAGTGCATACTCTGATCAGACAGCTCCTGGAGGGGCCGTCTGATTTGAGTCTATTCTCCTGGCAAGCGTGTTACAGAACATATCTATATAGAACAATATTAAGAATGACACATAATTTAAATGTATTGAAAAAGAATTTATTTCCAGATCTATTTTTAATGTTTTCTTTGTAATGCTGACATGTTTTCCCTACAGCCTACTGTGAATGAAATACTGCTCTTAATGTTTTCGCTTATAACTATTGGAATCTTAAACAATGATATACACTCTTTATCAATACTGATTATTGCAGTGCAGTAAATATGACGCATTCTGATATTTCAAAACCTCTTATTGCTCGGCCAATACTATCTCACTTCAATTCATTAGAATTAAACAACAATAACTTGAGGAAAGTACAGGTAGGACATTTAATCCTTTTCTTCATATAAACGCCTTTTCACGCACACAGAGTTGACCTAGATTAGATGGTTTCTATATGTTATAATAAATAAAACAACATCAAGGAGAGTAACATAGCCAATTTCATAGTGCCCAAAAGAGCATGGATATGAAACATTATAGTCTTTACCTCATTGTTTAGACGAACGGTTGTCATGATAACCGTAGAAATACCAAAAGCAAGAGTTTTTTCATGGGACTATGTTTGATTTCCCATTCGGCAGACCCAATCAAACACTCTGGTACCTATGATAAAAGGGTCATGATGGTCAAATATCACTCACTCGTAAGATGTGGACCAAAGGGGGATAGTTATTGAAGATATTTCCTTCTTGTACTTCTGAAATATGAGAGCCAAATACCCATTAAAAATTGTAGCCAAGCGATAAGTGACAACATATATTGCTTCCCTACGATAAAGAACGACGAGCAATCAAATAAGAACATTTCCCCCGAATTATTACATTGGTAGATATATGCCCTTGGGCATTTCAGCGAACGTTTCTGTACGGATACTAATATTCAGCTTTCCTTTTGTCTGCCATAACGAAGCACTATTTAGATGAAAATCTATATCGCGAAAATATGTGACACAAATATGTCAATGCTTTTAAATACATGCAAATACAACGGAACCGTACTTCCAATACTTCTTTATATAAAAGTGAAAATGATGCAGGATATTCGTTATCTAAAAGTTAATATGTTCACGAAACTTAAATGTTTTGCAATATCACCCGGCCGATCTTCCAAGATTGCACGCGCGCGTTGTTTTAAATAGTCTTATGTAATTTATTTTTTAAAACATCTCCATTTGATTGTGTTAAAAAATCACAAAATACAATTTTATACTGACGGAAGCCAGTCTTAAGTATCGACAATCGGATTCAACAATCGTACCATTACCACGTCCGATTTAACATTTGTGTGTACTAATCAACTATAGACGGATCTATATGTCTAATCGCATATTTTCAATACAGCAAAATATCACCTTACTACTAATTGAACCAGAACTGTCGATCCGCCCCTGTACAGCGATGTGCCTGCGATTTCTAGGTCAAATGCTCAGGAGGAGTTAAGTGGTTAAAAATAGTGCCCCTTGAAATCTCACTCTTATCATATTGCGAGTAATCCGAAGCATTTCTGCATATTTTTGGAAGAAAAGATAAACTAAAATATTTGAAAGCCATTACCAAAACGGAAAGAGAAAATGAGCAAATTATAACATTGAAGCGGTCACGTGAATGACATGATCAAAACGTTTTCAGAACGTTTCACACGCGCTTGAATTGACAGATCTTTCATCCAAAACGAAGTCTGTATTTTGTCATATTGATATAATTTTTATTTTTTTAAATGTCGTCTTTAAGTGTCGTCTTATTACTTCTAGGAATTGTCGTGTTTCTAGAGGGTGATTCTTTACAATTGTGATGTAAAATACGGCACAAGGCAGACCCAGATTTCAGTATTGCTCTGTTATATTTACAGACATGTATTGTCTGTGTAACTCTGAAATCAGTTTTCATGTGAAGCGATACTGTTTTTTAATTCTTTCTCTCGGTTACAGATATTTCCAGTTAAATATAATTACAATAGAACCAGTCTTAAGCAACCCTCAAAAGGAGATGTAACTATGGATGTATAAGGCAGGTGGTAGCTTAACGCAGGTCAACAGTAATACAGAATGTTCATATAGGACCTATGTTCAATAAATGAATGGTCGCATAAGACAGATTCTACTGTAAGGGCTAATAAAAAATTGCGTTTGCATTGCATACGTCTGTGCACTTTTATGGCAAATTGTGTCATGAAATGCGTTGCAGTTATCATGCTAATGTTGCTATTTACAGTTGAATAGAAAAACACATTTTAATTCCTTATTATCATCTCAATTATTACCCGTGTTTCCAAGGGGGTCAGTCCGTTCATTCGCCTGTCTGTCAACCCGTTCGTCGGCAACTGCTTTAAACGACATGCCATCTGAAACTGCATATTAGAATGTAACCAAACTTAAGATAAATGATTTTGGTATGAAGCTCTATCAGAATTGCTAAAAGAATCTGGGTCTATAAAGAACTCCGGTTGCCATGGCAATAAAAAGAACAATCGTAAGAAATCTTCTCCAAACCCAGGGGTCAGATTTTAGTGATACTTGACAGAAGTAGTCCTCTGACAAAGATGTGCCAAAAGTTCTAAAATTATATTGATATCTAAAACAACATGACTGCCAGGGGCGGCGCTATTGTTTTCGCGTAGAGTAGGGCATCGCGCCCGGGTTTCTCTGTATCCTCGCCCCTATCTCTAGGGGCATCCAAATAGCCCATAGTGACCAGAAACGGACGTAAATCAACACAAAAAAACAAACACATTTTTCTGCCAGTCTTTCAATGATTACAGCGCTTTGGGTAATATAACCGGTGCAAGAAAAATCTAATTATTTGTTGGAGTCACACATGGATGAATACTAAATCACTGATATACCGCGGAGTGATACGACCGTGAATTTAGCTCAGGCTGGACCAGTTTATGAATGCAAGCACTTAACCCTTCGCTTGCTATTCACGTCAATATACCTACCTGTAAATAGTGAAGACCCAGATGAGACAGCTCCTGCAGGAGCTGTCTCATCAGGGTCTGCACTATTTACAACTTGATTGTGCAACCATTGCACTCCACAGCAGTGATTGCACAGCGAAATACTTGTACACAGTGAAGATATATGTAATTATACAACAGGGCATGGGTAAAGAAGGAAAAGTGTATTTTGAAATTCAGCAAGCGAAGGGTTAAAACATGTATTTTAATACATTTTTGGTTTTCGAAATAAAGTGCATATAGGACACTCGTGGGCCAAATATGGACAAAAATATACACATGATTTTGGTTTTATATGAGTACCAGACGGGTACCTTATGGAAACACTCATATACATTTGAGTGGCTTTGTTGGACATATAAACGTCTTTTTGATTTGTTTTTGTCAACATTTTATATAATGGGCCCTTGTGGGTACATACATATGGGTTGTTTATATGGACCCAATATGGGTACTGTATGGGCACACCCGTGTGGGCTTGTCCGGATTTAGCCCACATTGGACCCATATAATCATGTTTGTTGAGTGTTCGACCTTTGGCCTTAAATCAACATAGGACAGTTATGGGGCCACGTCTGTAAGGAGCAGCATCAAAAACGAACTTCAAACATTATGTAATAAATCATGCCCATGTTCAGTTTTAGGGTATGACCCACCAACATTTCATATGACCCTTAGAAGTTTATATATTTTACATGGGGTCAAACATGACCCTCGAAATATCAGAGCTGAAAGAAACACTAAAAGAGAGGTATACATCTTAATATTGCAGACAGATAGTAGCTTATTGTAGTTATTCAGAAAGCTTCCCGGGGAGCAGATGTTGATATAGATAGGGAACTGAGTAATTTGGCATATCTGAGGTATTCAAAATCGAGCTTTGGTTTATAAAGCCAATTCGAGTCCTAAAAAAGTGAAACTTGCAACACATCAGAGTTTGTAAAAAGATCAAGGTTTACAGCAAGACATTGATGAAATTTTTCATTTATTTCAGGAAAAACATGATTCCTTTTGCGATTAGCTGCATTTTGATTTTTGCGGGTTGTTTCCGAACAGGTAAGTGTATTCTTTGTTATCAAACTACCGTGGTTGTTGCGACGGGGACCCGTTGTACTTGCGATCGTACGACGAAAATCTTAATGTAAGAAATCGGTATCGTCATCGGTATTAATTATATTAATTTGTTTTAATAGCACATGGACACATGCTCCTTTGACGAAGACAAAAACTATAGAGTCATATCTATATTATATATCGTAGGCAAACAGAGCAGACCCTGATCAGATGACTCCTATATGGTCTTCTCTGTAAATGCGTATTTACCGATTTAACCCTTTCATTCATATAAACGCCTTTCAACATCTGAAAACACATAAGATCAATGTCTGCTGTTCAATAGGCATGCAAACGATTACTAGCGACCTCTGGTTGTCGATATTTGTATGATGATCGCACGAGAAGGCACTGCCGGTGGTCTTCAATAATCGTTGGTAATCGTTTCCAGTCGTGTGACCAATTTCAGCCGTAGAGAGGTTGTTCATGCCAAACAACCACCATAGGACCCAGTCCCGCTAGGCCTTACGATACATTTAGTCCTGTTTAAGATTGCTAGCGCCCTCTGGTCGCCGATACTCATACGAAGGTCGCACGACAAGTCACTTATAATCGCGGGTGGTCTGGTCTCCAATAACCGTTGGTAGTCGTTTCTAGCCGTGCGACCAATTTCAGTCGTAGAGAGGTTGTTGATCATGCATAACAACCTCCTTACGATGGAACTTGTCATTGGTGGACCTTAGAGGGTTTAGGTTATCGTGTGATTGTCGTACGAAGGTCTCCAACAATATTTACTGGTCGTTGATGATCTTCCCTACAACCGTAGGACTGTCAGCAGCCTTTCTACAATTGCCTATGACTGTAGTTCGATCACCAGCGACTGCCTTTAGATTATCCGCGACTAGGCATAGGCCACGATACCACACAACAGGACGTAAGTGGTTGTGGAATCTTCGTACGAATACCAGTGACTTTGCGAATGATCTTCAGCAACCTGTCGTATGATGGTCGCAGATGATCTCCAATGTCGCCGACAATCGCCGGTTTCAGAGGTCGCCAGTGATCTTTAACGATCGCACGCGTTATTTGACCCTAACGAAATTTGCTAGATCTGTCTTTAGTCTCTACAATGTTCCACCTTCCATATTTCAGCTGGACCCAAACTAACTATAATAAGCCTTTTGATGCTAAATACCAGTAATATTTTCCTTCATGTAAACGCCTTTTCAGGCATCTGCAAACAGAATAGACCCAGATCAGACGGCTCATATACGTGCATCTGATCAGAGTCTGCTCTGTTTGCTTATGAAATTTGATAGATCTGTTCCTTAGGTTTCTAAAATAGCTACGTTGTTCCACCTGTTATATTTCATTATAACTATTTTGTCCATGAGTAGTAAGTAGATATTGGAATATGGAATAAAAATAGAATAGGGAAAGGATTAACTTACGACAATCGCTAATAATAGGATACATGTATTTGAAATCATCGCACATTCTAAAACGCAACAATAAAAGGCTAACGTCATTCTAAACGAAACATACGATGATCGCAACTTTAAGTTTCGATCGTTGTAGGCTAGCGTCCCACTAGCGTTTTTGATCATTAGGGACCATTGGCGACCTCTGAAAAGGGCGATCGTCTGTGATTGTATGCGATTAAATTCAAAACAATGCTTCGCCAACAACCAATTCAAGATTGTTGAATACCTTCGTACGACGATCGCACGATTACTTCGAACCGCTAAGATTACCTCTGAAAGACCACCGGCAACCAGTCAGAACATAAGGAGGTTTGCATAGCCAAAAACCAGTCTACGACTGAAATTGGTCGAACGACTAGAAATGACGACCAACAATTACTGATGACCACCCGCGATTATCAGTGACTTTGTACGAATATCGGCGACCAGAGGTCACTAGCAATTGTAAACAGGTCTTAAGGAGCCGCAAGGTCTAGTGGGACATGGCCCTAGGGTGGTTGTTTTGCATTAACAACCTCTCTACGTCTAAAATTGGTCGCACGACTGAAACCGATTACCAACGATTACTAAACACAACCGGCGATTATCAGTGACTTGTCGCGCGACCTTCGTTGAATATCGGCGTCCAGAGGTCGCTAGCAATCGTAAATGGATCTTAAGTGGGCGTAAGGCCCAATGAGACTATGTTAGAACGCACGATGGTTTTTAAGCAGATTTCGTTCGGAGTTGAATGCCTTTTACTTTTATACAGAGCAGGGTGTTCGCGATTTATTTTTACATGGGGGGGCAGTTGGGTCGGAAAACTATATTTAGGTATGTTTTAGATACTTATGACATGTGATTAAAGCTATACTGTATTTGTGATGGAGTTGTTGTTGAGACATAGCATGCGAAGGGCACCTGTGGTAGGAACCGCCTCATCGACGTCTGCCCTGTCTGTTTACTGAGTCATATATATTCTGTCATATCTTATAACAAACAGCTCATTCATATTCATACATACCATATTTCTTACATGAAATGCAACAGAAAAACTGAAACCTATTTCTTAGATGAATATTCCCAGAGTAAATGGCTAAATATGCATTAATATTGCAGGCAACAGCACACCGATTAAGCAGCAAGCAGTAAAAAACTACTGCCCAGAACTCTGTGAAACGTGCAACCCAGAAAATACATGTGCCACGTGCCCGCTAGGAACATTCGGGGAGTCATGTGAAGGACAATGTTCTCCAAACTGCATCAATGACGTATGTGATATAGACACCGGCCAGTGCATATATGGCTGTGAATATAGGTATTACAGCACGGGTGGTGAATACTGTCACCACTGCATGGCTAATTGTTTTAACTGCAATAACAGTGCAGTATGCACAACCTGTGACGAACAGTATTATGGTAGACAATGTGAACAAGATTGTTCCAACTGCTTGAAAGAACAGTGTACTAAGTTTTCGTGTACCATTGGGTGCAAAGATGGGTTCTTTACAAAGAAAGAATTTGAAACCTTTTCAGTAGAGCCCGCTGGTAACTATACACAATGCGTTAGTTGTCCGGACACTTGTATTAAGTGTTCATCGGATGATAAATGTGATATATGTATTGACCCGTATTGGGGAGACACATGCCAGACTCCGTGCCCGTCCGACTGTGATAAGTGTGACAAAAATACCGGCCAATGTTTTGAAACTAAATGCGGTGTTGGGTTTTATGTTGGTTCAGATGGGAAGTGCCAAAAATGTCCACGGAACTGTCTCTCTTGCGTATCGGAGAACGAATGTGATAAATGCAAGGAACACTTCTATGGAAGCAGGTGTCAGACGTTTAGCTGTAGTATTACAAACTGTTTGGAATGCGACTGTAAGTGGGAGTTATCCGACCTTTCCGTGTGTACATGTTCCAAATGTGTGGTCGGATATTTTGGCAATGACTGTCAGTCACAGTGCAGTGATAAATGCAAGAAGATAGATGGTACAGGTACAACTTGTGATACCGCGAATGGGTCGTGCAGCGCATGTAAGACAGGTTTTTGGGGAGCTTTCTGTGATAGGAGCTGTGCCAAAGGATGCCAAAATGGTTTCTGCGAAAGAAAAGATGGCAACTGCAGCTGTAAAAACAGATACTATGGTGATAACTGCGAGAATCTTTGCAACATCAACTGCCCGGAACCCCAAAACGATTCACACATCTGCGACAAAAAAGACGGAAGATGTCTTTGGTCATCCAATCCTTTCACCTCTGGTAAATTGTCACTGAATCTACACACATAATCACATACACACACACTTTGTGACGACTCTGCAAATATGGGAGACCCAGACCATATGTATGGCTCATGTATAAGCCGGCTAATTATTTGTTTCCTTATGAAATAATAAAAGACCTGATCTGATTGTATAGTTTCTGTTTTAGCAAATATGCTCCACTTCCAGTGTTTATATGCCATTATTACAATTTCTTAAATGGATACACATGGTGTCACTATTGTCCAGCCGTTAGCAGATCACTAGGTAAGATGTTTAAATTAAATCATTTTCTAAAAATAACTTTTATTTTGCAAACAGTCTAATAAGGGTTAAATGAAATAAATTTAGTTTAAACATTTACCTGATGAATATTCATGTCAGAAATAATAACATAATAAATGTCCGTTAGACGAATCTTAATGGAGCATGCAAACAGAAATATTTGTCCATGACAGAAATTCTAGAATCATATAAGTGCTTAGGATGAGCTTGTATGATCGCCTGATGTCTGTCGTCCGTCGGCGTGCGTCGTCCGTCGTCAGTCGTCAACAATTTGAATATTTAAAAATCGTCTCCTCTGAATTTACAGGGTTCTAAGCTTTCATCACTGGCACATCATTTGTACGTCCTCTACTAAAGTTATTTAAATTATGTACGTGGGGTCAAAATTGGGAGGCCTTGCTTTCTATAGAAACATATGGTGAGAACTGAAAATCTTCTTTTCTGAAACTGGGCGGTTATCATCTTTCATATTTTGCACATATCATCATGTTCAGGTGCTCTATAAAAGTTATATAAATTATACCCCTGGGGTCAAATGTGGCCCAGCTCCAGGGGGTGGTCTGTTTTCTATAGAAACACATATGTCTTCTACAAAACATATACACATTATGCGACTGGGGTCAAAACTGACCATGTCTAAATATTCTCCTCTGAAACTGGAAGGTTCTCAGCTTTCATATTCGGCAATAGTATCAATGAAGCCCTCTACAAAAGGTATATGAATTATGCCCCGGGGTTGAAAGGAAGCCCCGTCCCAGGGGTGGCCAGTTTTCTATAGAAACATTTAGTGAAAACTTTGAAAATCTCATTTGGGAGATATAAGGTTCATCATAGCCCTCGTGTTTTGTTTTACTTTAGATGTTTCACACGGTTATACCAGATTAAACATAACAAACTAAGTATATACATATAGGTGGAGCTATGGTCTTTTTCGACTTAATGCCAGTGAATTTTGCGGACATTTCCAGCCATTCAGCAAGTCATATATTTCAAACATCAGCACGATGTAATTACACAGAGAACACAATAAAGGATATACAAATATTAAGCATTTCAAACGACGGAAATGCAAATACTATATATCTATGTTTACCCATTTCGCTGCCAATGCCGGCTCTGTGATTACCTATGCAAACAGTTTGGATCCGAATGAGACGCCAAGTAACTCGGCGTCTCATAACGATCCAAACTGTTTGTTACTGTTACTATGTTTTTAAAACAAAAATGAAGAAAATCAAAATAATGAAAATTTGTAGCAGACGACAAAGTTAGCAGACGACAGAGTTTGGTAGCGAAAGGGTTAAAGTGAAAGTCCTTATAATAAACACATTTTATCATCAATATCATAAAACGTTTTCATTTAATATCAATCGTTACTATGAAGTTAATATCGAACAATGCCACGTGCTTAAAAATAAACTGTTATCGATCAATGTAAAGTTAAGACAAGTACCTAGTTATATAGTCTAAAGTACACAGTTATAGTCTACTGAATATTTTCAATGTCGAACAATAATTACGAAATTTAAACCTAACCCGAATATGTATTCTGTAATATTTGTTGTACAACAATTTTTTATCGGCCTAAATCAAACAGTTACGAGCCTTAACCCATTCCCTCATAGGCTATTTTAGATGCAACCTCTTTGAATGAATCTACCAAAAAGGAGCATTTACTAGAGAAAAGGAAAATTTTAGAATTGTGTAGTTCTGAAACAATTGTGATAAATAGGGCATTTGAAAGAGAAAATGCTGTTTATCACAATGGTTTGAAAAAGTGACTTTATCAGAGGCGTCGAAAGACGTCAATATTAGGGAAATAATTAAACACAACCCGAATAAATACTGATACAATGGTGAATATAACCGGGCATTCGATATCAAACACATGCAACTTGTGTCTTCTTCGGCATCTATTTTATTGGTTTTCTGGCTATTCAGCATACAAACAAATGATTTATTGTGCCCTGTGACGACAGTCAGGGGTGTATGTTTTGCACATGTCCGTCCGTCTGTCTGTCTGTGGGTATGTCTGTCTGTCTGTCACGCTTTGCTAATAAGTGTTATATGTCAGTAATGTCTACACTTATAAAAATGAAACTTCACATACACATCAATCAGTATCTGTGCTATCATTTGGCACCCCACCCATGCTGCAAGTAAACCCAATGTCAAGGTCAAATGACTTGGAAATATTACGTGCAGTGGGTTGTCACATTTACGTGCAGTTGGTTGTCGCAGTTTTTGAATTGCCTTAGATTTCCCTAACCACTGTAGTTATCGCCATGGAATTGCATATATACATTAAACACCATCCATACTTTCATTGCACACCCAGCCCAGGTTTCCCGCAAGTCGAAGGTCGAGGTCAAATGGCTTGGAAATTTTACGTGCTGTTGGTTTTCACAGTTTTTTCATCGCCTTATATCTCCCTAACCACTGTAGCTATTTGCATGGAATTGCATATACACATTAAATACCTTCTATACTTTTATTGAACACCCAACCCATGCTGCTCGCCACCTCAATGTCAAGGTCAAATGACTTAGCAATTACTTGGGAATTTTACGTGCAGTTGGTTGTCACATTTACGTGCAGTTGGTTGTCACAGTGTTTTCACCGTATTATAAATCCCTAACCACTGTAGCTATTCGCATGAAATAGCATATACACATTTAATACCATGTATACTTTCATTGTACACCCAACCCGCAAGCCAAATGTCAAGGTCAAATGACTTAAGAATTTTATGTGTACTTGGTTGTCGCATTATTTTCATTGTCTTATATCTCACTAACCACTGTTGTGATTGCAATGAAAATGCATGTACATATTAAACACAATTCATATGTTCATTGCGCACCCAGCCCAGGCTGCCTGTAAGCCAAAGGTCAAGGTCAAATGACTTAGGATTTTTACGTGCAGTTGGTTGTCACAGTTGTTTCATTGTCTTATATCTCACTAACCGCTTTGGCTATTGACATGGAATTGCATATACACAGTAAACACCATCCATACTTTCATTACTCATCCAGCCCATGCTGCCCTCAAGCCCAAGGTCAAGGTCAAATGACTTAGGAATTTAACGTGCAGCTAGGCAAGCACCACCATGGGAGCATCGTTGTGTCTTATAGACACAATTGTCTAGTACCTATATACTTTTAGGCATGAAAATGCGTTGCAAGTAGATACTATTACTTTAATACTTGATTAGATTTACTGAACATGGTGTGAAAAAATAATGTCTGTTTAAATTAGGATATTTGCTATGATGACGACTACTTCCGATTATATCGAACTTTTGAGAATTGTTTTACCAAGACGCATTTTCAGGAAATTCAGTCAATATCTCATCTGGGTCGAAGCTGTTTAGACCGAAGTGGGTGTTAGCAGCCTAACCCTAATATATAAACTACAAATTTGACTGGTCGAGTTATTATGCTGAGCTTTGATAACGTAATGTCGTTTGTTTTGCAGGACCAAGTGTTTTGAACACAAGAGGCAAGGAAGGTAAGCTGTCCGAGGAGGGCAAGATACCGGTGTTTGCGAGTATTGTTATACCGTTAATAACAGTAGTGTGTATAGCAATTGTGAAAATACGGTACTTTCCGAACTGGACATGTATGACATATTAGGATTTACCGAGGCCCTTATACAGTTAAACGAAGTACAGCTTAGCTCCATTTTGTCTTCTGAGACGATTCTATAGAGTTGTGACAACATAGGATTTGGTTGAAAAACGATGAATTAGTATTTGCATACTAACTCATATGTATTAAAAAGCTATGCATTAAATCTCGGCTTGACGTAATAAGATATTTAATTTACTATATTAGAAACCTTGTATTGTATAACAGCTTGTTAGTTAGTTGTTACAATACATATTGATGACATAGGTATCCTTCGTTTAAACATTTGTAATGCTTTTTACAATTATTGTACATAGAAAAACATATCCGCTAGTTAGAAAGTGTTTGGATGCACGAATTCCTAAACTCATTGACATATTAACTACACTGTTGATCGTGTATGTGTAGTTAGTGATATGGAAGCAGAGTGATATGCGGCAAACTGTTTCAACATACATGTAACATACTTTCATACTACATTGTATTATCAGTACAAAAACCCTCTTAAAAATGTCCACTTAATAGTGTTTTGGTTAAAGAATGTTACATATTCAAAGTGAAATGGCCTATCATTGTATAATGCATATACATTTATATTAATAATACATTCCATTTACACATATATTAATGATACATTCTATTTAGCATAGAAGATTTATTTATTGATCTGTGTTGTAACCATTTACATATATGGAAATTTTGTCTGCAGGGTTTCTCCAAAACCTTTAATTGGATATTCATAAATTTTATAGGATTGAATAGCATCACGCCTATTGTGCACATCTTATTCCTGTTCCGGTTTGATGATTTCTTTCAGACATTTTTACATGGAAAATATTGTCCGCGGGGTCTCCTAAAAATTATTTTATCGGATATTCATGGAACTTCATAGGATTGATCAGCACCATGCCTAGTTGTGCATAGTTTATTCCTTTTCCTGTTTGATAAAATATATGACAATTCTGGTATTAATGTTTTCTGGTCCATAAAAAAATCAAATGATATTTTAACTAAACTTGAAAAGGAATAGTACAACGTTTCTTCATTGAGCTCTAAACTACTCTACCTCACCATCTTATAAAGGATAAACTGATTAAATTGATAGAAAAAACCTTTGCCAGAGAAAATAAAATGTTCTTTGCTTGTAATGTTCAACGTTCATTCTTTTAGAATTCTGAAGTTGATAATTACACAATGTGAACTTGCCTTGATGTTTGTGGATATCTTTAAAATTTCTTTTAACCTATTTGTGCGCTATGGGGATACCGTATATCGTTAAGTTATTGGTATACCTATGGGAACAAATCATGCCCCTCTTGTTGCAAATCTGTATTTTATATTGCTATGAGAGGGATTTTATGCTTAGTTTAAAACCTGATACACAATCTGACATTGTTAGTGCTTTTAATAAAACGTCTAGGTATTTAGACGGATAATCCTTATATCCATTGGATAATCCTTATTTTGGAAATATCGTTTCTTATATTTACCCAAAAGAACTTACTTTAAACAAAGCGAACCGATCTGACATTCATGCTTCCTTTTTAGATTTGAATCTTTCCATCACCAATGATATAGTTTCGTCAAAAATATACGATAAAAGTGAAGATTTCGATTTCAAAATTGTTAATTAACCTTCTCTAGATGACGATGTTCCCCGGTCTACATCTTATGGGGTTTACATTTCTCAACTTATTCGCTTTGGCCGAGCCTGTTCTTTGCTAGAAATTTTAATAGTTGTAATTTAGTTATAACTCATAAACTTCTGAATCAAGGCTACAGATATCATAAACTTCGGAAAGCTTTTTCAAAATTCTATTATCGAAATTTACCCCTCATTAGTAAATATAACTGCAATTTACGGACGTTACTGCAAAAAGGTATTTCTCATCCAGATTATCTACAAACTTAGGAAAATTCGGGGTCATATACATTTTCACGATTTGTTTATTAAACGCATTAAAACTTTTAGGAAGACAGGTTATGACTCTATTATATTGCAACACACGGCATGTTTAGTTATCGACCCCTTTACAGTCGGTCGCTACGCTTTCCTCTTTGTTTGCACGACGACAGGCCGAGGGTAGTACTCTATGATGGTATACTCTTAAACCCAGAAATGGGATGAGCTTACCAGACTCGTGTATTAAATTTACTCTGTCATGTCCTTAAAGATTTCCCTGCAGTTGCTCTGTCTTCAGCAAAGCCATCGAGTACATATTTGACGGACTTTCACAGTTGTTATGCTATGTTTTACATTTTGCACTGTGATTACTGTCGTCTATGTTGTGGGGAAGTCCGGCGGGGATACCTTTTTTACAATGTTTGTTTAGCTAGGGTGACTTTGAGATAAGTGTGAGGTCAGGACGTCCGTAAACCGGTTTAAACCCCCAGTGGTGAGTTTGCTACGAACCGTGCCAAGGCGGTTCTCTCTTTGTCACCCTTACTTTTGTTTTCTGTGCTCGTCTCGTGTGTTTGCGTGTGTCTGGTTGTGTGTGTGTGTGTGTGTGTGTGTGTGTGTGTGTGTGTGCGTGCGTGCGTGCGTGTGTGAATGCGTGCGTGCGTGCGTGTGTGTGTAACATGCTGTCTATCGGTGATGGTGGCGTTTTGTGTGTGGCTTTTCCTGCTTGACTTTACTACGTTTTCAATTAAAACTAAATGTTCAACATAAGCTTGACCTGTTTGAATGTTGGAATAGTCCACTTGAACATTCGGAATTTTAGGGGTTAAAAAACAACACTAGCTCTAGTAAATGCTCCACAGTTATTTGTTTACATTTCTAAGGTGTATACAGTAAAACCTCTCTTAACCGGCCGTTAAATCTAGTATGAATATCGGTCTTGGAGACAGGTGGCAGATTAATGCAGGGTGCTTTAAGCAGCCACCTGTCTAAAAGTATCTAAATTCTTATCTACTAGAATTCCGGTTAAGAGAGGTTATACTGTATTTTTTATTGTGGTTTTGAATAAAAAAATAAATGTCAATGAGTCCATTTATTTACTACCCAACATTATAAATAACTATCGTGACAATTTAGACTATTGTACTAACAATAATCAGACTGCTTTAGCGTTTTTGTAAAATTTCATTTCAAATGCTTCTTTACAAATGGACATGCAGATTAATGTATGGCCATACGATACAGTGGAATTTGTCTTAACCCCTTACTCCATAGAAATGCGAGTTAGCCCTTTCCCTATTAGTCCAAATTTAATTACCTACTGAATATTCATTAACAAAATAGTTATAAAGAAATATGGAACTTGGCACATTGCAGACATTTTAGAAAGCAAACAAACAGATTTATCAAATTCTATTAGCAAACAGAGCAGATCCTGATCAGACGGCTCCTCTAGGAGCCGTCTGATCTGGGTCTACTCTGTTTGCAAATACGTGAACACACGTTTGTATGAGGGAAAGCGTTAATGCCTCTGAAAAGAGGAGACTCAGGTTAGGCTACAGTAAAACCTCCCTATAATGGCCACTAAATTGCGTCAAGTATTTTGTGTTAAAGGCAGGTGGCTGCTTAAAGCAAGGTGAAAATAGGAGCGTTCTGTTTTACTTTCAAATTGCTTTAAGTAGCGACCTGCACTAAATACAAGCTAATTACCTCAATTCGGTGGCCATTATAGAGAGAGTTTACTGTATAATGGAACGTTAGCTAAACAATTATGTATTTTACTGCTTTATCTAAATACAGTACAACCAGTCTAAAATGATCGTATAAAATAGCTTTACTTCAAGGTCTTAACAATTTCCCTGTTCTGTGATTATTCCAAGTTTCAACATCTACTGAATATTCATGGACAAAACAGTAATAATGAAATACGGAAGGTGGAACATTGTAGTCAATTTAGAAAGCAAAGAAACAGAACCATCACAATACATTAGCAAACAAAGCAGACCCTGATCAGACGGCTACTGCACTGATCTGTGTCTACTCTGTTTGCAAAATCCGTGAAAAAGTTTTTATATGAAGGAAAATGTTATAGCCAGGTCGTAGTTAAATACAGGACGAACGCTATGCCGAAAGCTCCTACATTAGCGGTCTGTATTGCATTCGTCATGAATAGATGACCAGATGCGTAAATGTTTTTGCGTAAATTAAAACATTTTGAAGAAGAACGTTATTTTTTCACCAAAAGCTATGTTGTGATTATTTTTTAGAATCCTCTCTTCGAGACGATTCTAAAGAGTAGTCACAGCATAGGGTTGGTGGAGAAATGACGATTTTAGATTTTTGATAAAGCACGTTTATCCGTCGCTCTGCCATTCGAACAACATGCTTTTAACGAAGCCAATGTCTGTTCATTGAGATGTCCACTAGGAAAAATGCCTATATACTTGAAGAGGTCATTTCATAGTTGGAACAACTGAAAGCATCCGTGGTAACAATATGGCACAAACATCTCTGAAGTGAAATTTCGCCGCATTGTGAAATGGGCGGATTTTCTCAGATTCCAGAAAACACACAATGGCATCCCCTGCTCTTTGTTCCTGCACATATATCCAACCAAGTAGATTGTAAGCGGTCTCCTTATGTCCTAAATTAGGATAATTCTGTATGATGTCATTCATGCGATCCATTGCCTGTTTCTTTGGAAATAATTCTTTTTTCTTCATGCCGACCATATACTGCATGAAGTACAAAAATACTTTTGCGTCAACAGCGACAAGCTTAAACCAGGAAGATTCAGTGCCATTTCTCTCGGAGTTGGTTGGTGCGCCGAGAGACCTGCATAGCTCGTACTGCAATGGAACTGGTATCAGATTCAGTTCTGAGGGAAAGAATTTAACACATGTTAACAGAAACAATTGCATCAGCGACCTCAGAGGCGTTTTCATCAATTCGGCTTGCACATGCAAACCAACTATTATGTCATGACATTCACAGCAGCACAATGATATAGTTTTGTCTGATAAGTGATCCTCAACTTTCTGAAGCAATTCAATGCATGTCTGGTACAATTTGAATCTGAAGAGTATGACTGCCTTCATTAAGTTCAGGTTAACAAGATCGATTAAAACTGACTGATCACACATAGACGTATATTTCAATATGGTTGATAGTTGTTCGTCGGTCTCATTTGGACGGACGGGTATCGAGCATGCTGACTCGAGGGCCATGTGAAGACTTAACCAAGACGTTATATAATCTTTAGCAAAGTCCACGTCTTGCTCGGTGTGTTCGTTCAAGGGATCTAACGCCGACAAATGTTCGATTGCTTTGGAAAAGATATAGATATTGGTTTGTAGTTTACCTTTCCTTTGATCTGTAATTTCATTAAACAATACGAACACAGACAATTGAATGTCGACAATACAATGCATTTTCATAATAAACTTGCGATGTATTCCGAAATAGTAATGATTTTCAAAAAGTCTATGTTTTATTGATGGATCTACATCTTTCTCCAATATTTTACCAATATCTTCAACTTCCAGCCAGTATAGAAACAAACCGTTTGAATCAATGAAGCTTTCGATTAACTTTGACACTTTTTCTTTCAATGTAAAAAACACGTCCTTTGTGAAAAGGTTTTGTTCTTCAATGAAGTAACTCGGACAAAATCCATCTCGTGTCCACTTTCTGAGCAATTTTAAACATTCAAGCACACATCCTACCATATTGTTAGGTGTCCACAACGACATATCACTATTCTCAATGGTATATAACAAACAGGTTTTGCAATGATATGAGGTAATGACATCCGGTTCGAGACGTTTCACTATCAGATCATTCTTTATAAGTTTCAAGAGAACGTAGACCTTGTGCTGTGTTGGATTTAAACGTGTCATCAGATGTCTTTCTTGAAGACAGAAAGACACTCTCCACTCTATTTCTGATTCCTGACTGTTAGCACAACCCATTGAAACGAACACACATCCCAGTGCTTGTAAATTGTGTACATGTTCCTTGGGAATCCAGTCAATGTTTTTCCTTTCCCGACCCAACCACCCACACGCTGATGGCGGTATAGTGTGACTGCGACGAGCGTATACGTCGTCAGTAATGTGTTTTCCGTCATGGTTAAATGATGCTAGCGCTGGACCGTTTATTATCTGACCAGCAATATTCAAGTGTTGCAAACAAATTCTTCCAGCACGGTCTCGTTTGTAGTTAGGATATATTGACGAATTATGAATGGTGCAGGGTTGCCCGTATTGCACTAATTGTAGTTTGTAGTATCCGGGAGCTGTGTCAACATCCCTAACTACTAACAGAGAGTCTTCATTTGGGAGCTCCTTTATATTTGTTACCACGGGATTTTTATCAAAACAATGCACAGTGTCAATATCAGATACAGTATTGTTCGTCACGGAACCTTCGAAATAACTGCCGCAACGATAGGTGAATATGTTCATATTGGCAATTATACTTGAAGAAATACTGCTCGTAGCCGACTTAACAGCATCGGATAAAGTAGATACGCGTCTATGCACGGTTCGCATGTCCTCCGAGACACCAACTTTTTCGAGGACCCTATCCAGACGAACAGATAGATTCCGCACTTCGTCAGCCATAACTTGCAAATCTGTGAAATAAAAAGATATGAGTTGTTTAAGTATGTATCCTTTACTCTAAGAAATTCAGAGCTACACATAAGGGTGTGTATCCAAATACTAAAATCTTCATTTCTCAACTAAAACCTATAGTGTGACCACTCTTTAGAATCGTCTCTTCAAGACGATCCTAAGGAGTGGTCACTGTATAGGGTTTGGTCAAGAAACAAAGGAGTTATTCGTGAAAATGTTTGAATTTACGCATCTTATCTGAAGCTCTGAAGAATATCCGTGTAAGAAAGACTGACAACATGCACATATTGTTCAGCTTATTTTTGTAACATTGGAAGCTTTGCCATGCCAGACACTACAAACTCAGATCTACAGTGCTCCCTCTCTACAACGACACCCTTTGGAATACGAAGATTGTGTGTGTTGTTCAGAGGGAGTTTTTATTGGGAGGGAAAATCAAACATAATTAGCTTGTTTGCAGATACCCTGATAAGGTGTGTTTCGAGAACTAAAACCGTTATGCCTCTATCAAACCCTATGTTGTGACCACTCTTTAGAATCGTCACAAAGTGACAATTCTAAAGAGTGGTCACAACATAGAGTTTGATGGAGGCATAAAGAAAATACGATGGGAAAACGTTGTTTCAGGAGTCTTGTTGTTTCGGAAACAGTGACATGCGTTGTTGTAAGGAGGGAATCGTTATTGAGAGGGTCGTTGTATGGAGGGACCACTGTATATCATTTCAGAAACAAAGAAAGCAGGCCATGAACAGACGGCTCCAATAAGAGCCACGTGAGCTGAGTCAGAGCCACGTGAGTTGAGTCTACTCTGTTTGCAAATGTGTTAAATAGCGTATCTACGGAAGTGTTATAATTCCATGTTACAGTGATGTAATAGTAAATCCCGATTTGTAATGTTAATTAGCACCATGAGCTAAAACATCGAACATGTTATCATTAGTATAGCTCGCTTTTAGTTTCAACGGTTAATACCCACAGCCAAGTAGGCGATATTTTCTGCATATTGATAACAATATTTCTATTTGACACGTGACTAAGTGACATAAAGCATGTCAGTCGGACGTGATAACAAAATACCACAGCATGCAGGCCGGGCTACAATACGACGTGATAACAAAGTACCACAGCATGCAAGCCGGGCCACAATACTGCAATGGGGCAAGATGTCCAGATAAGATAAGATGCGTAAATTAAACCATTTTCAAAATTAACTTCTTTATATTCTCCACTAAACCCTAAGTTCTTACTTCTCTTTAGAATTGTCACCTCGAGGCCATTCTAAAGAGTGGTCACAACATAGGGTTCGGTGGAGAAATGACGAGTTTAGTTCACACTTATCTGTTGATCTAGCTGAGACTGACTACATTTATATCTATGGCAAACCGTGATTAATAGGGTGTTTATACAGTAAAACCTCTCTATAACTACCACTGAATTAGATCAAGTTTTTTTGTGTTAAAGGCATGTGGGTGCTTAAAGCAAAGTGAAAGTAAAACAAAACGCTCCTAACGGAGCGTTCTGTTTTACTTTCACCTTGCTTTAAGCAACCACCTGCCCAAAATACAAACTAATTAACACAATTTAGTGGTCGTTATAGGCAGGGTTGGCAAAATGCCGGCATTTATGAGTATTTACCGTGCCGGCGGTAAATACCGATAAATACCGGGATTTACTGGCATTTACTGGCACTTACTGGCATTTACTGGTTTTTTTAATTGTCCAGGGGCTTAGCACATATTTAAACCATCCAAAGCGCTTTATTAGTTATCTAATCATATATACAAGTTTTGCCATATGTATTTGCAGTGTAAACAATTCCAAAAAATAAAGTAAAATGTGTAAATAGGGCCCTGCTTTGAAATGCAGGAGCCCTATAGGAATCACCATTTCTGTCCATCCGCCAACACTTGATGTGACATGATAACTCAAACAGTACTTCAATTTAGGCATATGCTTAATATCATCAGAGGAAGAGGCCTATAGTTTTTGGATTGAATGTAATCACTATGTTTTGAGTTATCTGCCCTTGATTACAGGGATCTCTCTCTCCTCTCTCCTTTCTCTCTCTCTCTCTCTCTCTCTCTCTCTCTCTCTCTCTCTCTCTCTCCTCTCTATCTCTCTCTCTCTCCTCTCTCTCTCTCTCTGTGTGTGCGTGCGTGCGTGCGTGCGTATGTGCGTGCGTGCGTGCGTACGTGCGTGCGTGCGTGCGTGTGTGCCTGTGTGTGTCTGTGTGTGTGTCTGTGTGTGTGTGTGACTGAGTCATTTTTCTTGTTTAAGCTGAATTTTGAATGAACCAAGTTTCATGAAAATCAAAAGACTGGCAGTTAGTTGTAGAAAACTGAGTAACAGATAAGAGAAACAATACTGGCCACCTAACCCATTGCAAATTACTCTCCGGTCAGCTCTCAAAACAACAGTTTTGACATCTCTACTGGCCACTATGGTAATTGTTGTAAAAACATACACACTTTTCATTTAAGAGATACACACAATGAATCATGAAGTGTCATACACAATATAGACAATTTGGAGGGGGCAATGAATCAGATTAAACCAATCAAACTGCAGTATCAGACAATGGAGTTGGTCTGTTGTACTGATGACTTTAGCACATTATACCAGCAGAATCATGCCATTATTTAAATTTAGAGCTATACAGGACTTTTCTGTAAACCAGATGAAACTCCTAGACAAAATATATAAGCTATCTGATGAGTACCCTTGGCAGGCATGAAACAGTTAAAAACCTCAGTAAAATGATGGTCAGAAATCATGATGGTCAGAAATCAATAAATAAACTTATCAATATTCCACTAACCAACAATTTAAAAGAGCCTTTATAAAAACAATAAACTTCAAAGAAATAATATATATTCCACCTTTTCTGGAGTATTTGCCAGTAAATGCCAGTATTGGCCATTTTGGGAGTATTTACCGGACCGGTAAATACCGGTATTTACCAGCGGTATTTACCGTCCCCGGTATTTACCACCCAACCCTGGTTATAGGGAGGTTTTACTGTAAGTTTGCGTTCTCGTTGCTCAGAGTATAGTAAACGTCAGATAACTTTATTTACCGTTATTATTCAGTAATACATCTAGTATAATGATATTGAAACGTGTTTCAACCCGTAGACATCAGTGTTGTAGACAAAATGCGCACTTGCCTATCAAAATCTTCTATTCAGCAGCCAAATATCTAGCTGCACCTCATTAGAATAACCTCTAAAACGATTATCTAATGAGTAGTGCTCAGCAGGACTTGTCGGCGGAGAAATATAAAAAAATGGCAACCAGAGGTCCAGAAAAGAAGCGCGTATCAAAACACTTTTAACCTTTTTGCTCCCAGTAGATATTTCCATTCTTATATATTGGATTAGTCTATCTTTTATCTAAGGGATGTCTGGTCTAAATTTGCATTTTTGTGTTATATTGAATTTCCTATCAGCAAACAGTGTAGACACTGATCAGACGCCGCATTATGCGGCGTCTGATCAGAGTCTAGACTGTTTGCCTACGTCCCCATATATGTTATCGTGGGAGCAAATGGGTAAAGAGTAACTTCTTTATTTATCCACCAAACCCCTATGTTGTGACCACTCTGAGATGCTGGAGAATGACGATTTTAGTATTTGAGTACGCATCGTTATCTATAGTTCTGCTTAATCCTTTCCCTGATAAATATGTAGGAAATAATGACGTCATGAATATGAATAAGATTATTTTTATAATGGCATATGAACACATGACATTTTGGCTCAGGCAGAAGCTGTAGAATCAGATCTACATTAGGCCTACACCATAAGCAAACAGAGCAGACCCTGATCAGACGGTTCCTACAGGAGCCGTCTGATCTGGGTCTATTCTGTTTGCAGATGCGTCAAAATGCGCTTACATAAGGGAAAGGAATAACGGCGATTTCCCAATAACGTCTATAGATATCTACATACAATCCTGGTAGACATCATATAATTTCAATAGTTCTTATGCAGTCAAATATGTCGTCTGCAAACTTTATCATCTACTACAATGTTCCTTGTTTGGCTAAACATAGTCACAGTAGCAAACAGTTTGGATCCTGATTAGACGCTTATGTATTCGGTGTCTCACATAGATCGAAACTATTTGCATAGGTAATTAGAGATTCTACGAAAGAGATAGCATGATATACTGTAGAACCCCTCTAACGCAACCACTTAATGAACAAACATGGGTGTATTTATAAGCAGGCGATTGCTTAATGCAGGACAAAAGTAATGCAAAAAGCTCATATAGGAGCTTTCTGCATTACTTTTGTACTGCATTAAGCTACCACCTGCCACTACACATGGGTCACTTTGGACCCAAAACAGGAAATGTCTCAAGTGGGCCTCTAGTGGTCAATGACGTCACGAACGTGACGTTGAGTCATCACGCGACAGTGAATCATCGGGGTCACGCGATCCTGAGTCCTAAAAAGTTTCCGTGACAAATCATAAAACCCATCCCTTCGCTACTTAAAACAATCGACGTTAGAACCAATCGCAGAGCACC
Source organism: Azorinus chamasolen (assembly GCA_963576725.1). NCBI lineage: Eukaryota > Metazoa > Mollusca > Bivalvia > Cardiida > Solecurtidae > Azorinus > Azorinus chamasolen. The sequence continues at coordinate 26,444,420 of OY755240.1, forward strand.
ACGTATATCTCATTTGTTCACGCCACCGTGAATCAGACGTTAACTTCCTTTAAGTCCAGTGACACACACACTCCAACACGACGGTTATTACGAAACGTAACCAATCACCGACCTGCACGTACGTGATGAGAACGTCGACGTAAGTACGTTCAAGTGTCCATACCACTCGAGATCGTCGTCTGCTGTATATAAGAGGCTTACTCCAACAGCGTGGGTTTTGTATCTCTAGTGATTTTCTGGATTTAAGACGTTACGTAAACATCGCAGTACGGAATTAATTATAAGGTAAGCTTTATATCCAGTATTCTCTTTACCCTAAGCACGTACTCTAACACAAATGATCCGACTATATCTCCACTACGAAATTACACTAGACCTTTTACAAACGAAAATCTGTATATTACTTTCAAGGGTCAAACTTCGTCATTAAAAGGTTTATGATGTTTTTTTTACATAAAGTCTAAAATTCTTTCTAAAAAGGAAGCAAATAAGTTATCGACTCTTCTATTTGAAATGTATTCAAAGCCTGTTTAGCTAAATACATTTTAACAAAACAAAACGATATTCAGGGTTATAGTCCTCTCACACTGTTTACCATAAAATGGAAACAGGATCTTCACTTACTGTACTAAATATGTTATTACTCCATAGACTAAAAAAAGGTTAGGCTAATCTATTTTAATTTAAAGTCATTACCCACACATATAGTGAAAAAAATGTGTAAGCATCATTTCTTAAATTTAACTCACTACGCGAGATATAAACGACGGCCAGATAACTTTGAATCTGTCTTTACAACTTTCAGGGTCCGTATGAAGCGCCCGAAAAGCAGTCATTGACAAACCCTTAACCAGCGATTTACTCTGTCACTTTGTTTTTACAGTTTACCATCGGCCTTACGTATGTTAAATACGTTGGTTTTTTATCATCGATTATACTAGCGTTCTATTTACTTTTCATCATTATTTATCAGACTAATGACTAATCTAATATCTGTAAACATTATCTTCGACACGGTTACACTATTTCTACGATGAATTATTTAGATACCGCAGATACTAATTTTAAGCCAAACGCCATCCAAGTAAGTTTATATCCTACTCATCGAATCCCTTCAAGTACCTTTTCCTTCAAACAGGACAAGCCCCTTCAACATCTTAATGACGGACGTACACGGATTAGTTTAAATAGATTCGCCCGGTGCGGCAACTGATCAGTCTACTTTCACAGATTGAAAATACCCCGTTTCTAATTCTCATTTATACATACGTTAATTTGTGTTGACCACAGTGTATATTCCACTGAAATATACCTTAAAACTAATGTAAAAGAAACAACAACAACCACAAACAACATTACACAACTGTTTCAGTTTGATAATTTTATTAATATATCGGAAACAATAGAACAGAACAGAACAGAACAGAATATTTATTTGGTTTAAGCATTACAGCTCATCACCATAAATACAAAAATACAAATACAGATAATACATGCGTTACATTGTGACGTTCAATGTCAGATTGGTGTTGTGTAGATGTTTATCTTGTTTTATCCAAGATCTTTTTTGTGAGAGTGTTATTAATCAAGTTTTTCATAGACATTGTTTTGTACTTATCCTTGTATGGATAAAGGCCTGATATGAGTACATATCTACATATATGTAATGGGTAACGCCCTAATTCGGCATATAGTGCTAGTGAGTTTGTTGATTTTTTTACGTTTAGCAGCCATTTACAAAACTTTCTATGCACTCGTTCTATGTTATCAGCCTTAACAAAACCCCAAACTTCACAGCTATAATTTAAGATTGATGAAACGTAAGAATCGAACAAATTACACATAATATTAATTGGGACGTCAATCTCGTTTGTAATACTAAAGAGTGCGTTTAACGCTCTGAGTCCTTTACCGGATAGAGTGTTTGTCGCTGGCATAAATGACCCGCCACTCGATAACACTAACCCTAAATAGTTGAAGTTGTTAACAACTTCTATTTGATTTCCTCCATACATCCAACTCATTCCCCTGCCCAAAATCCCGCCTTTTCTAAAAACAACAATTTTCGTTTTATCTATATTAACCGTTAAATTCCATTTTTTGCAATATGTTTCTAAGTTATTGAGCGAAGATTGAAGGCTATCTTTTGATTCTGAAAATAAAACGGCATCATCCGCAAAAAGCCAGAAGATAAATAGATAACTGTTCAAGAGATATCCCAGAATTCATGTCTTGTTGCATATGCAATTCTATGTCATTCAGGAAAAGGGAAAACATCATCGGCGTTTTGCCTATGTGTTATCGACCTTTAGCTTGCTCAGTTATAATCTAGCACCAAAAGAGTTGTAGAATAATGCAAAATAACCAGATAAGGTGACCCATAGTGAGATATTTGTATAAATAAGACTTACAATTGATATCGCATTATTGTAGAATGAGTTCGAGGTGTTCCGTCTGTTCAAATCCATGTCAAATAGAATGTGGCAAGTGCTTTGCCATTCTCACATGCTTGGGAAAGAAGCACAATTGCCCAGTAGAAGAAGAGGGGTTTTATGACGATCGCGAGGGATCGTGTCCTATGTGCCCCGATTGTCAGGGAAAAGAGGATGAAAGTGTCGCATGCTAGTCCGCATCTAATCTGGATCAAGGCTATTTGTCCTTGTGTGTATGACCCCGACCCCTACCCCTAGACTAAGAGATAAAACAAAATGTTTCTGATTCTAAAAACAACAACAACAACAGCAACAACAGCGACAACAACTTCAACAGCAACAGCAGCAGCAACAACAACAACAACCACAATTGTTGTGTCTACAATGTAGGAAATGTCATAGACGAGAGAATTAATTATAAGCGCAGCGTACGCATGAAATTAAATCTTTTATCTTCAGTATAGCGTTGGAGGCCTAGATTGTCGCCCAATAGTAACAGGACGCGGAGGTGGGGGTAGTTTGACTTGTTTTCCACGAAGTGTGCAGAATGAGCGATTTTAGAAACAGTAGCATTTTGGGAAAAAAGGTTCGTTTCCACAACCGTATTCGTTGTATAATTTACGTTATCCCGGAAGAACATAGACTAAGACCCGTACCTAAGAAAATATCCGGTTTATCTCCTCAGAAGGGTTGACCATTCGAAAAAAGTAGCCCAAATAAAGAACAGCTTAAAGAAACGGCTTTCACTATGGTTACCGGAATCGCTCTGAAAGTCAAACGCGCGGAAGTTTATAAGAGAACGAACAATACAGCAACGCGTATTGCGCTAAAAGGGAATCATGCATCGTTGTAATCTTTGCGACAAGTCCTATAACTGGTTGGACAGTTTGAAACGACACCGGAAACATAAACACAATGACATATTTGACGATAAGGAACAGCAGCAGCAGCAACAACAACAACAACTGCAACAAAATTCAAATCGCTGCCATGGTTATGCAGAACAAAATGTATATCTCAAAAACTGGTTTCTGGTAGTCTTTATGTTAGTTACTCATATGGAATATATAATATGAGTTTATTGATCAGTTTCTAGTTCAGTGATTGTGTTACCCAAATTGAAAATTGACCAGTACCAAATAGTGAGCCATATGTTCTGTGTTGTTGCTAGGTTCAAGTGCTGGGGCTGGTAGCGGAGACTTCCATGTATACAGAGGGGTAAGACGGCGAGAGTATGCCAGACAAAAATTTGCAAAAGAGAAAAATGAGAAGGTAAACAAATTTATGTAATTGATGATCTTTTGAGGTTTCTACTTTAACACTTTTCCTGCTCTATGTTTATTATAGATATCAGTATGTACTAAATATTCATGGACAAAATAGTTATAATGAAATATGGAAGGTGGAATATTTCAGCTATTTGAGAAAGTATAGAAACAGATCTATCAAATTCCATAAGCAAACAGAGCAGACCCAGATCAGATGACTCCTATAGGAGCCGTCTGATCTGGGTCTACTCTATTTGCAAATGCATGAAAAGGCGTTTATATGAGGGAAAGGATTATAGTTATATGCTGGCCATTTTACGTATAAATCAATCAACATCAACACATATTAATTTCATGAAAATCATGCTTGTAACGTATTTTCCATCTGTTATACTCAGCTATATATTCAGCTATTTCATATAATGGCATATCGAGGGCTTGGTGCAAAACTATTCTAACTCCTTCCTTAAGTGAAGGAGTTAGAATAGTTTTGCACCAAGCCCTCGATATATGAACACAGGATGATTTTGACCTTTGCAAAAACTGTAGATTTGGATCTTAATTCAATAAGGAAACAGATCAGTTGGATGCTGCAGGAGCCATCTGATCTAGGTCTACTGTGTTTGCAAAGGCGTCAAAAAGTATCTGTCAGGTAAATGAGTTAATCATGAGTTTTTTATTGTGTATTCCATACAGGAAACACTACTCAAACATCACTTTTTGTTGAAAATTGGCTTGATCCTGTGTCCTTGGTCATCTTATGTACAATAATTGCTGTTCAATCGGCTAATCGTGTGCATTGTAAAGACACATATTTATGCATTTTTAACCCTTTCCTCCATTAATTTACCTTTTGCAAACAGAATAGAAAATATCAAATGGCTCCTGTAGGAGCTGTCTGATCAGTGTCTGCTCTGTTTGCTTATAATATTATATAGTCATATTATGTCTATAGTGTTTCACAAACACATCACTTATGAAATTATATAGACCCGATTCTATAGCTTCTGTCAAAGTCAAAAATCCTGTGTTCATATACCGTTACATGTATAAATGTTTAGCTAATAAATTCTCATGATGTCATTATTTCTTACATGAATGTTGAACAGGGAATGGATAAATAAGTTGTTTAGGTGTTTTTATTGTTTTGTTTCTTACTGTTAGGAAGATGCTGATGAAGCGTTCCGTCAGAAAGTGGAGGCCAATTCGAAAGTTGCAGAGGAAAGAACTTCAAAAAAGAGAGCAAAAAGGTATGGTTTGGATATCTCGTGAGGAAATGTTAACTCTTTCCTTCATAAAAATGCTGTTTCAAAGCTTTGCAATCTGTTTTGGATCTGTAATGCAGACAGTAGCGTGATGCTGGTCATCTATATGAGCTTTTTGCATTACTTTTTTCCCTGTATTAATCAACCACCTGTGTGTTAAGACTCTTATGTTCAATAAATGAAATTCGCTTTAATAACCCATTCCCACATATTGACGCCTTTTGATGCTTCTGTAGAAGTCACTTTGTGAAACAATTGTGATAAATAGAGAATTTGATCCTATAGGACCGAATGCTCTATTTATCACAATGGTTTCAAACTAAAAAATTCTAAAATTTTTCCTTTTCTCTAGTTAATGCTCCTTTTCAGTAGATTTATTCAAAGTGGTTGAATCTAAAAATAGCCTATGCGGGAATGGGTTAATAAGACATGTTCTACTGTATTGTGTTTGGTGTTGTGCATCTCTCCGTCCTTTATGCATGTATGCGGCCATGCACATTTAAGCAAACAGACATTGCCATTCTTGTATTTCTATAACTCAGTTAAATGCTGATGTCAGCACTTGTTTGGCTGGGGGTATGATTTCAATGAATTTGCTGATTAGAATTACCTTTTTGAGGTTTAATATTCTTAGTACTGTTAAGAGATGAAGCAATTACCTGATAGAGCTGCCCTTTATCACCTTTACAAAAGGGCAGACCAAGATCAGGCAGCTCCTACAGAAGCCATCTAATCAGAGATGCTCTGGATGCTTATGGAATTTTATCATGCAATGTCACCAAATACGGTTACTTCCTACAAGGCTCGCATCTAACAACTTTCCCAACTCGCCAAAATATAGCTGAACTTTCAAACTACTAGCATAATAATTCTTACATATAGATCGGATTCTACAGTTTCAGCAATGGCCAGATCATCCTGTGTTCAAATACCATTTTAAACATGGGTGAAGAATATGTCATTATTTCTTTATAATAAGTATTTATTAGGTGAAATTTGATAATGGCTAATCTAAATATGAATATTTGGTATAGGTGGAAACTATAGAGTCAGATCTTCTCTAATTTTATAAACAAACAGAGCAGACCCTGAGTCATGTGATCTGGGTCTTCTCTGTTTGCAAAGACATGACACAGTATTTATATAAAGGAAAGTGTTAAACTCTTTACTCCATTAATATGCCTTTCTGCATGTTTGCAAACAGAGGAACCTAGATCAGACAGCCAGAATAGGAGCCGTCTGGTCAGAGACTCAGAGTCTGCTCTGTCTGCTTATGATATAATATAAATATGATTCTACAGTTTGTGCTATGGCCAAAAATTCCTCTGTCCATGTGCTATTATAACAATTAATCTAATTAATATTTATGATGTCACTATTTCTTAAATGAATATTCATGGAGTAAAGAGTTAAAGTACTTTTACCCTTTCCAAGGATGTTTATGCAGTACATGGTGAAAGTATGTCCACCCTCATAGCTCAAAGTAAAGGGAATATTCCTTACATGCAATTCTCTATTAACTTATTAACCCTTTTCATCATGAATAATCATTTAAGAAATATTAATTGTATCAATGTTTAAAATGGCATAATTAATACATGAAAGTTTTGTCAAAGTAGAAACTATAGAAGCAGAATAATGCTATTCTATAAGCCAACAGAGCAGACCCAGGTCAGATGGCTCCTATAGGAACCGTCTGATCTGGGTTTACTCTGTTTGCAAAGGTGTAGAAAGGCATATTTCTAACCTTCTTATTTTTGGCCCTGTGCCCAGTAGATGTTCAGGTTGGATATGCTTGGGGTCTAGAATAACACAGGTATCAGTGGTCAATGTTTTGTTTCTATATATTTTAGGTTAAAGAAGAAGCAGAAACAGAAGAACAACAAGAAACAGAAGAAAGATAAACCTCAAGGTATATATGTGTATTTGATTGTTATACTAACCTTTTTCTTCATATATATTTTTATCCAGTCACCAGGCTTCTCTAGTAACATAATAAAGGGGGTGCAAATAAACTTAGGTTTATTAGGTTACTTCCGGTAGTGGAAGGTTTATTAGGTTAGTAGATAGGCGTAATGATTCTATAACCATGGAACTATTTTAGTTTTCTGTAAATATTCATAAACATGTTGATGGAACAGATCTAACAGATCTATTTGGTCACCAGAAGAATTATGCAAATGAGAAAAAATAAAAATAATTGGCTACAGCTGGATTCGAACCCGCGCCTGATCCTACAAAAACTAATTCTAATCTCTCTAGAGACGTCGCCCTTACCGATTACGCCACTGAGGCCACATACAAAATGACGTTGATTTATCACTTTTATTAATTTAATCCACCGCTGGCAAAACCCGATTTTGATAAAATCAAACCTGGAAGCAAAGATTGACAGATAAATAGTAAATGTTTTCTTTTCACTCTCATGATTATTTGATTGATAAACTCTTACAGGGGCGGTGATAGTCATAAACCTAAATATAGCCTGTTCAGTTCCATCGATTTCTGAGTGACGTTAGGTAGAATCTAAAAATAGAAACCGAGACTACGTAACTCGAATTTGACCAAAGAATATAGATCATGTCTGTTTGAAATAACTTATCGACCCTCGATTCAAATCATCTTATTTTTCAAATTCAACCACGTTTCCCTTCTAGTAATACAAGTATCGAAACTATATTCCTCTGCGGTAGCTCATTAGATCTATTTACGTCTAAATGGAAGTGAAAAGGGAGGGATCCTTTGATCGAAAAACTGCATTTTCAATGTAAATTATTTCAAGAGTGTTATGAGTCTATAAAAAAAGACATTTAACTATATTGACTGGATAAATCGAATAATAGGTTAGTGCCGAAGATGGGACGCCTTTATCCGACTCGGAGAGAAAACCTATTATTCTCTATATATATTATATGATTTTGAATGCATATGCAAACAGAGTAGACCCATATTGGATGGTTCGTATAGGGGTGGTCTGATCAGGATCTGCCATGTTTATTAAAGATCTGATATAGTTTCTGTCATAGCATAACATTTCTGTGTTTATGTGCCATTATAAAAAAGCTGTTAATGAATTATTTTTTTTCTGGATGAATGTGCCTGGAGTAAATTGATAAAGATAGTCTATTGTAATAAACAAATGCTTTTAATAAAATCATAAAACAATGTGTTGGTTATATTCGGTAATTCTTATGAAGATTGTCATTTTGAATTTGATCAAATGTTTCCCCAGTGATTTAAAGTAAACCATTGTCGTTGATAAATATCATTTTTGTTGTACAGCAAAGTTTTATTGGCCCGTTTTGAAGGGTTGTGAATCTAAAACCAGAGCTACAGACAATGATGCATACCCAAATACTAAAATCGTCTTCTCTCCACTAAACCCTATATTGTGACCAATCTTTAGAATCGTTTTGAAGGGACGATTCTAAAGAGTGGTCACAGAATAGGGTTTGATGGATAAATAAAGGAGCTATGCTTGAAAATGCTTAAATCTATGCATCTTATCTGGAGCTCTGTAAAACACAACCTGAATAAATACTATTATTATACTGCAAAGTAAAATCCTCAAATTTGATTGGTCAATTAGCCATGTCTAAAAGCCGTGTTTCCCTCTTAATTCTGATGTCATGAGCAACAATGGAATTTCCCCCATCGAGGGCCTCGCTTCATTGCAACAATAAAATGAAAACGGCCGACATGCTTCACTTCCTCGATTCGATCCAAAAAACCGATCTGAAACGAAAGAACAAGAGTTTGGGGCGGAACAAAGTTATCCACTGAGAAACATTTTTTGTTATAGTTGTTGTATAATAATACAAATGAACCCGATATGTGACGAAGGTCTTATTCTGCTCCGATGCTGAAAATGTTGTCAAAGTGCTTGTTCAAGTAGCCCCCAAAACCCCGTTTTTACAAAAACAATCCACACCCAATTCGATTCAGATTTTATTTATGCACATGCACAGTACACGTACCTGTAAATTGCAGTATAGCCGCTCCTTCCAACGCCCATTTGTTTGAATATGATAAAACCGTCAGTTTGACGTCATCCAAATGACGTCGGAATTGCGCCAATTAACCGTTATGCTAAAAAATAGTGTTTGCTTAACCGCTGATATGCTGAAAGTTTTAGTAACGTCTGATTCTTTCATTCCTTCGAGAAACGAATGCACTTGGAAGGCCCCTTTCTATCCACAAATGTAATGAGCTGGTTATAATAACAGATATTATTTATATAAGCCCTTACCTTACAGTATGAGGCCCCTGAGGGGAAGCAAAACGACGCCTACATTAACAACGCTAACTAACTGCTACAAATATTAAACTTTGCAGTATAATAAAAATTGTTATACAGATCATTGGTGGGATATCTGACTTTTTATTCCTTGCTGTGGAAAATACATGTAGCCCTCGCCTAACGGCTCGGGCAACATGAATTTCCTCAACAGGAAACAAAAAGTCAGATACCCCACCAATGATCTATATAACTAATAAGATATCGACAAATAGCATCAGGGATTTCAATAACAAACGCATGAAAGTTTTGTCTGCTGCGTTCATTCAATTTCTTGTGGTATACTTCTTTTCATGATATAAACAAATAATTAATGTAATCTTTAGGCATTTTCAAAATGTGTTGCAAGTAGGAACAATTACTTTATAAGTTTCTATAAACAAATGATTTATGTAATATTTAGGTACTTTCAAAACATTTTGCTAGTATGGAATATCACTTTTAACTCTTTGCAACTAAATACATGTATTCATAATTGTCATTTTGCAAAATTAAAGAGTTAACTTTTTCCAAAGAGAGAGAGAGAGAGAGAGAGAGAGATGCATGTGACATGAGTAAAACACAGTTTTACTCATTGCAACAATTTCCTATAGTTTCTCATAATGACGTTGTTAAAAAATCTGCTATTTAAAATTATATTTATATGGTCATTTTTTTTTAGCTCAAATATGCATCTTGTAGATTGTTATGTACTTGAGTCAGAGTGGACAGAATGGTTCCTATACTGTCTCTGGTCAGGGTCTGCCTTGTTTGGTAACCGTCTGCAGTGTTTTTCAAATTTCTTAACCCTTTCCCTGTTCAATATTCATGTTTATAGAAAAAATGATAAAAAATGACAATGTAAATATTTATTAGTAACTTTTATATTGTAAATTTTCAAGGGAATATTTTGATTTGACAAGAACTGTAGACTAAGATCTATATCATGTCATCAGCAAACCGAGCAAATGCACGAACAAGTATTTAAATTATGAGAGAAAGGGCTAACCCTTTACCTGCTGGGTATTCATTACGAAGCAATGAATGTATGAGTATTAACCCTTTCCTTCATTTAAACATGTTTTCATGTATCTGCAAACAGAGTGGACCCAGATCAGTCGGCTCCTATAGGAGTCGTCTGATTAGGGATTACTCTGTTTGCTAATGGAATTTGATAGATCTGTTTCTTTACTTTCTATAATGGCTACAATGTTCCACCTTCCATATATCATTATAACTACATGTATTTTGTCCATGAACATTCAGTGAGTGGTGAAATTTGGAACAGATAGAGAACAGTTTTAACTGGTTGAAATTTTATAATGACACCAGGAACAAGGAAATGTTTGAACAAGACAGAAACTATAGAATCAGATCTTTATTATTTCATTACAGTAAAACCCCTCAAATGTGAGCACCAAAAAGGGGCGTACTTAATAGTGGCAAAGGCATGTGGTAGCTTAATACAGGATGAAAGTTATGCAGAAAGCTCCTTTAGGAGCTTTCTGCATAACTTTCGTCCTGCATTAAGCAACCACCTGCTTATGAAGACAGTCATATTTATTCGTTAAGTGGTCGCATTAGAAGGGCTTTACTGTATTTTATAAGCAAAAATAGTATCCACTAATCAGAGAGCTCATACAGAAGCTGTCTGATCTGGGTCTACTCTGTTTGTAAATGTTTGAAAATGCATTTATATGAAAGAAAGGGTTAACCCATTTGAAAGTTGAATATTAAAGAGGAATGACTCATCAGTGTTAAACTACAGAATCTAATCGGTATGAAAGGGTATACTTTTGTGACAGGACTTTCAAAGTGAATAATGCAAACCCATTATCATTTTAGATTGAGAACATAATAAGAAAGAGAAATTCAAAGACACGCTGCAAAACTGTATCATGCAAATTAGTTACTATCTTAACTTATTCCCTCCTACTGACACCTTTCCCAAGTTCATTTTTTGAACCCATTGTGATAAATAGAGCATTTGCTCCTACGGAGCAAATGCTCTATTTATTACAATGGTTTCAAAACTACACAATTCTAAATGTTTCCTTTTCTCTAGTAAATACTCCTTTTCGGTAGATTTATTCAAAGAGCTTCGGTCTGAAAGTAGTCTAGGAGGGAATGGGATAACCAACCATTCATATCTGGAGGTGAATCAGCAAAGACTGGTTGTCGGTATTTCTATTGATGTATTTTTGACCTATTTCTGACTCAAAAGACTTTCTATATGTTCACTATTTACAGAGGAATCAGAGGAAGAGGAGGAGGATGAATCAGAAGAGGAGAATGATAGAAAAAATACAAGTGACAATGCAGATTGTGTTAATGGATTTAACAAAGATAATGTGAAGGATACATCTGATAGAGATGTACAAAAGTGCAATGAAGACATTGAATCTGGATACAATTCTGTGGAGCAAACATGACAATGTGCAGTTGATGTGTGGATGTAAACCTATTGTGAATATGCTTTGCAGATTCCATTTAAATTGCAGCCAAACCTGTTTTAAGTGTCCATTTACTGATTAAATTCAAAAGCAGGTGGGTAACCACTTTTGGAAAAGCCCAGAATAAAACTTCTTTTTAATGAGCCCTTGATCTTTTACCTGACAGAGATGCATGCAAACAGATTAATCCCAGATCAGCTGACTTCTGTAGGAGCCTTCTGATCAGTGTCTATTCTGTTTTTACATATTATTGTATTGATCTGATTCTGTGTGAAAGACCTTTTTTCATAGGCCAGTATAAACGTCCAGCTAATGCATATTCATGATGTCATTAATTCTTACATAAATATTCATGAGGTAAAGGGTTAATATAGGTTTTCAATTACACATGTTTGATTACAAACACTGCTGTGTTTCTTCATTTTCTCTCCTCGTGAATATTCATGGAGAAATAATAAATACTGTAAAACCTCTCTATAACGACCACTAAATTATGTTCATTAGTTGGTATTTAGGGCAGATGGCTGCCTAAAGCAAGGTGAAAGTAAAACAGAACGCTCCTATAGGAGCGTTCTATTTTACTCCCACCTTGCTTGAAGCAGCCACCTGTCTTAAACACAAAATACTTGATGTAATTTAGCGGTCATTATAGAGAGGTTTTACTGTATAAAACTTGTTTTATAATGAGTTAACCATTTACGTCATCAATATTCACAGAAGAAATAATGACATCATGGATATTAATTAGGTTAATTATTGTAAAATTACATGGACATAGGAATGTTTGACCATAGCAGAAATTGCTGAATCATATCTATATCATATCATAAGCAAACAGAACAGACCCTGATCAGATGGCTCCCTAAGGAGCTTCGGATCTGGTTCTACTCTGTTTGCAAAAGCATAGAAAGGCATGTTTATGGAGTAAAGTTTTAATGTACACTGGGGTCTTTTGCAGAAACTGAAATAAGATTTTTTGTTATAAGGAAATGAAGCAGACCCTGATCAGATTGCTCCCACAGAAGCCATCTGGTCTGGATCTGCTCTGTTTGCAAAGATGTATTAAACCAATGATAAGTGTGATTATAGAGTTAATGGTTAAGAGATACTAGTTCTATAGGATTGGTTTAAGCAAGAATGTTAACTATGGTCAAAGGGAGGTAACAATCAGTTTAGTATAAAAATAGCAGTTATTGGTTTTCCCTTTTCATTACATTATTGGTTTTCCCTTTTCATTATTGTCTAAATATATTTACAGAAATGAATCATTGATGTAACTGGCTCAGATCAGTGTGATTGGCAAACTTGTGGCTATTGCATATGTATATATCTGTTGAAGTAACAAGATAAGAGAAAATCTGGTAAGAATTATTTCTATTTGTCATTTCAAAGTTGTTGAATCTGTGTATTACATAATACTAATACATGTATTGAATTAGAAATTTCATAGCACATGAGTAATGTTTCATCATTAGCTCCGTGAATGCACATGCTATTTTATTACTGAGTGAATATTAACCATTTCCCTGTTCAATATTCAGGTAAGAAATAATGGCATCCTGAAATTCAGAGTACATGTACATATATATGTCAGCTGATTTTTTATAATTTAGAATATTTAAGGGATTTTTTTGCTTTGACAAAAACTGTAATATCAGATCTATGTCATGTCAAAACAAACAGATCAGACCCTGATATAGGAGCCATCTGATCCTGATCTCAGGCGTTTCTAAGAAGCAAAGGTTTATTGGACTGACTATTAGCAAGGAAATATTTTTGGCTGCAAAAGAAACTTATGAATCGGGTCTATAAAATATTTTTTATTAATTTTTAGAATAGTCCACTCTAAAACATACTGCGTCTTCTCAAGTGTGAAGTTCGTTGCCTTTTGGCACATTTACCAGCAGGGTAGACCCAGATTGGACAGTACAGTCCTGTAGGAACTGTCTCATCAAGGTCTTCTTTATTTGTTTATGAAATAACCCTTTCCTCCATAAATACGCCTTTCTACGTCTCTGTAAAAGTCACCTGTTGAAACCATTGTGATAAATAGAGCATTTGCTCCTATAGGAGCAAATGCTCTATTGATTACAATGGTTTAAAACTACAAAATTCTAAAAGTTTCCTTTTCTCTAGATAGTTAATGCTCCTTTTCGGAAGATTTACTCTAAGTGGATGGATCTAAAAATAGCCTATGGAGGAAAGGGATAATGTAGATCTGATTCTATAGTTTGTGCCATAATAAAACTGTTGTATGTTCATATGCCATTATAAAAATACTCATATTAATATTTAGGGTTTTATTAATTCATGGAGTTTATCAAAGACTAAACAACCCATGTTAATGTGTAATTATAAATCTTAAGTCCATGCAGTAATAATTTTTATGCCCCCGTTGACGATAGTCAGGGGGCATTATGTTTTGCACCTGTCTGTCTGTCCGTCTCGCTTTTATGTGCAGTTGGTACGTGCAGTTGGTTGTCACAGTTTTTCGTGGTCTTATATTTCAGTAACCGCTATAAGTTAGCTATTAGCATGGAATTGCATATATACACATTAACCATCATCCATATTTTCATTTTCCACCCAGACCATGCTGCCCGCAAGCCTAAGGTCAAGGTCAAATGATTTGAAATTGTACGTGCAGTTGGCTGTCACATTTACATGCAGTTGGTTGTCACAGTTTTTTCATTGTCATATCTCCCTAACCACTGTAGCTATTGCCATGGAACACCATCCATACTTTCATTATAGACCCGACCCATGCTACCCGCAAGGTCAAGGTCAAATGACTTAGGAATTTTACGTACAGCTAGGCAAGCACCCACACAGGGGCATCACTGTGTCTTACAGACAAAGTTTTCTAGTTGAAAGAGATTTTGAAATATCAGTATGCTACATGAATATTGGCATAAGAAAAAACAACATCATGAATATTAATTAAATTAACTCCGTTGTTATTATGGCACTAAGAACAAGGGTATGTTTTTGTCCTATAATTCTAGCAAGTCTGTAGAACCAGATCAATAGAATATGTCCGAGGTGGGGCTACTCTGTTTGCAAATATGTTAAAAGTCATAATTATGGAGTAAAGTATTTGTTTATAATGGGATAACAAATGCTTTGATCATGTAATTTTGTTATGTTTTAAACAGGGCGTTTAATAAAAGTGTTCTTCTAATTGCGTCAATTTCTTGTTTGATGTCATTGTGACAAACAGAATGTTTGTTTCCTTTTGTTTTTATTAACCCTTTATTCTATGAATATTCATGTTAGTATAATGACATCAATAATGACATCATGAATATTAATTTCATATAGGTGAAGATTTATACCTGTCTATTGTAGTTACCCTTTATGGCATCACGGATATCCATTAGATGTTTTGTATAGGCATACAAACATAGGAATTATTAGCCATGGTAGAAAGTAGAATCAGATCTAAATTATTTAAGCGTGGTGTTGTATATTCATATGGGAATAATATAAACAGAGAGAATCTGATAAGAAGATTTATTATTCTTGACCATGACATGTCACCTCTCAAAATGTGCGGTTTTATGAGCTACATATATGCATGCCAAATATCAAGTCTCCATCTGCATTGGCTCAAAAGTTATGACCAATGTTAAAGTTGCTGACAAACAAACAGACAGACAGACGGACAGGGCAAAACAAAATATGCCCCCAGATCAGATCTGATTCCGGGGGGGGGGGGGGGGGGGGGGGCTGTCTCTTTGTTTGTCAGCAACTTTAACATTGGTCATAACTTCTGAGCCAGTCCAGATAGAGACTTGATATTTGGCATGCATATGTATCTCATAAAGCTGCACATTTTGAGGGGTGACATGTCAAGGTCATCCTTCAGAGTCAAAGGTCAAAATTGTCTGTTTGTTTGTCTGTAACTTTAACTTTGGTCATAACTTTAGAGCCTGTACAGATAGAGACTTGATATTCGGCATGCATATTTGTCTCATAAAGCCACACATTTTGAGGGGTGATATGTCATGGTCAAGGTCATCCTTAAAGGTTAGAGGTCAAACATATGGGTAAAATCACTGACTTTAACATTGCCAATAACTTTTGAACCAGTAGAGATAGAGACTTGATATGTGGCATGCTTGTGTATCTCATGAAGCTGCACATTTTGAGAGGTGAGCTGTCAACGTTAAGGTCATCATTCAGGTTCAAAGGTCACCAAATTCAAAATCGGCCATAACGTTTGAACCAGTAGAGATAGAGACTTGATATATGGCATGCATGTGTATCTCATGAAGCTGCACAGTTTGAGGGGAGATATGTCAAGGTCAAGGTCATCCTTCAAAGGCAAAGGTCAAATTGTCTGTTTGTAACTTTAACTTTGGTAATAACTTTAGAGTCAGTACAGATAGAGACTTTGGCATGTGTATTTATCTCATAAAGCCACACATTTTGAGGGGTGACATGTCAAGGTCAATGTCATCCTTAACGGTCAGAGGTCAAACATATGGGTAAAATCACTGACTTTAACATAACATTGGCCATAACATTTGAACCAGTAGAGATAGAGACTTGATATTTGGCATGCACGTGTATGTCATGAAGCTGCACATTTTGAGGGGTGACATGTTACGGTCAAGGTCATCCAGGGTCAAAGGTCAAAATTGGGTGGGGGTCATTGTATTTCACAAACAATGAGTCATTGTATTGAACAGTTTGGATCCTGATGACCCTTTAAGCTATGATACTCCTACTTCTCATCTGGCTCTTCACTTGACTATTTTAGACCCAACCTCTTTGAATAAACCTACCGAAAAGGAGCATTAACTATGGGAAAGGAGAATTTTAGAAATATGTAGTTTTGAAACCTTGTTGTAAATGGAGCATTTGCTCCATAGGAGCAAATGCTCTATTTATCACAATGGTTTTTAAATGTGGCTTTTACAGTTACTGTTATGAGAGTATATTTATAGGAAAATATACAGTAAAACCTGTCTAAACCCTTTCCCTGTTCAATATTCATATAAGAAATAATAGCATCATGAATATAAATTAGCTGAACTTTTATCATGTAAACTTTTCAATGACATTTTTTGTTTGACAGATCAGATCTTTATTATGTCATGTCAATAGCAAACAGAGCAGACCCTTATCAGAAGGCTCCTATAGGAACCGTCTGATCTGGGTCTACACTGTTGGCAAATGCGTGAAAACACGTTTATATGAGGGAAAGGGTTAAACGGTCATTCATTTATTGAACATAGGAGTCTCAAAAAGCAGTTGGTTGCTTAATGACATGACCACAGAAAGTTAATTTTCATATATGACTATGACAAAAACTTAAAAAGTTTTCTCGAAAATTGGTGGTTCAGTTTGAACGATATTTGGTAGGAATTGGCCTGTGGTACGTGACTATATTGAGAATCGCTTACGACTAACATGCAACTTAAACAAATTGAATTTTTTCCGTTGAAAAAAACACGAAGCTACGTTGGCCCTCATATCTTCATTTTTTTAGATGGTTGTGACTAATTCATCTCTTATCTACTGTCTTCTGCTACTATTCACAGATGAGCAATATAGGGTCACCATGACCCTCTTGTATTATATATAGCTATTCACGAAAATGTGTACGTGCTGTTAACCCTTTGAATGCTGAAAACTAGTGTAATCGCGCTTGCAAATAGTGTGGATCCAGATCAGAGGGCAACTAGAGGAACCCTCTGATCTGGAAGTGCACTGTTTCGTATTCAAAATCTTCTCACTCGAAAATATTATCCTTTTATTCTATACAGAGTCTTCCAATACACAATGATGAATTACTCCACTCTAAAATGTCAGCGTTGAAAAGTGTAAGAATACGATGTCATATCCATTTCTAATGTCTATTTTTAGACAGAAAAAACCCATATACACATTGCGAAGATACGTGTATACAGTAAAATCTCGATACTGCTAACACTCAAATACGTACCTTTATTGATCTTTAACACAGATGGCAGCTTAATGCAGGGTGAAAGTAATGCAGAAAGCTCCTCTATGAGCTTTCTGCATTACTTTCACCCAGCATTTTAAAAGCAGCCACATACATTTTTCATTATTAAAATTTCGTGGTACTTTTCGAGTTTTTACTGTAATTCATATTGCCATTATAGAAAGCCAGCTTGTTGTATCCATAAACTAATTACATGCATTTCTTGCATGAGTGGGTTAACCCTTTCCATGTTTTATGTTTATTCCAAATTTCAATAACTTCTGAATATTCACAGACAAAACAGTTATAATGATTCGAAATATTGAAGGCGGAACATTGTAGCCATTTTAGAAAGTAAAGAAACAGAACTTTTATCATGTAAACTTTTCAATGACATTTTTTGTTTGACAAATCAGATCTTTATTATGTCATGTCAATAGCAAACAGAGCAGACCCTTATCAGAAGGCTCCTATAGGAACCGTCTGATCTGGGTCTACACTGTTGGCAAATGCGTGAAAACACGTTTATATGAGGGAAAGGGTTAAACGGTCATTCATTTATTGAACATAGGAGTCTCAAAAAGCAGTTGGTTGCTTAATGACATGACCACAGAAAGTTAATTTTCATATATGACTATGACAAAAACTTAAAAAGTTTTCTCGAAAATTGGTGGTTCAGTTTGAACGATATTTGGTAGGAATTGGCCTGTGGTACGTGACTATATTGAGAATCGCTTACGACTAACATGCAACTTAAACAAATTGAATTTTTTCCGTTGAAAAAAACACGAAGCTACGTTGGCCCTCATATCTTCATTTTTTTAGATGGTTGTGACTAATTCATCTCTTATCTACTGTCTTCTGCTACTATTCACAGATGAGCAATATAGGGTCACCATGACCCTCTTGTATTATATATAGCTATTCACGAAAATGTGTACGTGCTGTTAACCCTTTGAATGCTGAAAACTAGTGTAATCGCGCTTGCAAATAGTGTGGATCCAGATCAGAGGGCAACTAGAGGAACCCTCTGATCTGGAAGTGCACTGTTTCGTATTCAAAATCTTCTCACTCGAAAATATTATCCTTTTATTCTATACAGATTCTTCCAATACACAATGATGAATTACTCCACTCTAAAATGTCAGCGTTGAAAAGTGTAAGAATACGATGTCATATCCATTTCTAATGTCTATTTTTAGACAGAAAAAACCCATATACACATTGCGAAGATACGTGTATACAGTAAAATCTCGATACTGCTAACACTCAAATACGTACCTTTATTGATCTTTAACACAGATGGCAGCTTAATGCAGGGTGAAAGTAATGCAGAAAGCTCCTCTATGAGCTTTCTGCATTACTTTCACCCAGCATTTTAAAAGCAGCCACATACATTTTTCATTATTAAAATTTCGTGGTACTTTTCGAGTTTTTACTGTAATTCATATTGCCATTATAGAAAGCCAGCTTGTTGTATCCATAAACTAATTACATGCATTTCTTGCATGAGTGGGTTAACCCTTTCCATGTTTTATGTTTATTCCAAATTTCAATAACTTCTGAATATTCACAGACAAAACAGTTATAATGATTCGAAATATTGAAGGCGGAACATTGTAGCCATTTTAGAAAGTAAAGAAACAGAACTTTTATCATGTAAACTTTTCAATGACATTTTTTGTTTGACAAATCAGATCTTTATTATGTCATGTCAATAGCAAACAGAGCAGACCCTTATCAGAAGGCTCCTATAGGAACCGTCTGATCTGGGTCTACACTGTTGGCAAATGCGTGAAAACACGTTTATATGAGGGAAAGGGTTAAACGGTCATTCATTTATTGAACATAGGAGTCTCAAAAAGCAGTTGGTTGCTTAATGACATGACCACAGCAAGTTAATTTTC
Source organism: Azorinus chamasolen (assembly GCA_963576725.1). Classification (NCBI taxonomy): domain Eukaryota; kingdom Metazoa; phylum Mollusca; class Bivalvia; order Cardiida; family Solecurtidae; genus Azorinus; species Azorinus chamasolen. The sequence goes on from OY755240.1 coordinate 26,463,974, forward strand.
ATATATGACTATGACAAAAACTTAAAAAGTTTTCTCGAAAATTGGTGGTTCAGTTTGAACGATATTTGGTAGGAATTGGCCTGTGGTACGTGACTATATTGAGAATCGCTTACGACTAACATGCAACTTAAACAAATTGAATTTTTTCCGTTGAAAAAAACACGAAGCTACGTTGGCCCTCATATCTTCATTTTTTTTAGATGGTTGTGACTAATTCATCTCTTATCTACTGTCTTCTGCTACTATTCACAGATGAGCAATATAGGGTCACCATGACCCTCTTGTATTATATATAGCTATTCACGAAAATGTGTACGTGCTGTTAACCCTTTGAATGCTGAAAACTAGTGTAATCGCGCTTGCAAATAGTGTGGATCCAGATCAGAGGGCAACTAGAGGAACCCTCTGATCTGGAAGTGCACTGTTTCGTATTCAAAATCTTCTCACTCGAAAATATTATCCTTTTATTCTATACAGATTCTTCCAATACACAATGATGAATTACTCCACTCTAAAATGTCAGCGTTGAAAAGTGTAAGAATACGATGTCATATCCATTTCTAATGTCTATTTTTAGACAGAAAAAAACCCATATACACATTGCGAAGATACGTGTATACAGTAAAATCTCGATACTGCTAACACTCAAATACGTACCTTTATTGATCTTTAACACAGATGGCAGCTTAATGCAGGGTGAAAGTAATGCAGAAAGCTCCTCTATGAGCTTTCTGCATTACTTTCACCCAGCATTTTAAAAGCAGCCACATACATTTTTCATTATTAAAATTTCGTGGTACTTTTCGAGTTTTTACTGTAATTCATATTGCCATTATAGAAAGCCAGCTTGTTGTATCCATAAACTAATTACATGCATTTCTTGCATGAGTGGGTTAACCCTTTCCATGTTTTATGTTTATTCCAAATTTCAATAACTTCTGAATATTCACAGACAAAACAGTTATAATGATTCGAAATATTGAAGGCGGAACATTGTAGCCATTTTAGAAAGTAAAGAAACAGAACTATCCAATTTCTACGAGCAAACACAGCAGACCCTGATCAAACGGCACCTATAGGATCATTCTGATCTAGGTCTACTCTAGCTGTTTTCAAATGCGTTTATATTAGGGAAAGAGTTACGTTGACAACACTTAGGTAAATTTTGTTTTATACGTGATCCATATAAACTGATATATGCACACTGTAATACCAATGTTTGAATGCAATAGTATTGTAACTACACTACTTAACCTTTATGAGCATTTCAAATAATCTCGTTGAAACACATCGTCAGAGTGTCAAACAGTATGGATCCTGATGAGATGTTGAGTTAACCCATTCTCTCCTACTGAACGCATTCTTGCGCCTCTGTAAAACTCATTTTTTGAAACCATTGTGATATAATAGAGCATTTGCTCCATAGGAGCAAATGCTCTATTTATCACAATGGTTTCAAAGCTACACACTTATAAAATTCTCATTTTCTATAGTTAATGCTCATTATCGGTAGATTAACCCTTTCGCTGCCAATGCCGGATCTGTGATTACCTATGCAAACAGTTTGGATCCTGATGAGACGACAGAGTTTGGCAGCGAAAGGGTTAATGCAAAAACGTTGGGTATATAGGAGAGAATGGGTTAATACACTTTCCCCATATGGTGAGCGCTAAGCGAGTTGTTATTTAATCATGTTTATAATCTGAATTTGATGTTAACTTAGTATTCAAATGTTTTAAAATGCATTATTTTAATCTTTAGAACATTTAGAAGTTCTTAGATTCTTCCAGAAGGCCATGGAATATCATGGAATATTAAAGAGATTAGTATGTAAATATGTAGATTGTTCTAGAAGTCTATATTTGGTAATTCACTGGTAAACAAGCAGTCACGTAATCTTGTTTTGTGGACAGAATGTCCCAGAAACTATACATGTATTTAGTAACTTCATTGTAAACAAGTCATGTTATCTTCAAGTAAGTACATTATTGTTCAACACGCTTCTAGAATGGCAACAGTGTGTATATGTAGAACTCAAACGTCACCGATTTATCTTGAGTCTTTTCAACTGTTTTTGCAATCATCAGTGCACTAGACGTTTATCTGTGAACAGTTTGTATACTGATAGAATCACTGGATAATCAAAAGTGTGCGAAATTAAATTAAAAGTGCAAATGTGTTATTATTAAAAAAAGGACTGGAATTGGAATATTTTTTAAACATAGGTATTTAAGTATTTCTTCAACTTGTCATTTCAGTTTAATAAAGTTTGTAAAGTTGTTGCTGGTTTTGTCTTTCTGTTGCGCCTGACTCGTAACAGAGTCATGTGTGTATTTTGGAATGACTCGAGCAGCGAGCGAAACACAATCATGTAGCGGTATGGGACTGCCATTTTGATGCGTGACTTGGATGTAATTGTAAAACCCCTCTAAACTTGGCGTTAAATTTAGTATAAATATCGGCCTTAGAGACAAGGTGGTGGCTTAATGCAGAGTGAAAGCCATGCAGAAAGCTCTAGGAACTTGCTGCATGGCGTTCATCTTGCATTAAGCAACCACCTGCCTAAACGTATCTAAATAGTTCTCTACTAGAACCCCGGTTGACAGGGGGTTTACTGTAACTGAATAATCCATTCCGTATAAGGCGATTTTGAAACATCCGTCTCCGAAACATTTGCTGTATATAATTATGTATAGTAAATTATATTTTTGTAAATTTTGAATATACATGCGTATGTATTATAAATCAGACAATTTGCAACATCGCCCTATATACATTTTAAAGCTAGACTTTGGGGCTTAAAGTGATTGAACCGTCCGTTAGTAAGTGTGTTAGGTAGTTAGTTAGTTAGTTAGTTAGTGAGTGAGTGAGTGTGTGCGTGCGTGCAGATTTTGCTTGTCCGGAGCATATCTCCTATACTACTTTGGCTAGTATCACCAAATATGGTATGTGAGTACATCTTGGGGGGGGGGGGGGGGGTGTCGCGTACTATTTAATTTAATAGATCAATGTGACCTTGACATTTGACCTCATCTACACGAAACAATAGTTTGTTTAACACCCCGCCCCCACTCGGCCGATTTCAAGGCATTTTTTCAAGCCATCAATTCAATTCATGATGTAAAAACATTGATCAGTTTATCAGGCTCCAGTATCATTTTTTTCATGTCTGTATACTTTACACTGTCCGAAGCACTAAACGTATGGATTATGGCCTGGATCTCCCAGCTTCGAAAGCGAACAGTAAAGAAATCTAGCTCAGATGCGTAAAATATACTTTTTAGATCACCAAAGCAGTGCAAGTGCTCAGAGTGAGCTTTTGCGATCACCTGATGTCCGTCGCCCGTCGGCGTACGTCGTCCGTCGTCAGTTGTCAACAATTTGAACCTTTAAAATATTCTCATCTGAATCTACAGGGTTCTCGGCTTTCATCTTTGGCACATAGTATCATCTGTAGGTCCTCTACAAAATGTTTATAAATTATGTTCCTGTGGTCGAAATTGGCCCCGCCCCAGGGGTGCCTTGTTTTCTACAGAAACATATACATGTAGTGATAACTTTGAAAAGTCTTCTCCTCTGAAACTGGAAGGCTTTCATGTTTGGCACATAGCATCATGTTCAGGTCCTCTGCAAAAATTACATAAGTTATGCCCCTGAGGTCAAAATTAGCCTGGTCCCAGGGGAGGCTAGGTTTCAATAGATACATATAGTGAAAACGTTGGACATCTTCTCCTCCGATTGTCTGGTGAGCGACATCAGAGCCATTATGGTCCTCTTGTTTAGCTCACCAGAGCACAAAGGGCTCAGTATGAGATTTTGTGATCGCCTGATGTCCGTTGTGCGGCGTGCGTTCCCCGTCGTCAGTCGTCAACAATTTGAACCTTCAAAACCTTCTCCTCTGAATCTACAGGGTTATCAGCTTTCATCGTTGGCACATAACATTATCTATAGGTTCCCTACAAAAGTTATATAAATTATGTCCCTTTGGTTCAAAATTGGCACTGCCCCAGGGTGGCCAGTTTTCAATAGAAACATATAGTGAAAACTTTGAAAAGTTTCTACTGGAACTGGAAGGTTCTCAGTTTTCATATTTGGCACATATCATCATATTTAGGTCCTCTACAAAAGTTATATAAATTATGACCCTGGAGTCAAAATTGGAACTGCCTAGGGGTGGCCATATTTTGGTCTCCTGGGCAAAGCTCAGGGTGAGCTTTTGGGAGACTTGAATGTTCGGCGTCCATCGTGCGTCTTCAACAACTTGCTTGTGAACACTCTAATGGTCACAATGTTCGTCCAATCTTCATAAAACTTGGTCAGAATGAAAATCTTGATAAAATCTCGGACGAGTTTGAAAGTGGGTCAAGTTGGGTTAAAAACTAGGTCACTAGGTCAAATAGTAGGAAACCTTGTGAACCCTCTAGAGGTCACATTTTAGCCCAATTTTCATGAAACTTGGTCAGAATGATTGTCTTGATAAAATCTCGGAGGTGTTTGAAAAGAGGGTTACAATGTGTAAAAAAACTAGGTCACTAGGTCAAACAGTAGAAAAAACCTTGTGCACACTCTAGTGGTCACACTTTTAGTTTATTCTTCATGAAACTTGGTCAGAATGAATGTCATGATAAAATCTCGGACGAGTTCGAAAGCGGGTCAAGTTTGGTTAAAAACTAGGTCATTAGGTCAAACAGTAGAAAAACCTTGTGAACACTCTAGTGGTCATATTTTTTGTCCAATCTTCATGAAACTTAGTCATAATGATTGTCTTGATAAAATCTCGAATGAGTTTGAAAGTGGGTTATGTGGGGTTAAAAACTAGGTCACTAGATCAAATAGTAGGAAACTTTGTGAACCCTATAGAGGTCACATTTTTTAGCCCAATTTTCATGAAACTTGGTCAGCATGAGTGTCTTGATAAAATCTCGGAGGAGTTTGAAAAGAGGCTTACATGGGGTAAAAAACTAGATCACTAGATCAAACAGTAGAAAAAACCTTGTGCACACTCTAGTTGTCACAATTTTAGTCCAATCTTCATAAAACTTGGTCAGAATGAATGTCTTGATAAACTCTCGGACGAGTGTGAAAGCGGGTCAAGTGGGGTTAAAAAATAGGTCACTAGGTCAAACAGTAGAAAAACATTGTGAACACTCTTGTGGTCACATTTTTTGTCCAATCTTCATGAAACTTAGTCATAATGATTGCCGTGATAAAATCTCGAAGGAGTTTGAATGTGGGTTATGTGGGATTGAAAACTAGGTCGTTAGGTCAAATAATAGGAAAACCTTGTGAACACTCTAGAGGTCACATTTATAGCCAAGTCTTCATGAACATTGGTCAGAATGATTGTCCTAATAAAATCTTGGACAAGTTTGAAAGTGGGTTATGTGTGGTCAAAAAGTAGGTCACTGGGTCATAGCTTAGAAATATCGTGTGTACACTCCAGCGGCCACATTTTTAGCCCAATCTTCCTCAAACTTGCTCAGTTTGAGTGTTTGTCTTGGTGATATCAAGGTTGAGTTTGACCATGATTGGGTGGGAATAAAAAGTAGGTCACTATGTCAACTCTTAGAAAAAATACTCTAGAGGGCACATTTTTTGCCAAATTATCATTGGTCAGAATCATTGTCTTGATAAAATCAATATTCTAAATTTTTGAAAATCTTGTTCTGCAGAACCACTTCTCATGATCCACTATCAACATTGTTCAAATATTGTGCCTAAGGTCAATATTGGCCCTACCATTATATATATCATATTGGCTACCCAGCAAAACTCTTAAATCTATGGTAATCAGGTGAACGATTAAGGGCCATCTTGGCCCTCTTGTCTATAGAAACATATAGTGAAAACTTTGAAAAGCTTCTCCTCTGAAACTGGAAGGCTCTTAGCTTTCATATTTGGCACATAACATCATGTTCAGGTCCTCTGTAAAAGATTTATAAATTATGCCCCTGGGGTCAACATTGACCCTGCCACAGGGATGTCCAGTTTTCAATAGAAACATATAGTGAAACTGAAAATCTTCTCTTCTGAAACTAGATGGTCCTCAGCTTTCATATTTGGCACATAACATCGTGTTCATATCCTCTACAAACGTTATATAAAATTATACCCCTTGGGTCAAAATTGATCCTGCACTAGGGCTGGCCAGATTTCTATAGAAACATAATAGTAAAAACCTTCTCCTCTGATTGTCTATTGAGCGATTTCTGGGCCAGCATGGCCCTCATGTTTCAGTTTATCAAGGTCCAGTATCATTTTCTACATGTCTATATACTTCACAGTCCGATGCCCTAAATCTATGGATGATGCTCACGATCTCCCAGTTTCAAAAGCCAACAATAGAGAGGTCTAGATAAGATGCGTAAAATATACTTTCAGTGTGAGCTGTTGGGAGACTGCCCGTCGTGCTTCGTCAACAATTTGCTTGTGGAGACTCTGGTGTTCACAATTTTAATCCAATCGTTATGAAACTTGGTCAGAATGACTGTGTTGATAAAAGTTCGAAAGTGGGTCACGTTGGGTCAAAAACGAGGTTTCTAGGTCAAACAGGAAAACATCGTGAACACTCCAGAGGTCACTTGTTTAGCTAAATTTTCGTAATTGTCTTATTAAACTCCGGATGAGTTTGAAAGCCGGTAATGTGTTGTCAAAATCTAGGTCACTAGGTAAAATAGTAGGAAACCGTTGTGAACACTCTACAGGTCACACTTGTAGCCAAATCTTCATGAAACATTATCAGAATGATTGTTCTGATAACATCTCGGATAAGTTTGAAGGTGGGTCACGTGGGGTCAAAAACTAGGTCACTATGTCAAACTGTTACAGTAGAAAAACCTTGTGAACACTAGTGGTCACATATTTTGTCCAGTCTTCTTGAAACTTAGTAAGAATGATAGTTTTAATAAAATCTCAGAGGAGTTTGAAAGTGGGTCATGTGGGTTCAAAAACTAGGTCACTAGGTCATATCCTAAAAAATAGTTTACACTCCAGCGGCCACAGTTTTCTTTCTCAAACTTGCTCAGAATGTTTGTCTTGGAGATATCAAGGCAGAGTTTGATCATGGGTGGGTGGGGCAAAAAAGTAGGTCACTATGTCTAATCTTAGAAAATCACTCTAGATGTAACATTTTAAGCTCAATCTTTATTAGTCAGATATTGTTCTCCAGAACCACTGCTCATCAACGTTATGCCATTCAGCTATAATTTTAAATCTACAGTAATCAGGTGAGCGATTAAAGGCCATCTTGGCCCACCTGTTTTCAAGAATTGCTTCTTTATCTATCCACCTAACACTCCTTAGAAACGTCTCGAAGAGACGATTATAAAAAGTGGCCAAAATAAAGGAGTTGGCTCTTTAGAAACGTCTTGAAGAGACTGTTATATAGAGTGGTCACAGCAGATGAGGTGGCTATTTAGAAAAGTCTCGACGAGACGATATTAACACAGGAGTTGGCTCTTTAGAAACGTCTCGAAAGGAGGATTATAGACAGTGGTCACAACACAGGAGTTGGCTCTTTAGAAACGTCGCTAAGAGAGGATTATAGACAGTGTTCACAACATAGGAGTTGTCAAAACACAGGAGTTGGCTGTGATTATAAAGAGTACTACCAGTACAGGAGTTGGCAGAGCAATGAAAATCGTGACCGTTATTCCGTTAATCGCGACCTCACTCGCATTTGCACATTTCTTGGATCCAGATGAGACGCCGAATAACTTGGCGTCTCATCTGGATCCAAACTGTTTGACTCGGTCGATAGTTTCTTAAAACCTTGAACGAATTGTAAGAATGTCAAGCTTGACACTGATTAGAATTTGAGCAATTCTTATTTATTCAAGGTGAGCTTTTGTGACACTTTTGTCTGTCGTCCGTCGTGCGTAGTCCGTCGTCAACAATTTGCTTGTGAACACTCTAGTGGTCACACTTTTAATCCAATCACCATGAAACTTGGTCAGAATGATTGTCTTGATAAATCCTCGGACGAAATCGAATTGGGGTCACGTGTGGTAAAAAACTAGGTCAATAGGTCAAATAGTAGGAAAACATTGTGAACAGTCTAGAGGTCACATTTTTAACGCAATCTTCATGAAACACAGTCAGGATGGTTGTCTTAATAAAATTTCGGACGAGTTTGACGGGTCAAAAAATAGGTCACTGGGTCAAATAGTAGGAAAACCTTGTGAACACTCTAAATGTCACATTTGTAGTCGAATCCTCATGAAACTTTTATCAGAATGATTGTGTTGATAAAATCTCAAACAAGTTTGAAAGTGGATCACGTGGGGTCAAAACTAGGTCACTAGGTCAAACAGTAGAAAAACCTTGTGAACACTCTAGTGGTCACATTATTTGTCCAATTTTCATGAAACTTAATCAGAATGATTGATCAGGTAAAATCTCGAACGAGTTTGAAAGTGGGTCACGCAGAGTCAAAAACTAGTTCACTAGGTCATACAGTGGAAACCCGTTGTGAACACTCTAGTGGTCACATTTTTGTCCATTCTTCATGAAACTTGGTCAGAATGATTGTCTTGATAAAATCTTTGAAGAGATCGAAAATTGGGCATGCGAAATTATAAACTAGGTCACTGGGTCAAATAGTAGGAAAACCTTGTGAACACTCTTGAGGTCACATTTTTAACCAAATCTTCTCGAAACTTAGTCAGAATGATTGTCCTGATAAAATCTTGGAAGAGTTTGAAAGTGGGTTCCTTTGGGTCAAAAAGTAGGTCACTGGGTCATAGCTTACTGGGTCAACTCTTAAAAAAATACTCTAGAGGGCACATTTTTAGTCCAATCTTCATTGGTCAGAATGATTGTCTTGATAAAATCAATATTCTAAATCTTTGAAAATCTTATTCTTCAGAACCACTGCTCATGATCTACTATCAACATTGTTCAAATATTGTCCTTTATGTCAATATTGGCCCCATCCTGGAGCTACTCATCGATAATCTTAAATCTATGGTAATCAGTTGAGCGATTAAGGGCCTTCTTGGCCCTCTTATTAGCTCACCAGAGCACAAAGTGCTCAATGTGAGCTATTGTGATACCCCTGTGTCCGGCGTCCGTCGTCCGTCTGTCCGTCTGTCTGTCCGTCAACAATTTCAAACGACTTCTTCTCTGAAACCAACTGCCCAATTGTAACCAAACTTGGTCAGATAGATACTGTGGGTGGGTGCTTCAAAAGTTGTTAAAACATTGTGGGTGGGTCCATCGGTCTTGTTGCTATGGCAACTGTACATAATATCTAGAAAAATCTTCTTCTCCAGATTGACTTGTCCGATTTGAATATAGTTTTCACCAAAATGTTTCTCAGTTGATAGACTTTAAAAGTTGTTAAAAGAATTTTGATCCGGCAAAAAACATGGCCGCCAGAGGGCTGGGTCATTTTTTCCATATATGGTAATATGGATTTTTTCATAGGAAAATCTTTAAAAATCTTCTTCTCTGAAACTGTAAGGCCTAGACCTTTGATATTTGGTATGTAGCATGATCTTATGGTCCTCTACAAACTTGTTCAAATTATGACACCCGGGCCAAAAATGGCCCCGCCCAAGGGCGTATCAGTTTTTCATAGGAAAATCTTTAAAAAAAATCTTCTCTCAAACTGTAAGGCCTAGACCTTTGATATTTGGTATGTAGCATGATCTTATGGTCCTCTACAAATATTGTTCAAATTATGACCCCCGGGCCAAAAATGGCCCCGCTCAAGGGCTTATCAGTTTTTTATAGGAAAATTTTAAAAATCTTCTTCTCTCAAACTGTACGGCCTAGACCTTTGATATTTGGTATGTAGCATGATCTTATGGTCCTCTACAAATATTGTTCAACTTATGACCCCGGGGCCAAAAATGGCCCCGCCCAAGGGCTTATCCGTTTTTCATAGGAAAATCTTTATAAATCTTCTTCTCTGAAACTGTAAGGCCTAGACCTTTGATATTTGGTATGTAGCATGATCTTATGGTCCTCTACAAATATTGTTCAAATTATGACCCCGGGCCAAAAAAGGCCCCACCCAAGGGCTTATCAGATTTTCATTGGAAAATCTTTAAAAATCTACTGAAACTGTAAGGCCTAGACCATTGATATTTTGGTATGTAACATGATCTAATGGTCCTCTACAAATATGTAGCTGTGGCTAGTGGTCCTCTGCCAAGAATGTTTAACTTACGACCCTGACCATTGGGCGAAACTTGGCCCTGCCTCAGGGCTTATCAGTTTTTCATGGGAAAAATATAAAATATTATTTTTCTCTGAAACCATAAGGCTTAGACCTTTAATTAATGGCATACTGCTTTGCCTTATGGTTCTCTACCAAGGTTGTACATATGATTTCTTGTGGTCAAAAATGGCCCCGCCCCTGGGGTTATCTCAGGTGAGCGCTTCAGGGCCTCATGGCCCTCTTGTATTTTTTCCACGGGGTATGTACTGATAATACCACTAACAACTGGGTTATTGGAATGGTTTGTAAATTGTTTTACGTTCCACTTTTATCTCGCGTTTCATATATTACTTAATATCGAGAATACTGGAATCCCAGTAGATCTATATCGAGTATACTGGAATCCCAGTAGATCTATATCGAGAATACTGGAATCACAGAACAAGTATCCCTCTACTCATATATATATAATTTGCACATACAAGGAAGTGACAATGGAAGCAGAGGCTGAATTTCTTAGGTAAACTTTCAAGTCATCACTTCGTTTTTTCTTCTTCTTCTTCTCTTCTTTGTCTTTTTCATCTTTCTGCTTCTTCTTCTTCTTTATTTTCTAACACAACTGTTAGTCCTTCTGTAAGCTGAAATGCTTATCAACACTTTAAAGATTACTTGCAAAACCTGAAGTAGTCGTCTGATCTAGGTCTACTCTGCAAAGACATGAAACACCGTTTGTGTGAGGGAAAGTGTAAAGATAGATATTCTCACAAATTAATCTAGGATGTTGGATTGGTGTATAACATACCGAACATTCTATTACGACCACCAAAAAGATGTATAAATCTTTATCTTGAAGGCAAGTGGTAGCTTAACCCATTCCCTCATGTTGACGACTTTTAACGACTCTGTAAATGTCACTCTGTGAAACCATTGTGATAAATAGAGCATTTGCTCCTATAGGAGCAAATGCTCTATTTATCACAATGGTTTCAAACTACAAAATTCTAAAGAATTATTTTCTCTAGTTAACGCTCCTTTTCGGTAGATTTATTCAAAAGGGTTGTATCTAAAAATAGGTAATGGGTTAATACATCACGCACATGATTCAGAAAACTTCCCGATGAGCTGCTGTGTGAAAGTATCAAAGTTTACGGCAAGACCTGGATTAAGGTTTTTATTTATTTCAGGCAAAGAATGGTTCCTTTTGCGATAATCAGCATTTTGATTCTTGCGGTTTATTTCCAAACAGGTAAGTGGGTTATTTGTTATCAAACTATCGAGCTTGTAACCGGACCCGTTGTACTAGTTAACGATCGTTTGACCAATAATATCGCGTCATATCCCTTTCATTCATATAAACGCCTTTTCAGGCAATTTGATATTTCTGTTTATTTTCTTTCAAAAAAGGTTACAATGGTCAACCTTCCATCTTTTATCTGGATCCAAACTTACCATAATAAGCCCTTTGCTTCCTAAATACCGATAACCTATTACGACATTCACTATTACTCGGATATTTGAAATCATCGCACATTCTTGAGCGCAAAAATATACAAGGGTCACTTACGCCAGAAATTATCTTAACCCTTTCGGCGCCAATTTCTAAGTCGTGTGCAAACTAATTTTGTTAAATCATATGGTAAAATAAGGAAATAAGGTAAATAAATGAAATACATTCAAAGGAATACAGCATAGATATAGAAATAGAGTTTGATACAAAAAGTGAAGTCCCAGAGGTGGCGTCTGATCTGGGACTGTACTACTTGTCGTGGTGCATTTTTTGCGACATTGGCGGTGAAAGGGTTAAGTTCTAACAAACGATGATCGCAACTGGAAATTGCGATCGTCGTATGTTAGAGCTTACGATGGTTTCTGTCGTACGATCTTTCGTAAAACGGGTCCAGTTACATTTAACATTGTCCTATTTAGCATGTATATACACGTCGTAGACCGAGAATGACTTATTCAGACAATGGAAAGGGCATTTTGAAAGGCGCTTTTAATGGCTGATACCGTTGAATCAGATCTGTATGATTCAGAACAGAGCCTGATCAGACAAATAGATAAGTCATCTGTTTTGGGTCTATTCTGTTTGCAACGGGTCAAAATGTGTTTCTATTTGGTAAAGGGTAAATATTGGTTATTTATTTTTCATTTTGAATGATTGTTTTTTATTCGAATTGAAGTGCATCATGTAAAATGCCATAACATTATTAGGAGAATACATTGTCGCGACAGGATAAAGGAGCTTGGTTTTCCAAAATTCTAAAAAAACATAACTTCATACATTCCAGTTTATTTTTTGATCTCAATTTCCAAATTTCTAAAAATAACTACATACATTTCAGTTTATTTTTTGAAAACAGTTTGGATCCAAATGAGACACCAAGTAGCTCTGTATCTGATCAGAGTCCAAGCTGTTTGGTACTGTGGTTATGCTGGCTAACTTGTTTGCGAATAAACATGAAGAAAAAACAAAACAGGCAACAACATCTGCAGAGAAAACATTAAAGCGACATCCGATCATATCATACTGACCCTGAACTTACACGTATTACCAACAGGAAAACATATAATGATTATATTTTACCTCTTGAATATTCATGCCAAAAGTTTGATATCGTGCGTTTTTGTAATTGCGCGGGGGCACGGGAAATTTAGGCCATGACAGAAACTGTAGAAGACTTATAATTTCCATAAGCACACACAACATACCCTGATTAGACGACTCCTACAGAAGTCGTCTAATCGATTACCCGGATATTATCTGTTTGCAAAAGTGTAGATGTGTAGAATAAATTATTCATTTGTTCTGTTAAGACTGCCGTCTGTTCCGGCTCTCGTCTTCTACATAATTATAATTACCCCGCTAAAGATCTGGGTCCCTGCTTATAAAAGTTTTAGTTGAGTCTGAGTACGTTCTCAAGCTTTTGATTGGTCAGATTTGAGCCTCTGGTTCAAATCTGACCAACCAAAAGCTTGAGAACTCAAATCTGATCAATCAAAAGCTTGAGAACGAAACTCAGACTCAACTAAAAGCTTTATAAGCATGAACCCAGGTATTCCGAATCGAAGAAGCTTTTGTGACACTAATGAACGAGTGTTATACAGTGTGGATCCTGATAAGATGCCGGTTTACTCGTCGTCTCTGCATGATCGAAAGCGTGTGACACGCTAGTCGTCTTTCGATAATGATACACATTTTAATCCATTTGAAAACAGGGTAGACGCAGTTCGAACAACTCCTGTAGGAACTGCCTCATCGATGTCTGTCCTGTCTGTTTACATACCCGATTTCTTACATGAATATTACCAGGGTAAATGGCTAAGTACATGTATGCCTTTATATTGCAGGCAACAGCAAACCGGTTGAACTGCAGGCTGTAAAAACAGATTGCACAGGACACAATACATGTGCCACATGCCCACCGGGAACATTCGGAGAGTCCTGTAAAGGAAACTGTTCATCATACTGCATCGATGACGTATGTGATATAGACACCGGACAGTGCATATATGGCTGTGAAGATAGGTATTACAGTACGGGTAGTGAATACTGTCACCACTGCATGACTAATTGTTTTAACTGCAATAGCAGTGCAGTATGCACGACCTGTGACGAACAGTATTATGGCAGACAATGTGAACAAGATTGTTCCAACTGCTTGAAAGAACAATGTACTAAGTTTTCGTGTACCATTGGGTGCAAAGATGGGTTCTTTACAAAGGAAGAATTTGAAACCTTTCCTGGAGAGCCCGCTGGTAACTATACAAGATGCGTTAGTTGTCCGGACAATTGTATTAAGTGTTCATCGGATGATAAATGTGATATCTGTATTGACGCTTATTGGGGAGACACATGCCAGACTCCGTGCCCGTCCGACTGTGATAAGTGTGACAAAAATACCGGACATTGTTTTGAAACTAACTGCGGGGTTGGGTTTCATATGGGTTCGGACAGGAAGTGCCAAACATGTCCACGGAACTGTCTGTCTTGTGTATCGGAGAACGAATGTAATATATGCAAGGAACACTTCTATGGAAGCACGTGTCAAACGTATAACTGCAGCATTACAAACTGTTTGGAATGTCATTGTAAGTGGGAATTGTACGACATTTTCGAGTGTACATGTTTCAAATGTGTGGACGGATATTTTGGCAATGACTGTCAGTCACAGTGCAGTGATAAATGCAAGAAGATAGGTGGTAAAGGTACAACTTGTGATACCGCGAATGGTTCGTGCAGCGCATGTAAGACGGGCTTTTGGGGAGCTTTCTGTGAAAGGAGCTGCGCCAAAGGGTGCCAAGATGGTTTCTGCGAAAGACAACATGGCAACTGTATCTGTAAAAACAGCTACTATGGCGACAGCTGTGAGAATCTTTGCAACATCAACTGCCCGAAACCACAAAACGGTTCGAACATCTGCGACAAAAGCGATGGAAGATGTCTTTGGCCATCCACACCTTTCACTTCCGGTAAATTGTTAATGAATATACATATGGTCATTTTCCTCTCGTTTCATTTTCTCTAGATAATGCTCATTTTCGGTAGATTTATTCAAAGATGTGGATCTGCGAATAGTTTATGAGGGAATGGCTTAAGCATGATTTGATCACATTTTGAATATTCATTAAATGTTAACCAGGCAAATGTTCAAAAGCAAACAGGACAGACTCTGAACTCGGCCTGTCCTATTAGCAGCCATCTGATCTTGGTCTACTCATTTTGTTTAAATGTGCAGATGTGTCCGAGGAAAAGGGTTACACTTTGCACTTTATATAACGAAAACTATGCATGGCAATGCTGGGTTATTTTAAATTAAAACAAATTCAGTTTATACATTTATCTGATGAATATTAATGTCAAAAATAATAACATCATAAATGCCCGTTAGACGTTTTTTTGTTTTAAAAAAAGGAACATGCAAACAGAAATATTTATCCATGACAGAAACTGTATAATCTGATATTAGTTCAAACGTCAATAGAGACGGCCTGGATCTACACTTTTTGCATAGGCATGAAACAAAATCCTATATCAAATAGAGGTTTAGACTACAGTATTTTTTGGTATTACTGTAGACGTTTCATTTGGTTTTAACAGACAGATTAAACCAAACACACCAAGTATGTACAGATATTAAGCAGAACGTACACAACGAAGCGCAGGTCAAACAAATGAAACACAAATACAATATATCTATATTTAACCCTTCGCTTGCTGAATTTAAAATACATTTCACCTTCTTTACCCCTGCCCTGTTGTATAATTACATATATCTTCACTGTGTACAAGTATTTCGCTATGCAAACACTGCTGTGGAGTGCACTGGTTGCTCAATCAACTTGTAAATAGTGCTGACCCTGATGAGACAGCTCCTGCAGGAGCTGTCTCATCTGGATCGTCACTATTTACAGGTAGGTATATTGACGCGATTAGCGAGCGAAGGGTTAAAGTGATAGTTCCTACAATGAACGCATTTTTTTAACAATATCATAAAACTTGATTTTTGTTTTTATTTCCAATCATCACCATGGAGCTAATATGGAAAAATGCCCTGTGATTCAAACCCGTTTTTGTCGATATTTATATTTTTTGTTGTACAACAAAATGTTTTCGGCCTATGTCCAATAGTTACGAAACTTAAATGCAACCAGAATAAATACAATGGCGAATATAACCGGGCATTCGGTATCAAACATATGAAAGTGGCTTCTTCGGCGTGTATTTCACTGGTTCTCTGGCTATATACTTCTTTTCAGCATACAAACAAATTATGTATATAGTTTTAGGCATTTTAAAATGCGTTGCAAGTAGACACTATCACTTTAATGTTTGATGAGATTTACTGAACAGGACGTGGACAAATAATGTCTGATCAAATTAGCATATTTGCAATTTTCACTACTTTTGATTCGACCAAGCTTTTGATATTGATGAGAGACCTGGTTACCAATCTGTTTGCAAATGCGAGGTGGATAGGGATTAAAGTATAATCTTGTAAATCGGAAATACCTTTCAAGATCGCTCTTAAGGATATTTTTATTTCGGCAGTGTCCGCTATGAAATTCCACATGTATATGCAGTACACAGTCAATTCAATTGTCCTGCCTCAGAATATACATTAACCATAATAAGTGATTTTATCGACCGTTTTTAATTATTCCAAATACATTGGCACCTGTCAGGAGACGGTACATAGCTTACCATATTTGCAACGGCTCGAATGACTTCCCTTCATGATTCGCGTCTTCGATATTACAGCAGCGTCTGTCTAAAACAGCCATCAAAAAGAGGTTTAGGTATGGGTCTGTAAGGCAGGTAAAACTTAATACAAATGAGAATAATATAAGAAGCTCCGTTAGGTGTTTTCTGTATTAGTTTCGCCCTGCATTAAGCAAACACTTGCTTCGTAACACTCCTGTGTTCAATAAATGAGTAACGCTTAGGAAAGGTTTTGCTGTGCACACGGCGACCAATTACATGGATAAAAAATGCAGCCGACCTTTTCGTCCTGCCAAATTTGCCCTATCTGCAAGTAAAATATCGATTTCAGTAAAACCTCCATATCTTTTTTTTAATAATGAAGATTTGAAATCTTTTGAAAATAACACTTATTTGAATGTTCGAATCAACGAGGTTTCGTAGTATTTAAACGATTCGTCCAGGTAATTGGATATCGAGTGCCAAACGACCAACAGCGGCGATCAAAAGTTGAAATATCTATCTGCAAAGTATACTAACTCTACTTGTGAAGTCTAGCGTATCGACTTGTTACTACACATGTATATATACTAGTAATAAAAGGTTCACATAATTAGAACTTAAATCCTTTCCCACATATAAACGTGTTTTCATGCATTTGCAAACAGGGAAGACCCAGCTCAGACGGCTCCTATAGGATCCGTTTGACCAGGGTCTGTTCTGTTTGCTAATTGAATTTGATAGCTCTGTTTCTTTACTTTCTAAATGTCCTCAATGTTCCACCTTCCATATTTCATTATAGCTATTTTATCCATGGATATTCAGTAGGTATTTAAATTAGGAATAAACATAGAACAGGAAATGGTTAACACTTTGTATCAACTTTTCACGCCTTTGCAAACAGAGTAAAACCAGATAATCAGGGTCTACTCTGTTTGCTTACCGGATAATATAGAAGATTTTATTTTACAGGTACAGTACTACTGTTGTGGTATACCAAATGTTATGAATACAGATACATTTAATAAATATGCGTACAGTCATTCGTTCGTACTTGAATATTCAACAGGTAAATGGTGTAACAAAATAAGGAAAAGGAGGGACAACCTAACCTTAATCCTTTCCCTGTTCTATGTTTATTCCAATTTTCATCACCTAATGAATATTCAGCTACAACATACATGTAGTTATAATGAAATATGGAAGTTGGAGCATTGTAGCCATTTTAGAAATTAAATTGGCAGATCTTTCAGATACCATTAGCAAATAGGACAGACCCTGATATGACTGCTACTTGAAGAGCCGTCTGATCTGGGTCTACTTATTACAAATTCGAGAAAACGCGTCTATATAAACGAAAGGGTTTATATATCAACTATAACCTATAAAACAACCTAAGGTTTGAACTTTGACATATTTGACTGGGTGGAGTTATTAAAGCTGAGCTTTGGTAATAGTGCAATGTCGCTTGTTTTGCAGGGTTCAGTGTACTCAACACAAGACGCAAAGAAGGCAAGGTGTCAACGATGGCTGCGGTTGTTATAGTGTTTGTATCAATAATATTGGCCATTGTTCTTGTGAAAACATGGTGTTGCAAAGATGGCAAAAGTAATATTTTACCCAGGCTCAGAAATGCTACGATGAGTAGTGTACAAACAAACAAAAACAAACAAACTAACTTATAAATAAATTAATAAATAAATAAATAAATAAATAAATAAATAAATAAATAAATAAATAAATAAATTAATTAATTAATTAATTAAAATATATAAAAACAATAAAAAAATAAAACAAACATAAACTTAAATAAAACTGTCTAAACTTGTATAGATGTCTGGTATGGATATCGAATACTCAGGAAGGTATGTCTGAATAAAGTCAAACCGGGTGGACCCTGATCAGAACCAACAATAGGTGTTGATACTGACCAGAATCTACATGTTTTGAAGGCACTTGGAAACGCCCTGGATAATTATATAAGCAAAAGAAATTGCGATTATCTATGTGTATGTACCATTATGTGTATGTATAGTATATGATCATATATGTATATTATATGAATGGAGAATGAATTGTCTGATTACTCTCAAACATGTATATAGTTGCAACACATTCAACTTTAAGAATAGATATATTTAATGACTTGTATAATTTATTATAGTCTATATATGCAATTTACACCACTGCTGCATAGAGGCCTGGTACAAATAAATATATTGAAATAAAGTCAAACCTGATTGACCCCGATCAAGAACAACCACAGGCGTTGATATTGATCTGGGTCTACTTGTTTGGAACGAAATTAATTGAAGTTCATGGAAAAAGGGAACTTGCAACTACCTAACTGCCAACTTCCATATCTATAGTGGCAATATAATACTGAAATAAGAAAAAGTTTTATTGGCAAACGGTCAAAGCATCAAACAAAGTGTTCAGCGCGAAATCTTGGGATGGGGTCAACTCTGTTTGCAATGAGACATAACCAATAAAAGGATGGCATACTCTATAATGGAGAAAAAACAATGGTTGAATGATTATGGTAACTCCTAATTCGCATAAAGAGATATGATTACAAATACTAGTTAACTATGTTGCGTATTTAAGTACACTGTGTATAGACAGTGTTAATCCAGGTCAATTACGAAATTGATTGGGATCAACATTGTCTGCAAAGAGTGTGACTGTTGAATAATTATATTTCATGTATGTAGATATCCATCAATTGCTGTAGAGAGTCCAAACACACAGAGAGAGAGAGAGAGAGAGAGAGAGAGGAGAGAGAGAGAGAGAGAGATGCATTCAACACTTTACAGACAATAAAACAAACTTTACCTTGACCGTCAGCGGTAAGTTATCCAAATTCCTTTAGAAAAACAGCACAATAAATCCATTTTCTATGAATACAAGTAAATTAAATTCCAATTAGAACCCGACACGTATCTACACTTTCCTCGTGCTAATGAGTGGACATGGCTATAAGTCCCGGGAAGTACTGCAAATAGCAGAATATCCTCGGGACCTTCCATGTAGATCTACCAACTACAATAGTACTTTTACATATGCTGTTCTCTTCCTTTCGAAATTATTAGGTAAAACTGAGAGGCACCAGGTTAAGAAATTAAATGGGTCATCTTATTTGTTATATTATAAAAGATGTGCCTGGCCTAAATGTTGAATGTGCATGAGGGAAAGTTCTCATGTTTGTGTACATAAATGCAAACTGAGAAAATAAAGAGTATTTTGAATTGAATAAATACACGGGTATTGTACTGTTTTATTAACCTGTCAAATTTGAATATTCCTACGTCACTGAAAGGATATATTTAGCTTGGGTAAACCTGTGTTTCAAACGTGTTTCACGAGATTCACAATAAATATACAGGTACTTGAATAAGCCAAGTAGGAAAGCTTTTATTAGCGGAAACAGTCGATATCAACCGAAGCTATATATGGCGTGTTCAGCAAGCGTATAATTTGACAGGTTAATAAAACAGGACAATACGTCAGTATTACTTGACCAGATTAAACTGAGACTCCGTGCATATTCCGTATATATTCGTAATTCTATATATAGATTTCTGAAGATAAACAACGTTCCAACATTATTGACCATTGATGGTATGTAATTTTCATTCCGTGTGATAGCTCAGTAGATAAAGGTGTTGTGTGATAATGCGTGGGGCAAGGTAGCGGGTTCGAACCTCACACCGGGTTTATTCTTCAAAAAGTGAGTACATTACATTTTCCTTGTTTTGGGCATTTTTTTTCATGAAACACGATCGTACCACTTTCCCACATTTGCCCTTTTCGTCAATATAACTTACAGTTGGAAAGTGACCGTAAGCGAAGGAGAATGACGCTTTTATGTGCAATTATGTCAATTATGTCATGCACTGAACTATACAAACTTCAAAATACTTATATGTATATAATGAAATATTTGATATATCTGGTATATTCTTGAAAAGTCAAGTACAAACACATCATAGAAAATAGAAAATTCCAATGACTTCAGTTAGATTCGAACCTGCAACCGCTAGTTTTGTCAATTGTGTTTTGGTTTGTCACTGTGTGGTGTTTTATTCTTCTTATATTACGATGTTTTAATTATATCTATCACCTGTGTTAGTTTGCAGTCACACTTATCTGGTGTGTGTACGTGCGTGCGTGCGTGTTTGTGTGTGTGATTTGGTTTAACGACGGTTTGCTCTTAATTATTACTAACGGTATTGTTTAATTACATTATACATGTTGACCTTTAGTAGTTTTGTAATGTCGTTTGCAACCTTTGTCGTTTGTTACAACTTTCGTTTGTTCATTTTTCTCACCTGTTCTTTCAAAAACCAAGCACAGTAATAAACAGTTTGGATCCTGATGAGACGACGAATTACTTGGCGTCTCATGTGCATCCAAACTGTTTGCATAGGTATCCACAGGTGTGATATGGGCAGCAAAAGATGTAAACCTTCGAATGCTGCATATTCAAAGTGAACTAGCACAACAGTTTTGAACGTAATTCCTTTCGAAAGGCTAAAATTTGCCATATTATTTTGAATGAAAAACAGTGCAGATCCTTATTAGAGGGTTCGTCTAGGATTTATGGTACTATTTCGCTGCCAGCTACTATCATCTGCAAACTTTGTCGTCTGCTACAATGTTCAATTCTTAGTTTTCTTCATGTTTTAAAAAAAACACAAAGTCACAGTAACAACCAGTCTGGATTCTGATGAGATGCCAAATTACTCGATGTCTAATTTAGATCAATCCTGTTTGCTTAGGTAATCAAAGGTGCGACATTGGCAGCGAGATAGTTAAATTGAGTCTACACTGTTTGTTTGTTTCTCACATGCAACGCTTTAACCATTTCTTTCATGGAAATAAACGTGTTTAACAGAGTAGACCCGGATGAGACGTCTCCTATAGAAGTTGTTTGATCAGGTTCAGCTCTGCTGGCTATTGGCATTAAAATTTATTTGATATATATGTTTCTTTATATTAAAAAGTGGCTATAATGTTCCACCTTCAATATTTCATTATAACCATTTTGTCTATGAATATTCAGTAGTTATTAAAATTTTGAATAAACATAAAACTTGACAAGGGCAAATATTTGTATGTTCTTATGATGTACTACACAAATAACTGCCCTCATGACGCTCCCTGCAACCTGACTCACATTAGCAAACAGATTGGATACAGATGAGACGTCGGTCATCAGGATCCAAACTGTTTAACCATTCCCTATTACACATTCATATAAGAAATAATGAACATTAATGATGTTATTTGTTATACCAGCATATATGTATGTACACAAAACAGGTTGACTCATGCAGAAATTAAATGTGTTTGTATGATTCTGGAGCACTCATATTACTTACTTCATGTATATTACATTCAAAATACTTGTATTTAAAAATAAATACATTTTGTGAACATCTATTTGTTTGCCATTTCTACGCTAAATTTTGTCACGGAAATGGACTAAATACATACATATATTTTATTCAACATTAAACGTACATAGTCGTTTATAGTCTACATTCAATAAACAGAGTGGTGAAGTACACCGTAGTGAAAAACGGTCTCATCGGTTAACAGAGAAGTTCTTGCATATGACAATTTACAACAGTAACAATTGAGAGTGGATCCATTATACATATAGTTGTTATTAACAATCTGCTATTTGACAAACGATAATGATAGAAGTCTTAAGCATTAGTTTTATGCATTCTAATATCGGTTGTTATCATATATAAAATAATAAGCATGATATATTTATCTAAGGGAGTTATATAATAAATAACTCTAAAAAACTTGAAACGTATTCATTATTCAAACATAACTTTAGCCTTGAAAGTTATCTTGATAAAATTTCAGAAAACAAATACAGAATGGCTTTAACTCGATTTAGAACATCCTCACATGATTTAAATATAGAAACAGGTCGTTACACAAATATTTCTCGTGATCAACGCATATGCAACAATTGCAACTTAAAAATGATAGAAAACGAATATCACTTTTTACTTATCTGTCCGAAATTTAGGGAACTGAGGAAAAGGTACTTTAAACCATATTACTGTTCATGGCCCAACATAAATACACATGTTTCACTATTATCAAATACCTCAAAATCAACATTAAATAATTTGGCGAAATTCATTTATAACGCAAACTTGATTAGGGTCTGATGTCATAAGTAATTTTTGATGGGAAAGTTACGCTATTTGTTTTTCTATATACGTATTTAATTATGTATTTTTGTTTCTCTGTAAACTATGTGTCCTTTATTTTTGCAATATTGAATTTGCTATAAACGTCGTTGTATGTTTAATGCAATAAAATGTTGTAGTTGTAGTTATATCTGGTACAGACCACTATTGTTTTATAAATCGTTGTTTTGATATGTGTTAAGTTAAAACTGCTAATTTCTGTGATATAATGTTCCTTTGTTTAAATGCAAAATAAATATATTTCGATAGATTGAGGAGGGTTTTCGTGGATTTCGTCATCATGAGATTGTCAAATTTGTTGAGATTTGGCCATCTACAGTAATATCGCTTGAGATATTTTTCTCTTATTTCTTTAAATCTTGGGCAAACTAATAGAAAGTGATATTCTGATTCTATGACGTCTAAACTGCATAGTGTGCATTTTCTGTCGTCACGTGGTATGTTTTGGTAGCGCCCGGTTTCTATTGCGAGTTTGTGAGACGATAGTCGAAATTTACTAAGCGTAATTCTGTACTTGTTATTTCTTATGCAATTAAGGTATTTTTCTTGCGTTAGTTCGTGTTTATATCTGCAATATGATTCTAGTCTTGTGGAGTTATTTATGTTGACATACCATGTTTGTTTATATAAATATTTTATTCTCGTCTGTATTGTTGTGATGTTTGTTTCATCGGTTAGCTGATTTAACCATATATAGGACAATCCTAAGTTATCGAGCATTATTTTTACCTGCATGGCCCAGTTACCGCGGGTATGTGTATTGTTATCAGTGTCATTTTTTAGCATTAAATATACCTGTTTAAGTAACGTGTCATCATTCATTTGTAGGAGTCGTGACCAGTATTTGATTACGTTTAGTTTTCGGATTATCTGTAAAGGGAGTCTACCTAGTTCGCCATATAGCCCTGTGATATTTGTTGATTTTTTAACACATAGTATTCGTCTACAGAATTTATTATGTATAATTTCTATTTCTTTTCCTTCGTGCATGCCCCATACTTGAGATCCATAGTGTAGAACAGGTGTGACCAAGGTGTCGAAAAGATTACATTTTTCTGATATTGGTAGATTTATTTCATTAAAAATACAAAATAAATTATGCATGGAGAATGATGCATGCTGGGCTAGTAGTTTCTGTGTTTTGTACCAGCTGCCGTTTTTATGAAAATAGTATACTAGTGTCCATTGTAAATTGGACTGTAGTCGGCCTGCCTCTCTCAAATATCATAATTTTGGTTTTGGCTGTGTTGACCTTAAGTCCCCATGTATTACAGTAATTAGATATGTTATTTAGCATGCTTTGTAAACTTGTTGGGGATGTACTGAAGACCACAGCATCATCTGCATATAATATTA
Source organism: Azorinus chamasolen (assembly GCA_963576725.1). Classification (NCBI taxonomy): domain Eukaryota; kingdom Metazoa; phylum Mollusca; class Bivalvia; order Cardiida; family Solecurtidae; genus Azorinus; species Azorinus chamasolen. The sequence continues at coordinate 26,487,936 of OY755240.1, forward strand.
TAAATAATGTTAAGTCGTTGATACTGAAGATGCCATCGATATCTGCATTTATGTTATTTGCTAAGTCATTGATGTAAAACATGAACAATAGAGATGAGCTGGGATCACCTTGTTTCAATCCTATCGAAGAGTCAAGGTTGTCTGATATATTTTTGTTGTATCGGATACGGGATTTTACTACCGAATACATAGCTTTTAATGACGCTACGAATTTGGAACTTATTTGCTCTTTTAATAGTTTGCGCCATAGGAGAGATCTATCAATTTTGTCAAACGCTTTCTCGAAATCTAAAAATGCACAGTATAATTTTACCTGAGTTTAAGACCTTCGTTATTATAGCGTGTAATATGAATATACAGTCAGTGGTTGATTTATTCTTTTGGAAGCCGAATTAATTTTCTGTTAATTTATTGTGTTTTTCAGACCAGTTTGTTAGTCTGTTAAGCATTATTTATGAAAATATTTTTGCTAAGATGTTTATTAGTGTTATCCCTCTGTAATTCTTTGCTTCGTTTGTGGACCCACCTTTATGGATGGGCGTTAATATCCCGTTACCCCAGGATGTCGGATATTCTGCACTGTTAAAGATTTTATTGAATAATTTGTGGAGAAAAGGTGATATGATTTCTTGTGAAGTTTTAAATATTTCAGTGCAGAGATCATCTGGTCCAGGGCTTTTGCAACTTTTCTGTGAGAATATTGCACGTTTGATTTCCTCTTCTGATATTTCGCAGTCTAAGTCATTATCTATAATGTAGTTTTCGTGATCTGGATCACGGACATGTGAAGGTGTGCTATTTTCTGTCTCGTATAGTGATTGGAAATGGTTGAATAAATCTTTTATATCGAGATCTGTGTCTATTTGTAGTTTATTTTTGTAGGTATTTTTAATATTTTTCCAAAACCTTTTCGAATCTGTTTTTGCTAGTTTCGTTATTCTCACACCTTGTTGTTTATATACGTGCTTAGCTTTGTTTTTTTATGTGATTATATTTTGTGCGTGATCTAACAAAATTTTGCCTATTTGAGTCGCATTTGTTTTTATTGAAGTTATTTCTAAACTTTTTAAATTCTTTTTCGCTATAGCGCATTCCTCTGTGTACCAGCTTTTGCTTGGTTTTCGCAGCCGGGATGTGGACTTATTCGTTATTATATTGCTAAAAATCGATGACACATTTTCTTGCATAAATGAGGTAAATGTTTTGACCACGGTGTCGATATCTGTGTCATCAATGTCATTGGTCAGTTTATTTATAGCATACATTTTGTCAATCAATTGTGATTTCAATAGGTGTGCACGTGATTCGTCCCATTCAATTTTTGTATAGGTGTTACTATGCGTAGTATTTGTAGTAGATGTGTCACGTGGTGTAGTCTGTACGTGTTTTGTCTTGATGGAGAAAGTGAGTGGGGCGTGATCTGAGAATTCATTGAACTGGAGTATTCTAAACTCGGATATAACGTTGACGTCTTCATAGTTTAGGATTAAGTAGTCAACGACGGATAACCCGTTGAATGAGCAATATGTGTATTCGCCGCTTTTATCATTTAACAGACGACCATTTGCAATAACCATGTTAGTTGATTTGCACATTTCAATTAATCTACGTCCATATGTGTCTACTACTGGGTCTCTGTTTTGGCGCGAGGGGATGTCGGGTATGACATTAGTCGGGTTAACATCTATGAGATACGGGTCTATTTCTAGCCAGTCATTACATTTTGATGTCCGGCTATTCAAATCGCCACATATGAATATTTTGCCATACTGACTATATTGTTCTATTCCAGCTTCAATAATTTCGGAAAAATCAATTGTATATTGTAAATGTATATCACATAGGTAGCTGTTTCTGACTTTTGTTTTTGATAAATGCTATGTATTGAGTGTGAATCTCATTTTTACCTATTTTTTATGTACTATATTCTCTTGTTTTGATATCTGACCTGGCGATTCTATTTGTAGATCAGAACCGTACATGTTTAACATTTAACCTCCTGAATATTCATGTAAGAAACAATACCATTGCGAATAGATAATTTGTGTTATAATTGGAGGAATTATTATAGCGGCAAATGAACACAGTTCAGCCATTGTAGAACGTTACAATCCGATCTACTTTATTGCATTGGGTAACAGAGCAATCCCTAATCATACGGCTCCTAAATAAGTAGTCTGGTCTGGTTCTATCATGCTTGCGAAAATTTCAAAAGGCGTCTCTATGAGGTAATGGCTACTATAGGAACATAAATATGATATACAATGTAGGGTTAAACACATATACGCAATAATGTCAATGTATTCATGATGTACGTCTTTCACGTGTAGTTTTTCATCGAAAAATGGTATGTTTTAACAAACACATAAAGTCGTCAGGTCAAATTAAACTAATTGTACATGTATTTATATTACAGGTGTTGACATGTCTTTTATTGCCTTGTGTTTTAACCATTTACTCAATTAATACGCCTTTCAACGTCTCTGCAAACAGAGTAGCCCATGATCAGATAGCTCCCGTATGAGCTGTCTGATCAGGGTCTGCTCTATTTGCGAAATAATTTAGATATGATTCTACAGTTTGGCTCCGGTGTTTATGTTCTATTATAAACAACAATCTAATTAGCATTCATGCTGTCATTGCGCCTTGCATGTATATTTATAGAGTAAAGTGTTAAGAAACACAAATTGTTTACCATTCCACGCACGGAGATTTATATCACCCTCCTGGAAGCTAGCTTTTCCGAAGTCGTTTTCCAATACAATAAAAAAATCCTCTAAACCGGAATTCTAGAAGAGAACACTTAGATTATTTAAGGCAGGTGGATACTTAATGCATGGTGATGAAAGTCATGCAGAAAGCTTCTCTGCATTACTTTCATCCAGCGTTAAGCTGCTATCTATCACCAAGACATTTATACTAAATTGAACGTCCGGTTTAGAAGGGTTTTATTGCGTATAATTTTCCGGCCCCGATGTTATAAAAGGTTTTGCTTGAGTCTGAGGTCATTTTCAACAATCTGAATGATCAGTTTCTTGGCAAACTCAGAATCTGACCAATCAAATATTTGAGAATGATCCCAGCCTCAGAAGTTTTATAACATTTGACCCTGGTCTATTTATCCACATATGTCACATTACAGCCAAGTCCGTGCTAATACATGTATAATGATAGTGATTTAATAATGGTTCAAAACATACTTATATCACAGCTCGCTTTGAACAAAATATATTAACAGCACGAGTACACACCCTTGAAAAGTTGTATTGGACGAGGTGGATCGGAGTCCAATATAGCTTTTCACAGTTGTGTATGAGTCCATTAGATTTCAATACGGGACTCAAAAATGTATAATGATCTCTTTATACCACCGCATCAACCATTGAGATGTCAATACCTATAGTTCATACCACCGCGTCAACCAGTGAGATTTTGTCAATACCTATAGTTTATACCACCGCGTCAACCAGTGAGAGTTTGTCAGTACCTATAGTTTTTACCACCGCATCAACCATTCAAATTTTGTCAATATCTATAGTTTACACTACGTATCCACCATTGAGATTTTGTCAATATCTTTATAGGTTTAAGTAGGTAAATGGGGGATAATGTTTTTGCGAGGTCCAAAGACTGCAGAACGCTGCTGTTGCCATTTAATGTGTTTTATGCATTAAATTGCCATGGTTTATTAATTTATTTTAAATATTAACTGTTGGAATAAAACATGTTTATATTTAATATTATAAGATTTTGTTAATTTTAAAATCGTGTATCAATGTACTTAATAAGCATTATATACAGCATTATTCAAACTGATCACAAAATTGTATACACACCCTGAAAGATGGAAAGATGCATAAAATACATTAACCCTTACAATGAAGGACACAAGTCACTAATGTCGTTTGCAAACTGTGTAGACCCAGATGAGAGGGCTCCCAGAGGAGCCCTCTCATCAGGGTCTACACTGTTCGACACTTTTCTTTAAAACATATTCCCTAAATATTGTCCGTAAGCATGACCTGTTTGAATTGTGGATTTATCCATTTGAATATTCAGTGTTGTAAATGTTAACATATCCTTAAATATTCGACATAAACTTGACCTGTTTGAATGTGTGAACAATCCATTTGAACCTTCTTCATTGTAAGGGTTAAAACATCCCTAAACATTCGACATAAGCTTGACCTTGAATACTCTTTTGAACATTCGGCGTTGTAAGGGTTAAAAAGCAACACTAGCGATAGCAAATGCTTGCCAGCTATTGGTTTATATTTCTAAGATATACATTGTATTTTTTTTTAAATAAACAAAAAATAAATGTCAACGAGTTCATTTATTTACTACCCAACATAATGGGCAACTGTTTTGACAATTTTGACTGTTGTCTCTCTCAGGTCGTCCGCAGCAGACGGACACGCTGTCGGCACCTCCAATCTGTCCGTTCCCTCATTGTAGTAAGAATCATTATAGTGTTTTAGCGTGTATGTATAATTTAATTTCCAATGCGTTTTACAAATGGGCATTCAAACTATGGTATGCCCTTTACTTCATAGAGATGCATGTTAACACATTACCCCCTAGTGACGTATTTTTGCGCCTCTATAAAATTCACACATTGAAACCATTGTGATAAATAGAGCATTTGCTCCATAGGAGCAAATACTCTATTTATCACAATGGTTTCAAGATTGCATAATTCTAAAACTGTCCTTTTCTATAGTTAATGCTCCTTTTTGGTAGATTTATTCAAGGAGACTGGGTCTAAAAATAGCCTAGGAGGTAATGAGTTAACGCCTCTGAAAACAGGAGACTCAGATCAGGCGGTCCCTGCGGAAACTGTCTAATAACTGTCTGCTCTGTTTGCATATTAATAACAAAGATCTGAGTCTACAGTTTCTGACCCAAGGCCAAAATGCGTCCATATACGATTATAAAACTAAATTAATGACTATTCACATGTCATTAATTTTCCTGAACATATAATATCTTAAATGAGGATGAAAGATGGTCATGTGGTTCACAAACAAGTTCACTAGGTTAAATAGTAAAACAAACCTTGCGAACACTCTAGAGGTTACATTTTTGTTCAATCTTCTGGAAACTTAGTTATAAATATTGTCTTGATAAACAATCGGAGGACTTTGAAATTGGGTCACGCTGATTCAAAAACTAGGTCACTAGGTCAAATGATTGGAAACCTTGTGAACAAGCTGGATGTCACCTTTTTAGCCCAGTCTCCATGACACTTAGTCAGAATGATTGTCCTGAGAAAATCTGGGAAGAGCTTGAAAGTGGGTTAAATGGGGCCAAAAAGTAGGTCACTAGGTCATATCTTAGAAAAATCTTGTTTACTCCAGTGGCCACATTTTAAACCAAATCTTCCTCAAACTCGCTCAGAATGTTTGTCTTGGTGATATCAAGGTTGAGTTTGATCATGGTCGGGCGGGATCAAAAAGTAGGTCACTAAGTCAATTCTTATAAAAATCACTCTAGATGTCACATGTTTAGCCCAATCTTCAATCTTCAGAGGTCAGAATGATTGTCTTGATACAATCAATATTCTAAATATTTATACTTGTTCTCCAGAACCACTGCTCATGATCCACTATCAACATTGTTCCCTTAGGTCAATATTGGCCTCATCCTGGGACAACTAAGCTATAATCTTAAATCTATGGTAATCAGGTGAGCGATTAAGGGCCATCTTGGCCCTCTTGTTTCCGTTAACTAAAAACATTTCCTCAAATATTTTCACCCACTTATCTGGACAAAAATCCAGTGAGTCCCTATTTTCTAGAGTACCCAATACTCATTAAAATAGCTTCTTTTGAGTATTTATTGATTTTCATTGGGTGCAATAACTAAATAATTCCCTTACCTGTTCCTCTGGACTATACAGTAGTCCAGCTTCTACCAGTACAGAAAAACTCTTGTGTGCATATGCCATTATAACAAGTAACATACAGTGTAGTTGATATTAATTATGTTATTATTTCTATCGGTGGAAACCACTGGCACTAGCAAAAAAGACTATAGTTTATTTTTAGCATATAGTACATTAATAATACACGATGTATCAATGTACTAGGTGTTATAAATAAACTATAGTCTTTTTCGATCTAGTGCCAGTGGGTGGAAACCTAGGATCTCAGTCGATTCGATACGGGTTTTTTTTAAATCCTATTTTCTTGGTGACCACTTACAAAATTATCCCCCAAAAATAGGTTCTCGTCCAAAAACTATGATTCCAAATGAGATTTCAGGTTTGCAAGAGCACGTTTTCAAATAATTCTGAGAGTTTAGGATTTCATCTCACAAAACTAGGTTCTCGGCGGAAACTATATATCATATGATTTTTCTCGGAGGCCAATTAAAAACGTCATTTCATATTTAACTAGATTTCCAATAACGGTTCTAATTAATTGTAAACCTGGCCTTTTGAGAACCTACTGTCTTAATTAAGCGGTCGACATGCAGAAAGAGATATAATTATAGCTCTGTAAGGTAAATAACATTCATTTTGAATATTAACCCTGTTGTTCCCACGATCCCATATATGGGACGTATGGAAACAGTGTAGACTCTGATCAGACGCCGCATAATGCGGCGTCTGATCAGAGTCTACACTGTTTGCTGACAGGAATTTCAATATAAAACAAAAACGAAATTGAAAATTTAGATCAGGCACCCCTTTGATAAAAAATGGACTAATCCAACATATAAACATGGAAGAATCCACTTGGCGCAAATGGGTTAGTTATTGTAATTATGAAATAAGACAATGTATTGCTATGGCAGGATATAATTAGATACATATTTTTCAAATTAGACAAAGATCTGATAGCTACCACATAAACTGCTTGATCGAGGTCTACTCTGTTTGCAATTGCGATAAAAAAAGGGATTATTAAGTAAATATTCAACGCAGGGAAGCTATTAAAATATGCAAATATAGTAAATCCCCTCCAAACCGGACGTTCAATTTAGTATAAATATCGGTCTTGAAGACAGCTGGCAGCTTAATGCAAGAGGATAGTCATACAGAAAGCTCCACTAGCTTTCTGCATGACATTTACCCTGCATTGAGCAGCCACTTGCCTAAAATTATCTAAATTATCATCTAGAATTCCTGTAAAAAGGGGTTTTACTGTACAATATAAACCATTCCCCCGCTATTCGCGAACTGGCTGTCACTTCCAAAGACATTTAAAACATCTCAAATCTCCTTCATAAGTGCCCCCCCCCCTATACATAGCGTCCAGCTGTGCTGATTATTGATTCCTTGGAGTGTTCCTGCAGTGTCCAGCCAGGCTGTATTAAATACCAGAGTGTCAGCACCTAAAATACACAGCATGGGGTTAATGGATAAACATTCCTTTCGAAATGCAGATGAGACTCCGAATAACTTCACTAACTTGGCATCTCACCAGGATCAAAGGTGTTTGACATCTCATCAAGACTCAATATGTTTGACACTCGGTCAATAACTTTCTCAAAAACCTTGATTGAGTCAGAAGTGGCATTATATCCGAATATGAGCAGCCATTGTTCAAATGTTCACAGCCCTGTAATAGCTACACATTCTTGGAACCGTCTGATCTGGGTCTGCTCTGTTTGCAAATGCGTGAAAACATGTTTATATGAGGGAAAGGGTTAATCATGAGCTACACATTCTAAACACAATATAATCGTGCACTTCTTACACTACTCGCGCTAAATATATACCTATCTAAACTCTGATATTCAAAACGTTGTATTTTACTTCCGTTTTGGAATGTCTTGGCTTTAATTCGGTACCAGTTTTATACAGTTAGCACACACACTTTTGTGATATGGAATATGTTTTTGCAGGTAGGTGTCGACTAATAAAATATGTGTGAATAGAGCGAAATGAATGGTTACTATGGAAACATTACTTAGAGTTAATGTTTTGGTCCTCAAATTAGATATTTGGTTTTCTGAGTATTTTGTCATCATGTTAAAATGCATTTGAAGTTGTTTTCCGATATTTGTAGGATGAAAAAGTGAATAGTTCAATTTTAAAGAATAGCTAGAAATAAAAGCACAATGTCCTATCTTCAATTTGGTACCAATTTTATAGGTTTAGGACAACAATTGGCTGTCATATGGACGAAAACTGGGGGCTTGCCATGGAAACGGTTAAAACGTTACCCAAAGTTAATGTTTTGGTCATCAAATTGGATATTTTGTTTTCTGAAGATTTTGTCATCATGTTAAACTTCATTTGAAGTTGTTTTCTGATATTTGTAGGATAAAAAGTGAAAGGCTTACGTTATTTCTATACTTTGTTTTTACTATTATCTTACCTCCTACTAAATTCTTGTCATTCCATTGGTCAATAGTAAAACAAAGTACCTAGTTATAGTCTACTTTCAGTCCGAATGACCGCTCAGCCGACTGTAAATTTACTCCCCTGGTCATTGAGTCATTGGCCTACAATATTGAGCACTGCTAACATATGGCGCAATCATGCAGCCGCAGTACCGGCGAGTGACCCTCACAGGTACCCATTTTAACCCCTGGGTGGAGAGGATGTGCGGGTGGGAGACACGGAAAAGCGTCTCTGAAATTTCCGGGTGAGACCGGGATTTGAACCCCGGACCTACGGACTGATAGTCAAGCGCGTTACCACTAGACCACCGCCACCTGTTTAAAAGTCCAGAAATAAACTTCTTTTTAACCCTTTCGCTGCCAAACTCTGTCGTCTGCTAACTTTGTCGTCTGCTACAAAATTTCATTCTTTTGATTTTCTTCATTTTCGTTTCAAAAACATAGTAACAGTAACAAACAGTTTGGATCCTGATGAGACGCCGAGTTACTCGGCGTCTCATCTGGATCCACACTGTTTGCATAGGTAATCACAGATCCGGCATTGGCAGCGAAAGGGTTAAAGGACCTTTATCCCTTAGAATGATAGGGACGCCTTAAACACCTTTATACAAAGCCAGCTAATACATATTCACGATGGCATTATTTCTTGCATAAATATACATGAGGTAAAGGGTTTAGACACATTTTACTATATTTGTATATAATCAGTACAATTCTACTGTGTTTCTTTAACCCTTCACCTCATCAATATTAAGGAATTAATGAATATAATAAATATCAGTAAGCTGATTGGTTTTGTTATGACATAATGTACACGTGAATTGTTGGTTATGGTAGAGACTGTAGAATCAGATTTATATTATTTCATAAGCTTGCAGGGCAAACCTTGATCAAATGGCCCCTACAGAAGCCATCAGATATAGATCTACTCCATTTGCAAAAGGCATAGTAAAGTTTATAGAGTATAGGATTAGGAAATAGAGCTGGTTGTAGCCAGCATGTTATTGGTCAGAGGGAGGTAAGGTTACAAGTTGAGCATAAAAATGCACTTAGTTGGTCTTATAAATAACATAAAATGAGATTAGTTGGTCTTATAAATAGCACAGGAGTGTGAACAGAGCGAAATGAATGGTTACTATTCAAATATGTATGCAAATAAGTTAGTATTCTGTTATTGCTAAGATCTTCTTATAACATGGCTGTTTTTGTTGAAGGGTGTGTGATTTACAATGGAAAGAGAATTATACTTGAAAAGAACAGGTGTTCATAGAGATGTGTGTTTCACATTAGGAAGATAATTATTCTTGAGAAGAACAGGTGTGTTTAGAGATGTGTGATTCACAACGGGAAAATAATTATTATTGAGAAGAACAGGTGTGTTTACAGGTGTGTGATTCACAATGGGAAGAGGATTATGTTTGAGAAGAACACGTGTGTTTAGAGATGTGTGATTCAGAAAGGGAAGATATTTTTTTAGAAGAACAGGTGTGTTTAGAGGTGTGTGATTCCCAATGGGAAGATAATTATTTTTGAGAAGAACAGGTGTGTTTAGAGGTGTATTTTTTACAATGGGAAGAGATAAGTTTTGAGCAGAACAGGGATGATAATCTGGTAAGAAGAATTATTTGTATTCATGATTTTGTAGTTTTTAGACACATGTAATACATGACAACTTCTAAGCCTTTCCCTATTAAATATTTATGTAACAAATGACGTTATGAATATCTATTTACAGTAAAACCTCTCTATAACGACCACTAAATTACATTAAGTATTTTCCTGTTAAAGGCAGGTGGATGCTTAAAGCAAAGTGAAAGTAAAACAGAACGCTCCTATAGGAGCGTTCTGTTTTACTTTAACCCAGCTTTAAGTAACCACCTGCCCAAAATACCAACTAATTAACACACTTTAGTGGTCGTTATAGAGAGGTTTTACTGTAGTTAAATTTTAACATGTGCATATGTGTACAGGATGGTTTGTTATTAGTAGAAATTGTAGAGTTAAACCTATCATAATCGTGTAAGCAATCAGAGCAGATCCTGATCTGGGTCTAATCTACGTGCAAAATTGTATGAATGAAAGGCTTATGAGTGGTGTAAGAAAAGGAGGATCTGTTGCGAGTTGTCTTTTAAGATCAAATGTTCCTAAACGAGCCTTAGAAAATGTTATTAAGAGAGGCTTTGGCGAGCTTAAAAACATTTTCTTAGTGAGTTTAGGAACATGTGATCTTAAAATACAACGACCATCATATTCTTTTTCTCACATAACCAAACAGTGTAGATATAGATCTATTTTCGCCGTTTTAATTGCATGTAAACAACGGTTTTCCCCAGTTTTATTGTATACATGTATATTCTAAAATGTTCTTACACTTGTTACTGATAAGAGAATCTTAACCCGTTGTTCTAACCTGGAGATAAGAGAAGTCACGTGAGAAATTCATAACACATAAGCATATACTTAATCATTTACTACATGAATAGTCTCTGCCAGTTTCTGTCATAAACCATTATAAAAATCAACTAATTGATATGCATGATGTAATAATACATTACATGAATTTGCAAAGACATACTACAAAATAATAATCTTAAAAAAATCTCTACAAACTTGATATTGATATCGGTGAAAGTCACCGCTTCAAACCGAAAGTAAATACTTACAAACCGAAAGTAGTGACTTTCGCCGATATCAATATCAAGCTTGTAGAGATTTTTAGAAAATATTATTTGAAGTTATTGTGAATACACAATATGCATTCATGCTATCAGACCGGGACAATGCCATATAGACCAGTTATATGGTGTTTCGACTTGAATTATAGTGTATTTCTATTTCGAACCTCAGAGTCAACCTGTGTCCTTGAGAGGTTGGTTGTCAATTTGGCGACTCGTTGTAAAAACGTGTTAATATTCTGAGGAAAAATAGATGACTGCTCATCAAGAGTGATGATCTCTGTGATAAATGAGACACAGTTTATGGAAATCGGTGGTCAAACAAGCTTTCAAGGACGATCGCAGTGAATGAACCTATCGATTTTTGAGCAGATTTCGGCCGGAGTTGAATACCTGTTACTTATTATATAGAGAAGGGGTGTTCGCGAATTATTTTATTTTTGGTTTGGTCAGAAAACTATAATTTGGTATGCTTTAGATACTTATGACATGTGATTAAAAAATAATGTATTTGTATGGAGTTGTTGTTGTTGTTGGTGGTGGTGTTGAGACATAGCATGCGAAGGGCAGCTGTGATATAAATTAGTGCGTTGTAGTTGCAAATGTACTTGAATTTATTATTATTTTGTGATTTTCAGAATATATATATTGATTGGCTGATAAGCGATTATCAAGATTCCAATTATCAATTCATATTATTTAGAACCAAGAGAACAAGAACACATGCAAGTATTCTTTATCTTTCTTTCGCAATGCAGAGAACATCTCAAGCGACTGAGTTTAGTGTAGATTTTGTACTCATGAAAATCAGTCTGAATTATTATGAGAAATTCATAAATATTCATTCAATAAATAGACAGAGTGAAAATTATTCATTTTGTAGCCGGGTAGAGATTGTTTTGAAACAGTTGATAGGCTTAATTGTGTGACTTGGTAGCTTAGTCGGTAGAGTGTTGGCATGGTAAACCAGAGGCCTTTGGTTCGAGTCCCAGTCGAGTCACAACATTTTCACCATGTTACAATTTCATTTCATTAAGTTTAAAAATTATCATATTAAATTTCTGAATAGGTCTGGTACACCTTTATATCAGTTTTCAAAAGGTGTACATTTTTATCGTAAACTGTCATCAACACCATTAAGTCTATTGTCACCCCACGCCCTAGATCCCCTTTTTCCCACAACAAACACCCCACTTTCTATACAAAGAATATATGCTGGGAAAGTGGGAACACACAGAGGCAACAGTACGGCGTTGAAGAAAATATGTGTAGTAACAGTTTCCGCCACACAGACTTTTGGGATCTTAGCAAACATAATAGACCTAAAGGAGATGTCTAACCAGGATCTGCTCCGTTTGCGTATGGAATAATGTAGATGTCACAATAGAAATTACAATTCAGGACAATCGCCGATTCTCCTAGGACAGTCTTACCTAGTGTAGTATCACCTAGGACACACTCCATTTACAATCTATCCTCGGACAATCAGTGATTCTACTAGCACAGATTCCGATAATTTGTCACAAAATGCAGTACAATATGTTACACTTGAATTTACCATAAGCCTAAGATAAAAACATATATCGTACATAAAATAAGAGATATAATGCTGATGGCTTATCAGTGGGATTGGGGTAAATTTGATGATTGTAGTCATACTGAAGCTGATAATATGAACAGTGTTTTCAAAATCAGGTTCTAGAATATTTTTCTAAGTCCATTCAATCATATTCATTCGATTTGCCGCCTTTGCAAACAGAGTGGTCTCAGGTCAGACAGCTCCAATAGAACCAGGGCCTGCTCAGTTTTCTTATAGAATTTCATAGTATTGAAAACATTTTTGTTAACCCATTCCCTTGTATTTATGCATTTTGCCGCCTTTGCAACTAGAGTAGATCAAGGTCAGACAGTTCCTAAAGGATCTGGCCCTGTGCTGTTTGTAAATGTATATCAGTGAATTGGTTAATATCTGAATATAAATAATGATATAATTAACTATGAGTTTTGCAGAAATAGTTTTAATTCACCTGCCAGTTGAGTTCCACCTGAATGGCATTTATAAATAGCTTGGATCCTGAGGCTTTAGGCACATTTGTTTTAGAGACAAAAAATCACCCAGGGACCGGATAAAATTACCGTGCACCCCATCTGGCATTTTAGCTTACCTTAGTATGCTCAGATGAGAATTTGTGATCGCCCATCGTCTGGCGTCCATCCGTCCGTACGTCTATTCGTTTGTCCGCTTACACGGATTTATGCTTATGTGACTCTGAGAACAAAATATATTTTGTGTTTCTCTTTTCATGTGACTAAATTTTCATTTATGTGACTATTTTGAACAAACAAATAGTCACATAACACTCAATCTGTGAAGACGTCCGTCCGTCCGCCCATCAACACTTATTGCTTTAACATCTCCTCTGAATGTAACCAAACTTTGAAGAAATGATTTTTGTATTATGTTATAACAATATTCATCCATCCTCTTCTCTAAACCCAGTCGTCATATTTGAATGATATGTTATAGGAATAGTCACCTGGTGACCCTTTATTTAAAACAATAAAATGATTTCGATATCTCAAAAAACATGACCACCAGGGCTGGGGCTAGATTTCCTTATGTAACTATATATAAAACTTTTAAAACTCTTCTTCTCCAACATTGGAGTTGCAATTTGAATAGTTTTTGGTAGGAATAGTCGTCTGGTGACCCTGTATCACAATTATAAAACTCTTGTTAATATCTCAAAACCATGGCCGTTAGATTTTCTTATGTAACTATATAGAAAACCTTTAAAATATTCTCCAAAACTGGTTGTTAATTTAAATGTTATTTGGTAGTAATAGTCGCCTGGTGACCCTTTATCAATATCGTAAAAAACATGTTGATATCTAAGCAATCCTGGTCAACAGGGGCGGTTCTAGATTTCCTTACATAACTATATAGAAAGTATTTAAAATCTTCTTCTCCAAAACTGGTGGTCCAATTTGAATAATGGCATTTGCCTGATTTATACCTCTTTTTGGTGGTCCTATTGGAGAAAATGTTATGTACTTTGTACATCAATCCAACTTCCTCGATTAATTTGTGAAAAGAAAATATCTTTACACTTTTCTTCATACAAACGGGTTTTCACATCTTTGCAGAGTAGACCCAGATCAGACGTTTGATCAGGGTCCGCTCTGTTTGCTTCCGACATGATATAGATAAAATGTTACTGATTTTGTCAAGCAAAGAATTCCTTTGAACATTTCACATTATAAAGATTCAGTTAATCAATATCTATGACATCTACTTACGTCATCATAAAGGTCAGTAGTGTACATTGTAGTTACAATATCATTGCAAACATCGGCATTACAGTGTGTCTCTGTTTAGTATGGTTCATGTCTAAAATAAAACAAATAGAACACAACCGTGCTCTAATCGTTGTCAAATTAACCATTCGCTTGCTATTCACGTCAATATACCTACCTATGAATAGTGAAGACCCAGATGAGACAGCTCTTGCAGGAGCTGTCTCATCAGGGTCTGCACTATTTACAAATTGATTGTGCAACCAGTGCACTCCACAGCAGTGGTTGTACAGAGAAATATTTGTAGACAGTGAAGATATATGTAATTGTACAACATGGCATGGGTAAAGAAGGAGAAATTATTTTAAAATTCAGCAAGAGAAGGGTTAACCAACTCATGTATGAAATAATTAGTTTATGAATATCAGTTAGCTTTTTGTTTGAATGGCAGTACGAACAATGCATCTTATTGGCAATCAGTATATGTTCTGCGCATTATTGAAATATAGACACATCTGGAATGGTGCGTCATAATCCGAATGCCTAAAACGAGCTGGGCAATTCAGTTTGAATCCTGATGAAATTCAGTGAAAGTTTTGTATTATGACTTAGAGCTTATTTTTGTATAACATATTAGACCCACGCGATATATCTTATCAGTCCTACCTTTAGAACAATCACGAAGTAGACGGAATGTCTATCTAAAATGGAAACCCACTTGCATGATTAATCATCACATTCTTACCCCTTTTAGCTCTGTCATTTCAGAGTGGAATAGTTCATCGTTGTTTGTTGGTCGAGTCCACACAGTACGAAATGGTAACATTTGCGAGAGGATTTTGAATGACAGTGTAGACCCTGATCAGAGGACTCCCATATTCAAATGGTTTACATCATAGACACATGTTTGGTGACAGACGATTTGCATTCTACACTCCTTTGTTTCAGCGTGCGGGAATGTTCCCTTTGTCAAAACTTCCTGTCTCACGTTTCATGGTCACTACCAAAACTGTTTTGAATCAATTGTATTGTTTATAGAGAAACAAAGATAATGTACAGCTGTATTTTACGAAGTTAGAATTTAACCCTTTCCCTTATGTAAGCGTACTTTGATGCATCTGCAAACATAGTAGAACCAGATAAGACGATTTCTATAGGAGCCGTCTGGTCAGGGTCTGCTCTGTTTGCTTATGGTGTAATACAGAATGATTCTATATCTTCTTCCTGAGTCAAAATGTCGTGTGTTCATAAGGCATTACAAAACTAATCTTATTAATATTTATGATGCCATTGTTTCTTATAATTTATGAATATTCATCAGGGAAAGGGTTAAGGGACAATTTGCTGTGCGCACACAACGTTTAAGTTACACTTTACATGACACAGAGATGCATTGTTCATGCATTTGCGACCAGTAGATCCAGATTAGACATCACCTGCAGGTACCTGATCACCAACCAGAGTCTCCCTTGTTTGCTTATGAAATGGCATCATCTGATCAGAATCTGCTCTGTTTGCTTATGAATAATATAGATATAATTCTACAGTTTACCACGGCCAAACCTTCTGGTCTAAAATTAGTTAATTAATATTCATGATGTCATTTTCATATATGAATACTCATGTGTTCAACAAATGCACGACATGCAGGTGCCGTCGCTCATCTGTTCTATTGTAGCCCTTGTGATGGTCAACAACTATGTGAAGTTTCATAAGACTTCCGATTAGTAAAGAAGCAATGGCCAACGTTTAAGTTTCAAAAAGACGACAATGACGACAACAACGACGAAGTCAACGATGGCAATGCCTACATTGAATTTACTACAATAGTTTGTATTTTTTTCTTCAAAACAAACAGACTATGTAATAAACGAATGACCGCTTAGGACAGCTTTTATTTTAAACTTATTAAAAACTTTTTTTTTTCTTCAACTCTGTACAATTTCCACGGTGTGTTCCCACTCTCCCACAAATATATTCATTTGGTATTTAGTAAAACTAGTAATTGGGGGTTTGGGGTATGGTCTCTTGGTGTTAATGAAAGTTATTACATGTACCAACGTTAAAAGTACAAAAATGAGTCATGCAGGAAATACCACATACAGAACAAACACTCGCCCGAACAGCAACACAAGGAAACAGCAAATGTACATGGGTAGAAAAAACAACAAGAGACGCACAAAGACAAAACAAACATACAATAGGAGGAAGATGGAAGTACCGCCTTGGAACGGTCAGTGACAAAAGTCACCGGGGGTTTAAACCGGTTTATGGGCGCCCAACCTCACCCTTATTCCATCCCCATCCTAAAAGACAAACAGTGTAAATAAACGTATCCCCTCTCCGACTAATCTACAACAACCGCGACAGCAAATACAGTGGTAAAGTGCATGTATAACAAAAAAACATTTAATTGAACATACTGTATCCACCTATCGCTAGTGTACTCAATGATTGAGCTGCAAACAGAGTAACTGTAGAAAAGTAATAAAGGGTACGACAAAAATGAAATAGTACAGATATCCGACGTTCTCCTTCCATTTCTGGATTTAAGAGGTCGCCTTCATAGAGTACTAAACCTTTCTTGTCGGCGTACATGCAAAGAGGCCAGCGTGATTGCCAACTGTAAAAGGGTTCACAACCAAACATGCAGTATGTTGTAATAATACAGGATCATATCCCTTTTTAATGAATTGTTTTATATATTTGATGAACAAAGTGAGAAAATGGGTATGTCCAATAATTCTACGAAGTTTGTAAAGTTGGGGACAAACCACACAACCAACCAACAGACAGAGCAAAAACATGCATACAGACATAAAAGTTATGAAGTAGAATGAATACTTTTCACTTTGTCTATTTATTGAATGAATGTGTATGCATTTCTCATAATATTCAGACTGATTTTCATGACTACAAATTCTGTACTAAACGATGTTAGGGGTGTTCCCTGCATTGAGCAAGAACATAAAAGAATACTTGCAAATGTTCTTGTTTTCTTAGTTCTAAACAATATTAATTGCTAACTTGAATCGAGGAAATTGCCTATCAAAACATATTTGACAACTTACAAAGAAATAATATAAACAAGTACATTTAAGATGGAAATGTGTTAATTGGTGTTGAATTTTATTCAAAACAGTAAGTAAGAGTGATAAAGAAGCTGAAATTTTGAATCACATTTTGTATATTTTAGTATTATCTATCATGTAAAGGTACAATTTCTAAAAAAATATATAATTTTGACTTATTTAGAAAATTAATATGATTTTAATAAACAAATGAATGGAATAAACAAGATGTATTTGTGAAACACTTGGCCCCCAATATGACCTTTGACCTTGCGGTATGACTTGACTTTGAAAAGTCACCTCTAAAAACGTTCACCTCCATAAGTTGCATATGTATGAAAAGTGTGATGTACACGTGTATATGTGTGCAATTGCGACAAAATTATTGCCAACAACAACGTTAGGGACAAATTGTACAACCAACAGACACGGCAAACAAAATTAAAGTATGCATAACGAAATAGAATTTATGAAATAGAATGAATAATTTTCACTTTTTATTGAACGAATGTGTATGAATTTCTCATAAATATTCAGACTGATTTTCATGACCACAAATTCAGTACTAAACTGATGCTGGAGATGTTCTCTGTATTGAGTACGAACTATAAAGACTACTTGCAAGTGTTCTTGTTCTCTTGGTTCTAAACAATATGCACTGCTAATCGGAATATTGATAATCGCTTACCAGCAAATCAAGATATATTTTGAAAATTACAAAGTAATAATACATGTATAATCATGTACACTTGTAACTAAAATGTAAATCATACTTCATAGATCTGATTCAGAAGTTTCTTTCACAGCCAAACATTCATTGCTAATACATCCAGTCCATTAATATTCACGCATTAACAAATTGTTGTTGTAATATACATGCAGGAAATGATTACACATTATTCATGTGTTATGTAATTCCTTACACCAGTATTGGATTACATGTATTCAACAACTACACAATTATAAAGGAATATGAATCTTCTTACCAACTTCTCTTGACGAATAGTTATCTTGAATCACACAAACCCCGGTAGTCACACAGCCACACAAACAGTGTGTCACACCACTGCTATAAATACATCTAAGAAATGTAAAGCCCAGAATTGTTTTTATACTAAATTAAATACTAAACTACCCTCGACCATTAAAATGATTACTGCAAGACATGTTTGTGTCTAGTATCTCTTAAACGTTTACTCCACAATCACATTTATAAATATGCAAATTCATGTAGTATATGTCATCATATATATTAATTAGCTGATGTTTTATAATGGCAGGATACTCTCAACCATCATATTATCATTCCAGTGCATACTCTGATCAGACAGCTCCTGGAGGAGCCGTCTGATTTGAGTCTATTCTCCTGGCAAGCGTGTTACAGAACATATCTATATAGAAAAATATTAAGAATGACACATAATTTAAATGTATTGAAAAAGAATTTATTTCCAGATCTATTTTTAATGTTTTCTTTGTAATGCTGACATGTTTTCCCTACAGCCTACTGTGAATGAAATACTGCTCTTAATTTTTTCGCTTATAACTATTGGAATCTTGAACAATGATATACACACTTTATCAATACTGATTATTGCAGTGCAGTAAATATGACGCATTCTGATATTTCAAAACCTCTTATTGCTCGGCCAATACTATCTCACTTCAATTCATTAGAATTAAACAACAATAACTTGAGGAAAATTCAGGTAGGACATTTAATCCTTTTCTTCATATAAACGCCTTTTCACGCACACAGAGTTGACCCAGATTAGATGGTTCCTATATGCTATAATAAATAAAACAACATCAAGGAGAGTAACATAGCCAATTTCATAGTGCCCAAAAGAGCATGGATATGAAACATTATAGTCTTTACCTCATTGTCTAGACGAACGGTTGTCATGATAACCGTAGAAATACCAAAAGCAAGATTTTTTTTCATGGGACTATGTTTGATTTCCCATTCGGCAGAACCAATCAAACACTCTGGTACCTATGATAAAAAGGGTCATGAAGGTCAAATATCACTCACTCGTAAGATGTGGACCAAAGGGGGATAGTTATTGAAGATATTTCCTTATTGTACTTCTGAAATATGAGAGCCAAATACCCGTTAAAATTGTAGCCAAGCGATAAGTGACAACATATATTGCTTCCCTACGATAAAGAACGACGAGCAATCAAATAAGAACATTTCCCCCAAATAATTATTATTACATTGGTAGCTATATGCCCTTGGGCATTTCAGCGAACGTTTCTGTTCGGATACTAATATTCAGCTTTTCTTTTGTCCGCCATAACGAAGCACTATTTAGATGAAAATCTATATCGCGAAAATATGTGACACAAATATTTCAATGATTTTAAATACATGCAAATACAACGGAACCGCACTTCCAATACTTCTTTATCTAAAAGTGACAATGGTGCAGGATATTCGTTATCTAAAAGTTAATATGTTCACAAAACTTAAGTGTTTTGCAATACCACCAGGCCGATCTTCCAAGATTGCACGCACGCGTTGTTTTAAATAGTCTTATGTAATTTATTTTTTAAAACATCTCCATTTTATTGTGTTAAAAAATCACAAAATACAATTTTATACTGACGCAAGCCAGTCTTAAGTATCGAAAATCGGATTCAACAATCGCACCAATACCACGTCCGATTTAACATTTGTGTGTACTAATCAACTATAGACGGATCTATATGTCTAATCGCATATTTTCAATACAGCAAAATATCACCTTACTACTAATTGAACCAGAACTGTCGATCCGCCCCTGTACAGCGATGTGCCTGCGATTTTAGGTCAAATGCTCATGAGGAGTTAAGTGGTTAAAAATAGTGCCCCTTGAAATCTCACTCTTATCATATTGAGAGTAATCCGAAGTATTTCTGTATATTGTTGGAAGAAAAGTTAAACTAAAATATTTGAAAGCCATTACCAAAACGGACAGAGACAATGAGCAAATTATAGCATTGAAGCGGTCACGTGAATGACATAATCAAAACGTTTTCAGAACGTTTCACACGCGCTTGAATTGACAGATCTTTCATCCAAAACGAAATCTGTATTTTGTCATATTGATATAATTTTTATTTTTTTAAATGTCGTCTTTAAGTGTCGTCTTATTAGTTCTAGGAATTGTCGTGTTTCCAGAGGGTGATTCTTTACAATTGTGATGTAAAATACGGCACAAGGCAGACCCAGATTTCAGTATTGCTCTGTTATATTTACAGACGTGTATTGTCTGTGTAACTCTGAAATCAGTTTTCATGTAAAGCGATACTGTTTTTTAATTCTTTCTCTCGGTTGCAGATATTTCCAGTTAAATATAATTACAATAGAACCAGTCTTAAGCGACCCTCGAAAGGAGATGTAACTATGGATGTATAAGGCAGGTGGTAGCTTAACGCAGGTCAACAGTAATACAGAAAGTTCACCTAGGACCTATGTGCAATAAATGAATGGTCGCATAAGACAGATTCTACTGTAAGGGCTAGTAAAATTTGCGTTTGCATTGCATACGTCTGTGCACTTTTATGGCAAATTGTGTCATGAAATGCGTTGCAGTTGTCATGCTAATGTTGCTATTTACAGTTGAATAGAAAAACACATTTTAATTCCTTATTATCATCTCAATTATTACCCGTGTTTCCAAGGGGGTCAGTCCGTTCATTCGCCTGTCTGTCCACCCGTTCGTCGGCAACTGCTTTAAACGACATGTCATCTGAAACTGCATATTAGAATGTAACCAAACTTAAGATAAATGATTTTGGTATGAAGGTCTATCAGAATTGCTAAAAGAATCCGGGTCTATAAAGAACTCCGGTTGCCATGGCAATAAAAAGAACAATCGTAAGAAATCTTCTCCAAACCCAGGGTCAGATTTTAGTGATACTCGACAGAAGTAGTCCTCTGATAAAGATGTGCCAAAAGTTCTAAAATTATATTGATATCTAAAACAACATGACTGCCAGGGGCAGCGCTATTATTTTCGCGTAGAGTAGGGCATCGCGCCCGGGTTTCTCTGTATTCTCGCCCCTATCTCTAGGGGCATCCAATTAGCCCATAGTGACCAGAAACGGACGTTAATCAACACAAACAAACAAACTTTTCCGCCAGTCTTTCAATGCTTACAGTGCTTTGGGTAATATAACCGGTGCAAGAAAAATCTAATTATTTGTTGGAGTCACACATGGATGAATACTAAATCACTGATACAGCGCGGAGTGATACGACCGTGAATTTAGCTCAAGCTGGACCAGTTTATGAATGCAAGCACTTAACCCTTCGCTTGCTATTCACGTCAATATACCTACCTGTAAATAGTGAAGACCCAGATGAGACAGCTCCTACAGGAGCTGTCTCATCAGGGTCTGCACTATTTACAAGTTGATTGTGCAACCATTGCACTCCACAGCAGTGATTGCACAGCGAAATACTTGTACACAGTGAAGATATATGTAATTATACAACAGGGCATGGGTAAAGAAGGAAAAGTGTATTTTGAAATTCAGCAAGCTAAGGGTTAAAACATGCATTTTAATACATTTTCGGTTTTCGAAATAAAGTGCATATGGGACACTCGTGGGCCAAATATGGACAAAAAATATACACATGATTTTGGTTTTATATGAGTACCAGATGGGTACCTTATGGACACACTCATATACATTGGAGTGGCTTTGTTGGACATATAAACGTCTTTTTGATTTGTTTTTGTCAACATTTTATATAATGGGCCCTTGTGGGTACATACATGTGGGTTGTTTATATGGACCCAATATGGGTACTGTATGGGCACACCCGTGTGGGCTTGTCCGGATTTAGCCCATATTGGACCCATATAATCATGTTTGTTGGGTGTTCGACCTTTGGCCTTAAATCAACATAGGACAGTTATGGGGGCCACGTCTGTAAGGAGCAGTATCAAAAACGAACTTCAAACATTATGTAATAAATCATGCCCATGTTCAGTTTTAGGGTATGACCCACCAACATTTCATATGATCCTTAGAAGTTTATATATTTTACATGGGGTCAAACATGACCCTCGAAATATCAGAGCTGAAAGAAACACTAAAAGAGAGGTATACATCTTAATATTGCAGACAGATAGTAGCTTATTCTAGTTATTCAGAAAGCTTCCCGGGGAGCTGATGTTGATATAGATAGGGAACTGAGTAATTCGGCATATCCGAGGTATTCAAAATCGATCTTTGGTTTATAAAGCCAATTCGAGTCCTAAAAAAGTGAAACTTGCAACACATCAGAGTTTGTAAAAAGATCAAGGTTTACAGCAAGACATTGATGAAATTTTTCATTTATTTCAGGAAAAAACATGATTCCTTTTGCGATTAGCTGCATTTTGATTTTTGCGGGTTGTTTCCGAACAGGTAAGTGTATTCTTTGTTATCAAACTACCGTGCTTGTTGTGACGGGGACCCGTTGTACTTGCGATCGTACGACGAAAATCTTAATGTAAGAAAAAATGACGTCATCGGTATTAATTATATTAATTTGTTTTAATAGCACATGGACACATGCTCCTTTGACGAAGACAAAGACTGTAGAGTCATATCTATATTATATATCGTAAGCAAACAGACCAGACCCTGATCAGATGACTCCTATATGGTCTTCTCTGTAAATGCGTATTTATCGATTTAACCCTTTCATTCATATAAACGCCTTTCAACATCTGAAAACACATAAGATCAATGTCTGCTGTTCACTAGGCATGCAAACGATTACTAGCGACCTCTGGTTGTCGATATTTGTATGATGATCGCACGAGAAGGCACTTCCGGTGGTCTTCAATAATCGTTGGTAATCGTTTCCAGTCGTGTGACCAATTTCAGCCGTAGAGAGGTTGTTCATGCCAAACAACCACCATAGGACCCAGTCCCGCTAGGCCTTACGATACATTTAGTCCTGTTTAAGATTGCTAGCGCCCTCTGGTCGCCGATACTCATACGAAGGTCGCACGACAAGTCACTTATAATCGCGGGTGGTCTCCAATAACCGTTGGTAGTCGTTTCTAGCCGTGCGACCGATATCAGTTGTAGAGAGGTTGTTGATCATGCATAACAACCTCCTTACGATGGAACTTGTCATTGGTGGGCCTTAGAGGTTTTAGGTTATCGTGTGATCGTCGTACGAAGGTCTCCAACAATATTTACTGGTCGTTGGTGATCTTCCCTACAACCGTAGGACTGTCAGCAGCCTTTCTACAATTGCCTATGACTGTAGTTCGATCACCAGCGACTGCCTTTAGATTATCCGCGACTAGGCATAGGCCACGATACCACACAACAGGACGTAAGTGGTTGTGGAATCTTCGTACGAATACCAGTGACTTTGCGCATGATCTTCAGCAACCTGTCGTATGATGGTCGCAGAGAATCTCCAATGTCGCCGACAATCGCCGGTTTCAGAGGTCGCCAGTGATCTTTAACGATCGCACGCGTTATTTGACTCTAACGAAATTTGCTTGATCTGTCTTTAGTCTCTACAATGTTCCACCTTCCATATTTCAGCTGGACCCAAACTAACTATAATAAGCCTTTTGATGCTAAATACCAGTAATCCTTTCCTTCATGTAAACGCCTTTTCAGGCATCTGCAAACAGAATAGTTAAAATAGCTACGATGTTCCACCTGTCATATTTCATTATAACTATTTTGTCCATGAGTAGTAAGTAGATATTTGAATATGGAATAAATATAGAATAGGGAAAGGATTAACTTACGACAATCGCTAATAATCGGATACATGTATTTGAAATCATCGCACATTCTAAAACGCAACAATAAAAGGCTAACGTCATTCTAAACGAAACATACGGTGATCGCAACTTTAAGTTTCGATCGATGTAGGCTAGCGTCCCACTAGCGTTTTTGATCATTAGGGACCATTGGCGACCTCTGAAAAGGGCGATCGTCTGTGATTGTATGCGATTTAATTCAAAACAATGCTTCGCAGTAACATTGAAGATGCTTCTGCGACCATCGTACGACAGGTCGCTGACGACCATACACCAAGTCACTGGTATGCGTATGAAGGTTCCACAATCACTTCCGACCTGTTGTTAGGTCACGTGGTTTATGTATAGTCAAGGGCGATCCTAAGGAAATCGCCGGTAATCGAACGACGTAATTGTAGAAAGGTCGCTGACAGTCTTACGATTGTAGAGAAAATCACCAACAACCAGTTCAAGATTGTTGAATACCTTCGTACGACGATCGCACGATTACTTCGAACCGCTAAGATTACCTCTGAAAGACCACCGGCAACCAGTCAGAACATAAGGAGGTTTGCATAGCCAAAAACCAGTCTACGACTGAAATTGGTCGAACGACTAGAAATGACGACCAACAATTACTGATGACCACCCGCGATTATCAGTGACTTTGTACGAATATCGGCGACCAGAGGTCACTAGCAATTGTAAACAGGTCTTAAGGAGCCGTAAGGCCTAGTGGGACATGGCCCTAGGGTGGTTGTTTTGCATTAACAACCTCTCTACGTCTAAAATTGGTCGCACGACTGGAACCGATTACCAACGATTACTAAACACAACCGGCGATTATCAGTGACTTGTCGCGCGACCTTCGTTGAATATCGGCGTCCAGAGGTCGTTAGCAATCGTAAATGGATCTTAAGTGGGCGTAAGACCCAATGAGACTATGTTAGAACGCACGATGGTTTTTGAGCAGATTTCGTTCGGAGTTGAATACCTTTTACTTTTATACAGAGCAGGGTGTTCGCGATTTGTTTTTACATTGGGGGTGGGGGGTGGGCAGTTGGGTCAGAAAACTATATTTAGGTATGTTTTAGATACTTATGACATGTGATTAAAACTATACTGTATTTGTGATGGAATTGTTGTTGAGACATAGCATGCGATGGGCACCTGTGGTAGGAACCGCCTCATCGACGTCTGCCCTGTCTGTTTACTGAGTTATATAGATTCTGTCATATCTTATAACAAACAGCTCATTCATATCCATACATACCCTATTTCGTACATGAAATGCAACAGAAAAACTGAAACCTATTTCTAAGATGAATATTCGCGGAGTAAAGGGCTAAATATGCATTAATATTGCAGGCAACAGCACACCGATTGAACAGCAAGCAGTAAAAAACTACTGCCCAGAACTCTGTGAAACGTGCAACCCAGAAAATACATGTGTCACATGCCCGCCAGGAACATTCGGGGAGTCATGTGAAGGACACTTTTCGCCAAACTGCATCAATGACGTATGTGATATAGACACCGGCCAGTGCATATATGGCTGTGAAGATAGGTATTACAGCACGGGTGGTGAATACTGTCAAAACTGCATGACTAATTGTTTTAACTGCAATAACAGTGCAGTATGCACAACCTGTGACGAACAGTATTATGGTAGACAATGTGAACAAGATTGTTCCAACTGCTTGAAAGAACAGTGTACGAAGTTTTCGTGTACCATTGGGTGCAAAGATGGGTTCTTTACAAAGGAAGAATTTGAAACCTTTTCAGTAGAGCCCACTGGTAACTATACAAAATGCGTTAGTTGTCCGGACAATTGTAATAAGTGTTCATCGTATGATAAATGTGATATCTGTATTGACCCGTATTGGGGAGACACGTGCCAGACTCCGTGCCCGTTCGATTGTAATCATTGTGACAAAAATACCGGACAATGTTTTGAAACTAAATGCGGTGTTGGGTTTTATGTTGATTCGGATGGGAAGTGCCAAAAATGTCCACGGAACTGTCTCTCTTGCGTATCGGAGAACGAATGTAATATATGCAAGGAACACTTCTATGGAAGCAAGTGTCAAACGTTTAGCTGTAGTATTACGAACTGTTTGGAATGCGAGTGTAAGTGGGAATTATTCGACCTTTCCGTGTGTACATGTTACAAATGTGTGGACGGATATTTTGACAATGACTGTCAGTCACATTGCAGTGATAAATGCAAGAAGATAGATAGTACAGGTACAACTTGTGATACCGCGAATGGTTCGTGCAGCGCATGTAAGACAGGGTTTTGGGGAGCTTTCTGTGATAGGAGCTGTGCCAAAGGATGCCAAAATGGTTTCTGCGAAAGACAAGATGGCAACTGCAGCTGTAAAAACAGATACTATGGTGGTAACTGCGAGAATCTTTGCAACATCAACTGCCAGGAACCCCAAAACGATTCACACATCTGCGACAAAAAAGACGGAAGATGTCTTTGGTCATCCAATCATTTCACCTCTGGTAAATTGTTACTGAATCTACACACATAATCACACACACACATACACTTTGTGACGACTCTGCAAATATGGGAGACCCAGATCAGATGGCTCATGTATAAACCGGCTAATTATTTGTTTCTTTATGAAATAATAAAAGACCTGATCTGATTGTATAGTTTCTGTTTTAGCAAAAATGTTCCACTTCCAGTGTTTATATGCCATTATTACAATTTCTTAAATGGATACACATGGTGTCACTATTGTCCAGCCGTTAGCAGATCACTAGGTAAGATGTTTAAATTAAATCATTTTCTAAAAATAACTTTTTCATTTTGCAAACAGTCTAATATTTATACATCAACATGTTTGCAACTTTCAGATTTATCGTTTCCTTAGTCAAAAGATATAATATCAAACGAGACCACTGCCATGGGTCTGCAAAATTTCCCTTTCTTTAGTTAATGCTCCTTTTTGGTAAATATTTTCAAAAATGATGGATCTAAAAATAGCCTATGATAGGATGGCTTAAGCATGAATTGCTCACATTATGAATAGTTATTAAACTTAGTGTTAAACAAGCAAACATCCAATCTCAAACAGGAACAAACTCTGAAATCAGACTGGCCTCTATCAGCCGCCTGATTTGGGTCTACTCTGTTTTTAAAGGTGTGAATAAGCGTTTGTCTGAGGAAAAGAGTTAAAATATGCAATGAATGTAACTATGCATGATGGTGCTGGGTTGTTTTAACCCTTCGCTTGCTATTCACGTCAATATACATACCTGTAAATAGTGAAGACCCAGATGAGACAGCTCCTGCAGGAGCTGTCTCATCAGGGTCTGCACTATTTACAAGTTTATTGTGCAACCAGTGCACTCCACAGCAGTGATTGCACAGCGAAATGTTTGTACACAGTGAAGATATATGTAATTGTACAACAGGGCATGGGTAAGGAAGGAGAAATGTATTTTAAAATTCAGCAAGCGAAGGGTTAAATGAAATAAATTTAGTTTAAACATTTACCTGATGAATATTCATGTCAGAAATAATAACATAATAAATGTCCGTTAAACGAATTTTAATGGAGCATGCAAACAGAATTATTTGTCCATGACAGAAGTTTTAGAATCATATATGTGCTTAGGGTGAGCTTGTATGATCGCCCGATGTCTGTCTTTCGTCGGCGTGCGTCGTCCGTCGTCAGTCGTCAACAATTTGAATATTTAAAAATCGTCTCCTCTGAATTTACAGGGTTCTAAGCTTTCATTACTGGCACATCATTTGTACGCCCTCTACTAAAGTTATTTAAATTATGTACGTGGGGTCAAAATTGGGAGGCCTTGCTTTCTATAGAAACATATGGTGAAAACTGAAAATCTTCTTTTCTGAAACTGGGCGGTTCTCATCTTTCATATTTTGCACATATCATCAGGTCAATGTGCTCTATAAAAGTTATATAAAATATATCCCTTGGGTCAAATGTGGCCCAGCTGCAGGGGGTGGCCTGTTTTCTATAGAAACGCATATGTCTTCTACAAAACGTATACACATTATGCGACTGGGGTCAAAACTGACCATGTCCCAAGGGCGCAAACTTTCTAAATAGTCTCCTCTGAAACTGGAAGGTTCTCAGCTTTCATATTCGGCAATAGTATCAATGAAGCCCTCTACAAAAGGTATATGAAATATGCCCCTGGGTTGAAAGGAGCCTCCGCCCTAGGGGTGGCCAGTTTTCTATAGATACATTTAGTGAAAAACTTTGAAAATCTCCTTTGGGAGATATAAGGTTCATCATAGCCCTCGTGTTTTGTTTTACTTTAGATGTTTCATATGGTTATACCAGATTAAACATAACAAACTAAGTATATACATATAGGTGGAGCTATGGTCTTTTTCGACTTAATGCCAGTGAATTTTGCGGACATTTTCAGACAATCAGCAAGTCAAATATTTCAAACATCAGCACGATTTAATTACACAGAGAACACAATAAAGGATATACAAATATTAAGCATTTCAAGCGACGGAAATACAAATACTATATATCTATGTTTTACGATTTCGCTGCCAATGCCGGCTCTGTGATTACCTATGCAAACAGTTTGGATCCGGATGAGACGCCGAGTAACTCGGCGTCTCATAACGATCAAAACTGTTTATTACTGTTACTATGTTTTTGAAACAAAAATGAGAAAATCAAAAGAATGAACATTTGTAGCAGACGACAAAGTTAGCAGACAACAGAGTTTGGCAGCGAAAGGGTTAAAGTGAAAGTCCCTATAATAAACACATTTTATCATCAATATCATCAAACTTTTTCATTTAATGTCAATCGTTACTATGAAGCTAATATCGAAAAATGCCACGTTATTAAAAATAAGCTGTTATCGACCAATGTAAAGTTAAGACAAGTACCTAGTTATATAGTCTAAAGTACACAGTTATAGTCAACTGAATATTTTCAATGTCGAACAATAATTACGAAATTTAAACCTAACCCGAATATGTATTCTGTAATATTTGTTGTACAACAATTTTTTATCGGCCTATATCAAACAGTTACGAGCCTTAACCCATTCCCTCATAGGCTATTTTAGATGCAACCTCTTTGAATGAATCTACCAAAAAGGAGCATTTACTAGAGAAAAGGAAAATCTTAGAATTGTGTAGTTCTGAAACCATTGTGATAAATAGGGCATTTGAAAGAGAAAATGCTCTGTTTATCACAATGGTTTGAAAAAGTGACTTTATCAGAGGCGTCGAAAGACGTCAATATTAGGGAAATAATTAAACACAACCCGAATAAATACTGATACAATGGCGAATATAACCGGGCATTTGATATCAAACACATGAAACTTGTGTCTTCTTCGGCATCTATTTCATTGGTTTTCTGGCTATTCAGCATACAAACAAATGATTTATTGTGCCGCCGTGACGACAGTCAGGGGGGTATGTTTTGCACATGTCCGTCCGTCTGTCTGTCTGTGGGTCTGTCTGTCTGTCTGTCACGCTTTGCTATAAAGTGTTATATGTCAGTAATGTCTACACTTATAAAAATGAAACTTCACATACACATCAATCAGTATCTGTGCTATCATTTGGCACCCCACCCATGCTGAAAGTAAACCCAATGTCAAGGTCAAATGACTTGGAAATTTTACGTGCAGTGGGTTGTCACATTTACGTGCAGTTGGTTGTCGCAGTTTTTGAATTGCCTTAGATTTCCCTAACCACTGTAGTTATCGCCATGGAATTGCATATATACATTAAACACCATCCATACTTTCATTGCACACCCAGCCCAGGTTTCCCGCAAGTCGAAGGTCGAGGTCAAATGGCTTGGAAATTTTACGTGCTGTTGGTTGTCACAGTTTTTTCATCGTCTTATATCTCCCTAACCACTGTAGCTATTTGCATGGAATTGCATATACACATTAAAGACCTTCTATACTTTTATTGAACACCCAACCCATGCTGCTCGCCAGCTCAATGTCAAGGTCAAATGACTTAGGAATTACTTAGGAATTTTACGTGCAGTTGGTTGTCACATTTACGTGCAGTTGGTTGTCACAGTGTTTTCATCGTCTTATAAATCCCTAACCACTGTAGCTATTCGCATGGAATCGCATATACACATTTAATACCATGTATACTTTCATTGTACACCCAACCCGCAAGTCAAATGACAAGGTCAAATGACTTAAGAATTTATGTGTACTTGGTTGTCGCATTATTTTCATTGTCTTATATCTCACTAACCACTGTTGTGATTGCAATGGAAATGCATGTACATATTAAACACAATTCATATGTTCATTGCGCACCCAGCCCAGGCTGCCTATAAGCCAAAGGTCAAGGTCAAATGACTTAGGATTTTTACGTGCAGTTGGTTGTCACAGTTGTTTCATTGTCTTATATCTCACTAACCGCTATAGCTATTGGCATGGAATTGCATATACACAGTAAACACCATCCATACTTTCATTACTCATCCAGCCCATGCTGCCCTCAAGCCCAAGGTCAAGGTCAAATGACTTAGGAATTTAACGTGCAGCTAGGCAAGCACCACCATGGGAGCATCGCTGTCTTATAGACACAATTTTCTAGTACCTATATACTTTTAGGCATGAAAATGCGTTGCAAGTAGATACTATTACTTTAATACTTGATCAGATTTACTGAACAGGGTGTGAAAAAATAATGTCTGTTTAAATTAGGATATTTGCTATGATGACTACTTCCGATTATATCGAACTTTTGAGAATTGTTTTACCAAGACGCATTTTCAGGAAATTCAGTCAATATCTCATCTGGGTCGAAGCTGTTTAGACCGAAGTGGTTGTTAGCAGCCTAACCCTAATATATAATCTATAACATATGCAGTTTGAACTAATTTGACTGGCCGAGTTATTATGCTGAGCTTTGATAGCGTAATGTCGTTTGTTTTGCAGGACCAAGTGTGTTGAACACAAGAGGCAAGGAAGGTAAGCTGTCCGAGGAGGGCAAGATACCGGTGTTTGCGAGTATTGTTATACCGTTAATAACAGTAGTGTGTATAGCAATTGTGAAAATACGGTACTTTCCGAACTGGACATGTATGACATATTAGGATTTACCGAGGCCCTTATACAGTTAAACGAAGTACAGCTTAATAGGATTGATCAACACCATGCCTAGTTGCGCATAGTTTATTCCTTTTCCTGTTTGATAAAATATATGACAATTCTGGTATTAATGTTTTCTGGTCCATAAAAAATCAAATGATATTTTAACTAAACTTGAAAATGAACAGTACAACGTTTCTTCATTGAGCTCTAAACTACTCCACCTCACCATCTTATAAAGGATAAACTGATTAAATTGATAGAAAAAAACCTTTGCCAGAGAAAATAAAATGTTCTTTGCTTGTAATGTTCAACGTTCATTCTTTTAGAATTCTGAAGTTGATAATTACACAATGTGGACTTGCCTTGATATTTGTAGATATCTTTAAAATTTCTTTTAGATAACCTATTTGTGCGCTATGGGGATACCGTATATCGTTAAGTTATTGGTATACCTATGGGAACAAATCATGCCCCTCTTGTTGCAGATTTGTATTTTATATTGCTATGAGAGGGATTTTATGTTTAGTTTAAAACCTGATACACAATCTGACACTGTTAGTGCTTTTAATAAAACGTCTAGGTATTTAGACGATATTTTGAATTTGGATAATCCTTATTTTGAAAATATCGTTTCTTATATTTACCCAAAAGAACTTACTTTAAACAAAGCGAACCGATTTGACATTCAGGTTTCCTTTTTAGATTTGAATCGTTCCATCACCAATGATAAAGTTTCGTCTAAAATATACGATAAAAGTGAAGATTTCGATTTCAAAATTGTTAATTATCCTTCTCTAGATGACGATGTTCCCCGGTCTACATCTTATGGGGTTTACATTTCTCAACTTATTCGCTTTGGCCGAGCCTGTTCTTTGCTGGAAATTTTAATAGTTGTAATTTAGTTATAACTCATAAACTTCTGAAGCAAGGCTACAGATATCATAAACTTCGGAAAGCTTTTTCAAAGTTCTATTATCGAAATTTACCCCTCATTAGTAAATATAACTGCAATTTACGGACGTTACTGCAAAAAGGTATTTCTCATCCAGATTTCTACGGTTATGTTATCTACAAACTTAGGAAAATTCGGGGTCATATACATTTTCACGATTTGTTTATTAAACGCATTAAAACTTTTAGGAGGACAGGTTATGACTCTATTATATTGCAACACACTGCATGTTTGGTTATCGACCCCTTTACAGTCGGTCGCTACGCTTTCCTCTTTGTTTGCACGACGACAGGCCGAGGGTAGTACTCTATGATGGTATACTCTTAAACCCAGAAATGGGATGAGCTTACCAGACTCATATATTAACTTTACTCTGTCATGCCCTTAAGGATTTCCCTTCAGTTGCTCTGTCTTCAGCAAAGCCATTGAGTACATATTTGACGGACTTTCACAGTTGTTATGTTATGTTTTACATTTTGTACTGTGATTACTGTCGTCTATGTTGTGGGGAGGTCCGGCGGGGATACCTTTACTTACAATGTTTGTTTAGCATGGGTGACTTTGAGATAAGTGTGAGGTCAGGACATCCGTAAACCGGTTTAAACCCCTAGTGGTGAGTTTGCTACGAACCGTGCCAAGGCGGTTCTCTCTTTGCCACCATTACTTTTGTTTCCTGTGTTCGTCTCGTGTGTTTGCCTGTGTCTGGTTGTGTTTGCCTGTGTCTGGTTGTGTGTGTGTGTGTGTGTGTGTGTGTGTGTGTGTGTGTGTGCGTGTGCGTGCGTGCGTGCGTGCGTGCGTGCGTGCGTGCGTGCGTGCGTGCGTGTGTTTGTGTGTGTAACATGCTGTCTATCGGTGATGGTGGCGTTTTGTGTGTGGCTTTTTCTGCTTGACTTTACTACGTTTTCAATTAAAACTAAATTTTCAACATAAGCTTGACCTGTTTGAATGTTGGAATAGTCCACTTGAACATTCGGAATTTTAGGGGTTAAAAAACAACACTAGCTCCAGTAAATGCTCCACAGTTATTGGTTTACATTTCTAAGGTGTATACAGTAAAACCTCTCTTAACCGGCCGTTAAATCTAGTATGAATATCGGTCTTGGAGACAGGTGGCAGCTTAATGCAGGGTGAAAGTCATGCAGAAAGCTCCTAGATGAGCTTTCTGTATGACTTTCACCCTGCTTTAAGCAGCCACCTGTCTAAAAGTATCTAAATTCTTATCTACTAGAATTCCGGTTAAGAGAGGTTATACTGTAATTTTTATTGTGGTTTTGAATAAAAAAATAAATGTCAATGAGTCCATTTATATACTACCCAACATTATAAATAACTATCGTGACAATTTAGACTATTGTACTAACAATAATCAGACTGCTTTAGCGTCTTTGTAAAATTTCATTTCAAATGCTTCTTTACAAATAGACATGCAGATTAATGTATGGCCATACGATACAGTGGAATTTGTCTGAACCCCTTACTCCATAGAAATGCGAGTAAGCCCTTTCCCTGTTAGTCCAAATTTAATCACCTACTGAATATTCATTAACATAATAGTTATAAAGAAATATGGAACTTGGAACATTTCAGACATTTTAGAAATGAAAGAAACAGATTTATCAAATTATATTAGCAAACAGAGCAGATCCTGATCAGACGACTCCTCTAGGAGCCGTCTGATCTGGGACTACTTTGTTTGAAAATGCGTGAACACACGTTTGTATGAGGGAAAGCGTTAATGCCTCTGAAAAGAGGAGACTCAGGTCAGGCTACAGTAAAACCTCCCTATAACGGCCACTAAATTGCGTCAAGTATTTTGTGTTAAAGGCAAGTGGCTGCTTAAAGCAAGGTGAAAATAAAAGAGAACGCTCCTATAGGAGCGTTCAGTTTTACTTTCACATTGCTTTAAGTAGCAACCTGCCCTAAATACAAGCTAATTAACTCAATTCGGTGGCCATTATAGAGAGAGTTTACTGTATAATGGAACGTTAGCTAAACAATTATGTATTGTACTGCTTTATCTGAATACAGTACAACCAGTCTAAAATGATCGTCTAAAATAGCTTTACTTCAAGGTCTTAACAATTTCCCTGTTCTGTGTTTATTCCAAGTTTCAACATCTACTGAATATTCATGGACAAAACAGTAATAATGAAATACGGAAGGTGGAACATTGTAGTCAATTTAGAAAGTTAAGAAATAGAACCATCACAATACATTAGCAAACAGAGCAGACCCTGATCAGACGGCTCCTGTACTGATCTGGGTCTACTCTGTTTGCAAATCCGTGAAAAAGCTTTTATATGAAGGAAAGTGTTAAAGCCAGGTCGTAGTTAAATACAGGACGAACGTTATGCCGAAAGCTCCTACATGAGCGGTAAGTATTGCATTCGTCATGAATAGATGATCAGATGCGTAAATTAAAACATTTTGAAGAATAACGTTATTTTTCACCAAAAGCTATGTTATGACTATTCTTTAGAATCGTCTCTTCGAGACGATTCTAAAGAGTAGTCACAGCATAGGGTTTGGTGGAGAAATGACGATTTTATTTTTTTGATAAAGCACGTTTATCCAAAATGCCTATAGGCTTGAAGAGGTCATTTCATAGTTGGAGCAACTGAAAGCATCCGTGGTAACAATACGGCACACACATCTCTGAAGTGAAATTTCGCCGCATTGTGAAATGGGCGGATTTTCTCAGATTCCAGAAAACACACAATGGCATCCCCTGCTCTTTGTTCCTGCACATATATCCAACCAAGTAGATTGTAAGCGGTCTCCCTATGTCCTAAATTAGGATCATTCTGTATGATGTCATTCATGCGGTCCATTGCCTGTTTCTTTGGAAATAATTCTTTTTTCTTCATGCCGACCATATACTGCATGAAGTACAAAAATACTTTTGCGTCCACAGCGACAAGCTTAAACCAGTAAGATTTAATGTCATTTCTCTCGGAGGTGGATGGTGCGCCGAAATACCTGCATAGCTCGTGCTGCAATGGAACTGGTATCAGATTCAGTTCTGAGGGAAAGAATTTAATACATGTTAACAGAAACAATTGCATCAGCGACCTCAGAGGCGTTTTCATCAATTCGGCTTGCACATGCAAACCAACTCTTATTTTATGATCTTCACAGCAGCACAATGATATAGTTTTGTCTGATAAGTGATCCTCAACTTTCTGAAGCAATTCAATACATGTCTGATACAATTTGAATCTGAAGAGTATGACTGCCTTCATTAAGTTCAGGTTAACAAGGTCGATTAAAACTGACTGATCACACATAGACGTATATTTCAATATAGTTGACAGTTGTTCGTCGGTCTCATTTGGACGGACGGGTATCGTGCATGCTGACTCGAGGGCCATGCGAAGACTTAACCAAGACGTTATATAATCTTTAGCAAAGTCCACGTCTTGCTCGGTGTGTTCGTTGAAGGGATCTAACGCCGACAAATGTTCGATTGCTTTGGAAAAGATATGGATATTGGTTTGTAGTTTACCTTTCCTTTGATCTGTAATTGCATGAAACAATGTGAACACAGACGATTGAATGTCGATAATACAATGAATTTTCATGATAAACAGGCGACGTATTCCGAAATAGTAATGATTTTCAAAATATCTATTTTTATTGATGCATCTACATCTTTCTCCAATATTTTTCCAATATGTTCAACTTCCAGCCATTATAGAAACAAACCGTTTGAATCAATGAAGCTTTCGATTAACTTTGACACTTTTTCTTTCAATGTAAAAAACACGTCCTTTGTGAAAAGGTTTTGTTCTTCAATGAAGTAACTCGGACAAAATCCACCTCGTATCCACTTTCTGAGCAATTTTAAACATTCAAGCACACATCCCACCATATTGTTAGGTGTCCACAACGACATATCACTATTCTCAATGGTATAGAGCAAACAGGTTTTGCAATGATATGAGGTAATGACCTCCGGTTCGAGACGTTTAACTATCAGATCATTCTTTATAAGTTTCAAGAGAACGTAGACCTTGTGCTGTGTTGGATTAAGACGTGTCATCAGATGTCTTTCTTGAAGACAGAAAGACACTCTCCACTCTATTTCTGATTCCTGACTGTTTGCACAACCCATTGCTACGAACACACATCCCAATGCTTGTAAATTGTGTACATGTTCCTTGGGAATCCAGTCAATGTTTTTCCTTTCCCGATCCAACCACCCACACGCTGATGGCGGTATAGTGTGACTGCGACGAGCGTATACGTCGTCAGTAAAGTGTTTTCCGTCTTGGTCAAATGATGCTAGCGCTGGACCGTTTATTATCGAACCAGCAATATTCAAATGTTGCAAACAAATTCTTCCAGCACGGTCTCGTT
This sequence comes from Azorinus chamasolen, assembly GCA_963576725.1. Classification (NCBI taxonomy): domain Eukaryota; kingdom Metazoa; phylum Mollusca; class Bivalvia; order Cardiida; family Solecurtidae; genus Azorinus; species Azorinus chamasolen. The sequence continues at coordinate 26,524,501 of OY755240.1, forward strand.
TGTAGTCAGCATATATTGGAGAATTATAAATGGTGCAGGGTTGCCCATATTGCACTAGTTGTAGTTTGTAGTATCCGGGAGCTGTGTCAACATCCCTAACTGCTAACAGAGACTCTTCATGTGGGAGCTCCTTTATATTTGTTACCACGGGCTTTTTATCAAAACAATGCACAGTGTCGATATCAGATACAGTATTGTTCGTCACGGAACCTTCGAAATAACTGCCGCAATGATAGGTGAATACGTTCTTATTGGCAGTTCTACTTGAGGAAATACTACTCGTAGCCGTCCGAACAGCATCAGATATTGTAGATACACGTCTATGCACGGTTCGCATGTCCTCCGAGACACCAACTATTTCGAGGACCCTATCCAGACGAACAGATAGATTCCGCACTTCGTCAGCCATATCTGACAAATCTGTGAAATACAAAGATATGAGTTGTTTAAGTATGAATCCTTTACTCTAAGAAATTCAGAGCTACAGATAAGGGTGTGTACCCAAATACTAAAATCTTCATTTCTCAACTAAAACCTATATTGTGACCACTCTTTAGAATCGTCTCTTCAAGAAGATTCTAAGGAGTGGTCACAGTATAGGGGTTGGTCAAGAAACAAAGGAGTTATTCTTGAAAATGTTTGAATTTACGCATCTTATATGAAGCTCTGAAGAATATCCATGTAAGAAAGACTGACAACATGCACATATTGGTCAGCTTATTTTTGTAGCATTGGAAGCTTTGCCATGCCAGAAACTACAAACTCAGATCTATATCATTTCAGAATATAATGAAATTAGACGTTTGGCCATGACAGAAACTTAGACTCAGATCTATATCATTTCAGAAACAAAGAAAGCAGGCCATGAACAGACGGCTCCAATAAGAGCCACGTGAGCTGAGTCTACTCTGTTTGCAAATGTGTTAAATAGCGTATCTACGGAATTGTTATAATTCCATGTTACAGTGATGTAATAGTAAATCCCGATTTGTAATGTTAATTAGCACCATGAGCTAAAACATCGAACATGTTATCATTAGTTTAGCTCGCTTTTAGTTCCAACCGTTAATACCCACAGCCAAGTAGGCGATATTTTCTGCATATTGATAACAATATTTCTATTTGACACGTGACTAAGTGACATAAAGCATGTCAGTCGGACGTGATAACAAAATACCACAGCATGCAAGCCGGGCCACAATACGACGTGATAACAAAGTACCACAGCATGCAAGCCTGGCCACACTACTGCAATGGGACAAGATGTCCAGATAAGATGCGTAAATTAAACCATTTTCAAAATTAACTTCTTTATATTCTCCACCAAACCCTAAGTTGTTACTACTCTTTAGAATTGTCACTTCGAGACCATTCTAAAGAGTGGTCACAACAAAGGGTTCGGTGGAGAAATTACGATTTTAGTGCACATTTATCTGTTGATCTAGCTGAGACTGACTTCATTTATATATATGGCAAACCGTGATTAATAGGGTGTTTATACAGTAAAACCTCTCTATAACGACCACTGAATTGCATCAAGTATTTTGTGTTAAAGGCATGTGGGTGCTTAAAGCAAAGTGAAAGTAAAATAGAACGCTCCTATAGGAGCGCTCTGTTTTACTTTCACATTGCTTTAAGCAACCACCTGCCCAAAATACCAACTAATTAAGACAAATTAGTGGTCGTTATAGGGAGGTTTAACTGTATATTACAAGTTTGCGTTCTCGTTACTCAGAGTATAGTAAATGTCAGATAACTTTATTTACCGTTATTATGCAGGAATACATCTAGTATAATAATATTGAAACGTCTTTCAACCCGTAGACATCAGTGTTGTAGACAAGATGCGTACTTGCCTATCAAAATCTTCTATTCAGCCGCCAAATTATATCTAGAATCACCTCTAAAACGAGTATCTAATGAGTAGCAGCAGGACTGGGTTGGCGGAGAAATATAAAATATGGCAACCAGAGGTCCAGAAAAGAAGCGCGTATCAAAACAATTTTAACCTTTTTGCTCCCAGTGGATTCTTCCATTCTTATATATTGGATTAGTCTATCTTTTATCTAAGGGATGTCTGGTCTAAATTTGCATTTTTGTTTTATATTGAATTTCCTATCAGCAAACAGTGTAGACACTGACCAGACGCCGCATTATGCGGCGCCTGATCAGAGTCTACACTGTTTGCCTACGTCCCAGATATGGGATCGTGGGAGCAAATGGGTTAAGAGTAACTTCTTTATTTATCCACCAAACCCCTATGTTGTGACTACTCTGAGTTGCTGGAGAAATGACGATTTTAGTATTTGAGTACGCATAGTTATCTATAGCTCTGCTTAATCCTTTCCCTGATGAATATTCATGTAGGAAATAATGACGTCATGAACATTAATAAGATTATTTTTTATAATGGCATATGAACACAGGACATTTTGGCTCAGACAGAAGCTGTAGAATCAGATCTACATTACACCATAAGCAAACAGAGCAGACCCTGATCAGACGGTTCCTATAGGAGCCGTCTGATCAGGGTATACTCTGTTTGCAGATGTGTCAAAATGCACTTACATAAGGGAAAGGGTTAACGGCGATTTCCCAATAACGGCTTTACATATTTACAACCCTGGTAGATATCCTATTATTTCAATAGTTCTTATGCAGTCAAATATGTCGTCAGCAAACTGTATCGTCTTCTACAATTTTCCTTGTTTGGCTAAACATAGTCACAGTAGCAAACCGTTTGGATCCTGATCAGGCACACATTTAATTGGCGTCTCACATTGATCGAAACTATTTGATAATTAGAGATGCTACAATGACATCAAGAAAATTCGTTTGCTTTCACTTTTTAGACAACAGACGCTACACCATTCCTAGAGTTAACAGCTTTGGTAAGAAATCATTTCTTTTCAGAGGTGTTCACTTGTGGAATGGCCTTCCTTAGAAAGCAAATCTTCCAGTTAATTTAAACTTGATGTTAAAAAATTCTTGTTAGATAAAGAATAAATTATACACCATTTTTTTTAAATTGATGTCACTTATGTATCTATTGCATTTTCTTGAATATCAGGGCTTAGTGTTATTAATTTACTGTTTTACCTTTGTTAATGAGATAGATTTGTTTCACTTTATTCCTTAATATACTCAGAATTATTCTGATACTCTGCTGTGTTAATCAGTAAGCATGGTCATCGACATTCTATAACCGACATATTTTGAACTTAACAGTGTTAATAAGGATATTTCTGTGATACTTATATTTTAAGATAATACCTGTGATAGTTATTTATAATGATACCGTGACTCTCTATGTCTTGCCACTAGAAGCAAGGGCCACAATGGAAATAAGGAAAATAATTTCCTTTGTTGTGTAATCATTGGTTTCTAGTGCGCATTACATGGCTTTTTATATGTTGTCTTAGTTATGTCTTGCCATGTTATGTACACTTTTTACCGAAATAAATCTATCTATCTAATAGTATCTATCTATCTATCTAATAGTATCTATCTATCTATCTATCTATCTATCTATCTATCTATCTATCTATCTATCTATCTATCTATCTATCTATCTATCTATCTATCTAATAATATCTAAATAGTACCTATCTATCCATCTATCTAATCTATCTATCTATCTATCCATCTATCCATCTATATATCTATCTATCCATCTATCTATCTATCTATCTATCTATCTATCTATCTATCTATATATCTATCTATCTATCTATCTATCTATCTATCTATCTATCTATCTATCTATCTATCTATCTATCTATCTATCTATCTATCTATCCATCTATCCATCTATCTATCTATCTATCTAATAATATCTAAATAGTACTTATCTATCTATCTATCCATCTATCTATCTATCTATCTATCTATCTATCTATCTATCTATCTATCTATCTATCTATCTATCTATCTATCTATCTATCTATCTATCTATCTAATAGTATCTATCTATATATCTATATATCTATATATCTATCTATCTATCTATCTATCTATCTATCTATCTATCTATCTATCTATCTATCTATCTAATCTATCTATCTATCTATCTATCTAATCTATCTATCTATCTATCTATCTATCTATCTATCTATCTATCTATCTATCTATCTATCTATCTATCTATCTATCTATCTATCTATCTATCTATCTATCTATCTATCTATATATATATCTATCTATCTATCTATCTATCTAATAGTATCTATCTATCTATATATCTATATATCTATCTATCTATCTATCTATCTATCTAATCTATCTATCTATCTATCTAATCTATCTATCTATCTATCTATCTATCTATCTATCTATCTATCTATCTATCTATCTATCTATCTATCTATCTAATGGCAGCGAAAGAGATAATATGATATAGTGTAGAACCTTTCTAATGCGAACAAACATGGGTGTCTCTATAAGCAGGTGGTTGCTTAATGCAGGACAAAAGTAATGCAGAAAGCTCCTAGAGAAGCTTTCTGCATTTCTTTTGTACTGTATTAAGCTACCACCTGCCTCTACCACCCAGAATTATACCTCTTTTAGGTGGTCGCATTAGAGTGGGTTTACTGTACTGCCGAGCCGACACACTTATCGTTTTGTAAACAAAAATAATCGCTAAAACTTACAATTGTCATCAAATTCGTTGTGGGATACCGTAGAACTCCTATAATGCGACCACTTAATGAATAAACGGCGGTGTCTTTATAAGAAGGTGGTTGCTTAATGGGAACAAAAGTAATGCAGAAAGCTCCTCTATGAGCTTTCTGCATTACTTTTTTCCTGCATTAAGCTACCATCTGCATACAACACCCAGAATTATACCTCTTTTAGGTGGTCGCATTAGCGGGGATTTACTGTAAAATAAACCGGGAGATATCCAAGGAGAACACAAAATAAATACAGACAGTTTGGACCTTAAGCTTGATTACATTTTCTTTTACCTTTCATAATTATGTTACAACTCTTTGGTTGCCAAGCCAACAGTTTATATCCAGACAAAGTGTCGAGAAATTCATCGTCTTATCAGGATCCAAACTGTTTAACACATAGATTGTATGTTTTAGTGTTTTTTCATTTCAACTTATGTTTTAAAAATAAGCAAGTGCAATATTGAACATCAGTGGGATGGTCCGTCATTGTTAATTAGTAGAGCCTATACAGTATGAGAGGGGAAAATGTAAGACGATTATGAATGACAAGCTGTTTAGATCCTGTTCAGGTTTACACTGTTTGCAAAGGCACTCAAAGGATATGCATGGAGCAAAGTGTTATGTACAGTACAATACAAGATAGTTAAGTTCCCACCTCCAGTTTTCCATTATTTATTTATCCAACAGTCTATTTATATAGCGATTTTTTCACACAGGATAAGTGCGTTCAAAAGCGCTTCACATGGATGAAATCACTAACCGGAACGAACCGCATGAAAGATATACGTAAATTTAAATATTTTGAAGAATAACTTCCTTATTTATCTACCGAACCCTATGTTGTGACCACTCTTTAGAATCGTCTATTCGAGACGATTCTAAAGAGTGGTCACAATATAGGGTTTGGTGGAGACATAACGACTTTAATAGTGTTTGAGTGCGAACCTTTATCTGTAGCTCTGTTAACACTCGGTCAATAGTTTCTGTAAAAGCTTGATCCAAGCTGTTTGCAAAGTACATGATAACGGTTAATCAGTATGAAGTTTAAACAAATCATGTGTGTATCGATGTTAAAAGAGTGCTTTTCATAAGATTTACAACATAGTTTAACTATAGTATAGCTGTTTACGTTGGGTGACTCTACAGGCCTGTGTATATACTCCGGTGAATCGATATATATGTGTGTAATTTCTTAAAATAGAACAGCGTGAGCGTCTATAGATACAGTATTTGAAGGTGTCGGCCCGGTCAGATTTCGAGCTATATAATCTATGTAAAAATAGCACACGTTCGTGATCTGCAACCTAGACCATCTAATGATGCACACTATGCTCATCTATGAACATTTTCCCTTTGTTTAAGCATAGTTTAATTAAAATCACCGTCAACTTTTTCCACATCCCTCCGTTGAATAAAACAGTTCAAAAATACACTACTAAAACAACATGGCCCACCCAAGCACTGCATCTTTCATATTCATCCGAATGGGGAAAAGTCCTGAAATGGAAAGAAATAAACACTGTCAATGTCTTGTCAAGATCAGAAATAATTCAATTTCAACAAAAAAAATTCAGTCTAAGCTCCACACAGGAACCAGCAGACATGTCAAATCAAGCATATTAATTTTTCAAAGAACTATTTGCGAGGCTAAAACGATCCGGATGCAAAATCTCACCGGGCCGACACCTTGAAGTATTGACTTCGTCCCTATAACGAACGCACATTTTCAATAATTGTATAATTGTTTCTTCTGCAGCCTTCCCGTGCGTTCATTCGGGGCAAATGTATTAACACTTTCCCTGTTCAACGTTTATTCCAAAATTCCAATACATACAGAATATTCATGGACAAATCACCAGGTAGTTACAACGAATTATGGAAGGTAGAACATTGTAGCCATTTGCGAAACTAAAGAAACATATTTTCTCAGTTCCATATAGCAAACAGAGCAGACCCTGATCAGACGAAGACGTCTGTTATCCGGGTCTACGTTACTTAAAAAGGCGTAAAAATACTTTTACATGAAGGTCAGGGTTAACCCGATTGCAAACAGATTTGCCACTAATCATTTTGCTGTTTTATCGCATACAAATTGTGCGAAACGCAATGTAACATTATGTAATTACTATTAGCCTTAAAGGGGAAGTCCATACATTCGACACGTTTCAAAAATGCCTAAAATATACAACACTCATTTGTTTATATTCTGAAAAGCAGTGTATCGCAAGAAAACCAATCGAATAAAAACCGAAGAAGACACAACCTCCATACGTTTGATATGTTAGTCGGCAATGTATTAGTATTTATTCGGTTCGCGTTTTAGTTTCGTTAACTGTTCGACCAAGGTCGATAATATTTTTGGTGTAGAACAAAAAAAATTGTAGAGGAAAACGGTTTATTTTGTATTACAGGGGCATTTTTCGATACAAGTTCAAATTTACAATCGTCTTACTAATGATTGAACATTAATTAAGTTATCATTTATAACACAAATACTCATGGCGAAAAAGGTATAATACCGGTGGTGTTGGCACTAATTATCAGAGCTACCGGTTTAGAAATGGTCCACTGATATAGTACAAACGACCCTCTTTTATCAATCGTCCCTCTTTTATAAATGCACACATTATATACCACATGTGAGCATGCATACTGTCAAGAAAGAGGCATATTTGACATGAAATAACACACCTTCCATCGACTACTGTATTTACCCTTCGCCTGCTATTCACGTCAATATACCTACATGTAAAGGTAACTTCCCATTTCGTCTACTTCCCATTTCGTCTACTTCCCATTTCGTCTACTATTTTGGCTTTTGTTCCCATTTCGTCTACTCCTAATTTTACACCCTTTCCCATTTCGTCTACTGCTTATATTTTTTATGTCTACTGCTTATATTTTTATGTCTTTGATCAACAGTATATTATTTTCACATCAGGCAAAATTCATGCATTTTAAATAGGACTTTTTAATATCAAGTTGTATTTTTTTTGGTTTATCTTGACCCAAACAATTGATCTAGTTCAAAACCCAAAACAGTTTTAAGATTTTAAAAAAAACCCTGCAGTAGCTGTCTCATCAGGGTCTGCACTATTTACAAGTTGATTGTGTAACCAGTGCACTCCACAGTAGTGATTGCTCAGCGATTTACTTGTATACAGTGAAGATATATGTAATTATACAATAGGGCTTGGGTAAAGAAGGAGAAATGTATTTTAAAATTCAGCAAGCGAAGAATTAACAATGCTGCAAATTATGGAGGTTTAGACCGACCTACGTCAAACAGTGAATCATATATCAAAATGGCAGGGCCAATAGATAGTGGAAACGAAATGCATTGTTGCCAGAAGGGTTTAAATTTCCTCTAAACCCATGAAGGTATCAAAGATGGCCACAAATGGAAATTTCACCCTTACATTTTGCCACAAAAAACATATCATTAACTTTTTAGTTATCCTATGTAGTTTTATTTTCGTTTACATAACCCGTTCGTACTGTTCAGGGTCAAGGTCAAACAAAACGTCAAGTGGTCGGATCAACTAAAATCTGGTTTAGAAATCACTTTTGTAAAAGTTTTACGCTTTTTGGCGATGCCCTTACGTCAAATATATTTGAAACATATATACAGTAAAATATCTCTCTATCGACAACGCAAACTGAGTTAAGTCTGTCGGGTTTACCCTTTCCCTTATGTAAGCGCATTTTGACGCATCTGCAAACAGAGTATACCCAGATCAGCCTGCTCCTATAGGAGCCGTCTGGTCAGAGTCTGCTCTGTTTGCTTATTAGTGTAATATAGATCGGATTCTACAGCTTCTGCCTGAGCCAAAATGTCATGTGTTCATATGCCATTATTAAAAATAACCTTATTAATATTCATGACGCCATTATTTCGTACATGAATATTCATCAGGGAAAGGTTTAAGACAGGTGGTAGCTTAAATCTGGATGAAACTCATACAGGAAACATGTCTAGGAGCTTTCTGTGACCACGGCGTTCATCCTACATTAAGGAACCACTTAAGGAGCTTATATAGATCACAATTCGTATTTATTATATGGTCAATAATAGGTAGTCTATATTGTATGTCAGAAATATGCATCATAAGTGAAACCCGATATGTTACACAAACACAGTGTGCACAAATCTCGACAAACGTCTCAGTTTATTCTCTACACTTCCGCGTCGAATAACTTTAACCATTATCTACCAGACTGCCAGTATTCGACTAAATGAATAAAATACTTACTCGGACAAGAGGCGACTCTTACGAAGTGTCATACGCGATGTTTTAACAAACTTCGTTTTCAAGCACGGGGTCAAGGCCAACACTAGCGCATGCTTGTACTAAGCGGGACGTGGATGTCTTGACATCTCAATTTGGCCAAACCTGCATTTAGTCAACTGTAACCGTTACAGTTTAATGCAACTTGTTAGACGAGATGGTTTCGATTACCGCAACGTTTTGGTCTGAACATTTGCGGACCATGACGATTACAGTTAACTGAGCACAAGACAGATATATAGAATATACAGTACGCACACTGCTGTGTCTGTTTCTGTAAACTTGAAAGGTTATGATGATTTCCCTGTCAACAATTAAAGGTAAGACGGGTACTATTTTATAACATGTTAATCTATACATTGTGTGTTAAGCCTTTTCCCTCATAAAATCGTGTTTTCACGCATTTGCAAACAGGGTTGACCCAGATCAGACGGCTCCTAGAGGCTCCGTTTGCTGATGGAATTTGAAAGATCTGTTTCTTTGCTTTCTAAAATGGCTACAATATTCCACCTTCAATGTTTCATTATAACTATTTTGGCGTTGAATATTCAGTAGATATTTAAATTTGGAATAAACTAATAACAGGGAAAGGGTTAACACAAAGTCTGCTCAAATTTTGATCTGGGTCCATGCTTATAAAGCTTTTTAGTTGAGTCTGAGTTCGTTCTCCAGTTTTTTATTGGTCAGATTTGAACCTTTGGCTCAAATATGACCAATCAAAAGCTTGAGAACGAACTCAGGCTCAACTAAAACGTTTTTTAAGCATGGAACCAGGTGCAATGTTGACTATTTCCGATTCGATCGCACGTTTTTGTGAAACTATTGACATAGTGTCAAACAATTTGGATCCTGATCGGTGTCTATTCTAATTCCAAGCTGTTTGCAAGTTGCAGATGACCGGATAAGAATTAATATAACGGGTTCGTTTTGTCTTATACAAACATAGGCGAGCATGTAAATTTTTAGTATTCATATGAGACCCGCCTATTAATATATTATGAATATTTATGCCAAATTTTATGTCATTCATAAGTAGATGTGATGAATAATTATGCGAGACTATCCTAATGAAGAATAATTAGTACATGCTTCGAGGTTTTACAACTTTTTGTTTGAGTCTGAGATCATTCTCAAGCATCTGACCAATATGGGTCCAAGGTAATAAAACTTCTGAATCTGCGCCTGAGATCATTCTCAAGCACCTGATTAGTCAGATTCTGAGCTTGCTCAGAATCTGACCAATCAGATGCTTGATAATGATATCAGACTCAGACTCGGAAGTTTTATAAACTTGGGTTCAGGTACCAAATAAGCCGATTTGTAACACAAAGAAACATAGCAGACAGCTCCTTAACAAACTGTTTAACCAGGGTCTACATGTACTACATGTATGCTAGCAAGGTGAAAATATATACGATTACTATGTTTAACAGTGCACATATTCACACCGTGCATGCTTGTTCCCCTTTTATGACAAAAAAACAACTCCTCAGTCTACAAACACTGGGTTCAACAGTAAAAACTCGATACTACGAACACTAAAAAACAACGAACTCAAATACTATGAACACTCATATATGTACTATCATTGATCTTTAACACAGATGTCAGCTTAATGCCGGGTGAGATCAGAGGAGCTTTCTGCATGATGTTCACCCTGCATTAAACAGTCACCTGCCCACAAAGACGCAAATTCTTCGTTACTGTAGTAACATAGTCAAAATTGTAGCATATTCTAGTCGCATAGTCAAAATTATAACATAGTCTAGTTGCATAGTCAAAATTATAACATATTATAGCATGCAGGAATTAAGTCCAGTTGTACGATCTTTGATAAAACGGTCCCCGTAAGTGTTTTCAGTAATTTGTGTTACATCGACCACTTAATTGCTGTCAGTTCACATTCAATACCAATACCAATACATTTATTTGTAGTTTAAGGCTACCGGGCCAGAGTACAATACAATGTTACAGCAATTTGTGTAATAATACAATTACAAATACATATTATCATCTATATAAAGACGCACTGAACGTTCAACATGAACACAATAACGGCAATGTATAATATTACTATAGCATGTACATGTAGTTACGGCGTTCTGCAGCACACATTTTGTTCTGTCATTTGCAACAAAAAGAAGAATAAATAGGGTTTTCCGTTCTATTTTAAGTAAGTACTTTGCCCATGGTTGGATAATAATTGATATTACGCATGTTTTACAGTAAAGGTTTACAATTGTACCTTAGCTGGTAATTATATTGGATTTATAATAACGTAAGGTACGTACCTATGCTTTGTTTTAGTTTTGCTTGTATTTGGGTTTTGTTTTTCGCTTGAACCCTGTACTCCACAAATACACCTTTCTAAGCCTTTGCAAACAGAGTGGACCCAGCTGTCTGATCAGAGTTTGGTTTGTTTGCTTATGGCATACTACAGATATGCTTCAAGAGGTTCTGCCGTGCGCTATCATAACATATGAATCTAATTATTATTCGTAACGTCATTATTTCTTACATAAATATTCACGTTGAAAAAGTTTAACACTATTTTAGTAATTCCGCGACAGGAGGGCGAATATCCCGGAGTTTTTTCGTGTACGGAACAATTTGCCTTATTCGTTACACAGAAGAAAACGAACCACCAAAATATCGCAAACCAGCTGGAAGCTTTCCTTACATATGAGTTGGTAACTTAACTGTTATCCAGCTATAGAAAGAAGAAGAGGAGGAATACGAAGAAACAAACAAACATCACTTTCTGCTCTCGATCCGGGGGAATAATCAGGCATAACAAGAAATTTGCAATCACGACTATATAATTCTATATTGAATAGATAATGGCGAAATAGACAAAACAAAAAGTTTGCAATCGCGACTAATATAACCTGAATGGATAAGGGGGAACAGTTTAACATGAAGCTCGGTATTGCGACTATGTTATATAATGAATAGATACGGGGAAAACAGGTTTACAGGAAGTGTGGGATCGCGAATGGTTAATGGCGAAACAGGCAAATCTGACCAATCAAAACCTTGAGAACTCACTTCTGACCAATCAAAAGCTTGCGAATGAACTCAGACTCAACTAAAAAGTTTTATAAGCATGGATACAGGTTAACCCTTTCCCTCATATAAACGTGTTTTCACGCATCTGCAAACAGAGTAGAGGAGCCGTCTGATCAGGATCTACTCTGTTTGCTACTAGAATTTGAAAGATATGCTTCTTTGCTTTCTAAAATGTCTACAATGTTCCATCTTTCATAGTTATTTATAACTATTTTGTTAATGAATATTCAGTGGGTATTGGAAGTTGGGCTAAATATAGAACAGGGAAAGGGTTAACATGGAAAGGGTTAGACTTTTGAGTGATCATTGAACCCTTTCCTCTATGAATATTCATGTAAAAAAACTAATTAACAACTAATTATCATAAACAAACAGAGCAGTTCCTGATCAGAAGGCTTCTATAGGAGCCGTCTGATCTGGGTCTATCTATAGGAGCCGTCTGATCTGGGTCTATCCTGTTTGCAAAGACACAGAAAGGCGTACTGATGGAGGAAAGTTTTAAGAAACATTTTATTGTTTGTTGTTTACTGTTTTATCCATTATCCTGCTTACAGCGATCTTTGTCGCTTACTTAAACAGCTTGGAACAAGATGAGACGTCGAGTAACTTGGCGTCACATCCGGATCCAAGTTGTATAGAAATACCATTAAAGATGTGACAATATCATATATATATATATAAATATAGTATCTATATTATATCTTCAGCAAACAGAGCAGACCCTGATCACACACCTTTTAACCCTTCGCTTGCTAATCACGTCAATATACCTACCTGTAAATAGTGAAGACCCAGATGAGACAGCTCCTACAGGAGCTGTCTCATCAGGGTCTGCACTATTTAAAAGTTGATTGTGCAACCAGTGCACTCCATAGCAGTGATTGCACAGCGAAATACGTGTACACAGTGAATATATACGTAATTATACAACAGGGCATGGGTAAAGAAGGAGAAATGTACTTTAAAATTAAGCAAGCGAAGGATTAACACCTCTAAACAGACAGTCGAAGATCAAGGTCAGACAAGTATTTGATCAGGGTCTACACTGTGTAATGGTCTCACTATTAGTTTACTCTTAATCGTTTACTCCATGAATATTCACATAAGAAGTACAGTGAAACCCCGCTAATGCGACCACTTAATAAACAGCCACTGATGTCGTTTAAAGCAGGTGGTTGCTTAATGCAGGACGAAAGTTATGCAGAAAGCTCCTATAGGAGCTTTCTGCATAAATTTCGTCCTGCATTAAGCTACTACCTGCCTTTGCCACCCAGAATTATGCCCATTTTTGGTGGTCGTATTAGCGGGGTTTTACTGTATTAGCATCGTGAATATTAGTTTGATCAATTTTTGTACATATATAACGGCAAATGGACATGGGGATATTTAACCATAATAAAAACTGTGGAATCAAATCTACATGTATATTATATCTCAAGCAAACAGAGCAAATATCGGATCAGACGGCTCCTATATATAGGAACCGTCTGATCTGGGTCTATTCTGTTTGCAATAATGGAGAAATTGATATTCAAGGAGAAGAGGGTTATTCACCAAATAATAATGAATAAAGCTAAACAATTATTTGGTAGAATACTATTTAGTAACAAAATGTCAAAGCTGCAAACAGAGTAATTTGTACATGTAACATATAAGGTCATATTACTGCCCTTCATGCTAAAACGAAACAAGAATTTTCCAATGCCTAGACAAGATTGTGGGAATTCCATTGGATATTTTGATGGTCAGATTTATAATCTGTCCCTCTTCCTCATAGAAAGGCAGTGTTATGCATTTGCAAACACAACTGACTCAGATCAGAAATCACTACAGAGGTATTGGGTAATTTAGCTGCATTTAAATATTATTTGACACAGAATTTCAAAGCTTTTAACATAACGAATTGTGTCCCTTATCTGTCTTCATGCAAAACGAAACACTTCTTTCCGATTTCAGCCAAAGTGTTTAATTGTTGACGCATTACATGTGTATCTCTGCACATGCTAAAACGAAACTAGATTGTCCAAATTCCTGATTTTACCGTACCTTTTCCTTTAAATTTCCCCATTCAACTTTTAAGGTCGTATAATATTTTACCTATTGGATTTTTATCTAAGAAATTATGATATATTTATTGGCAGATGTAAATTGTATAGTCGGATCTATTATGATTTCATAAGCAAACAGAGCAGACCCAGCCTAAGAGTTTAATTGTTGACGCATTACCTCTGCATATGCTAAAACGAAACTAGAATGGCCAAATTCCTGATATGGTCGTACCTTTTCCTGTAAATTCCCCTATGCCATGTCCCATTGCAAAATATTTGAAAATGCGACTCGGGTCACAGTAAGCGGGTACACAGATTAACCCTTTACTCCATAGGTACGCTTTACTACGTGTTATGGCAAATAGTGTGGGAGCTGCCTGATCAGGATCTGTACTGTTTGCACTCAGGTTCTTTTAGACCTTTTAGCTTTTAGTTTATCCGGTATTCTATGGAACTCATTACCACTATTTACATACCAAAATACCATTTGAGATACTGGATATGACAAGAGGGTGACGCTTAACTCATACACATCAGAATCATCTCCAGTTGTGATTAATTTAACTTGAACACCTTTTACTCCCGAATTGGTGATATAATTTGCAAATAGTTTGGATCCAGATATGACGCCGAGGAACTGGGTATCTCATCGGGATCAAAACTGTTTGATGCTCATACTATGGTTCTGGAAAGGACATACAAGAAAATTTCAACTTTTAAAATTAAAGCAGACGATAAAATTTGCTGACGACAACCATTTCAGACGACAAATTTTGCAAACGACAATTACTGAGAGTGCATATATTTCAATGTTTAGCACGTCTTTTAAACGCTTGCAAAGTTCGATTACACACAACATGCAGAGACACTTGATGTAAAATTAACTCTTCTCTTGCTGAAGTTTAAAATACCTCATCCTTCTTTACCATTGTCATGTTGTATAATAACGTATATCTCCACTGTATACAAATATTTCTCTGTGCAAGCACTGCTATTGAGTGCACTGGTTGCACAATCAACGTGTAAATAGTGCAGACCCTGATCAGACAGCTCCTGTAGGAGCTGTCTCATCAGGGTATTCACGATTTACAGGTAGGTCGACTGACTTGAACAGTAAGAGATGGGTTACGTCTTATATCGCTGTAACATCTACTCGAATTTAGACTTTGTTCAATGTTTGATACAGTCACTCTTTGGAGAAACTCTTGACCGAGTTTCAAACATATTTGACCCTGTCGTCTGATCTGGATCCAAACTTGCAGCCAATATTATCAGGTTGCTGTTAGTGGTAGAGAAATGTTAACCCTTCGCTTTCTGATTTTTAAAATACATTTCCTCTTCATTACCCATGCCCTGTAGTATAATTACATTCATCTTCACTGTGTACAAGTATTTTGCTGTGCAATCACTGCTGTGGAGTGCACTGGTTGCACGATCAACTTGTAAATAGTGCAGATCCTGATGAGACAGCTCTTGCAGGAGCTGTCTCATCTGGGTCTTCACTATTTACAGGTAGGTATATAGACGTGAATAACAAGCGAAGGGTTAATACCTATAACGCAATATAAAATAATATAAGTTCAAACACAATTTTGAACAGAAATGAAATAGATCACCCAGTAGTAAAACCTAGACCCTTCTAATCTTCTACACTCTACCCCTCCCAATCCCACCCCGTCCCCATTCTATCCCATCCCGCCCAAACCATTCCCACACCACCCAGCTTAAAACCCCAAACGACTCTGGTATGATTTTCCACAGTTTGGAGGATCAATTCTCAGGTATGCATGTTTAGTTTTAGGCTTTTCAAAATCTAAAATAAAATGGAGAGAATACATCTGAAATTTTGCAAGATGATTTTAGGGGCAAAACCCATGTACTCATTAAGTATGCCGTGAGCTTGGCAGTTACCTGTTGTATATAAATAGACATGCATAAATAACCAAATACTGGTTTAAACTGCTGAAAACGGAAAATATAAGGGAACTGGTTGCTTAGTGCAGGGTGAAAGTCATACAGAAGAGGCGCATTCTGCATTGCTTTCATTTCGCATTAAGCTGTCTCCAAGAACAATAGTATTACTAAATATAATGCCCGGTTTCGAGGGTTTATAAATGTATATGTTTACGGTTGGCACGCTTGGCCTGTGTCCTGTGCCTAGAAAGCTATCTACTATAACATGCAAAGTAAAAATCTCTATCTGGTGAATATTGATTTAAATCTTCGTGCCATCAAAGATTTTTTTCAGCTGAATCATACACACGTTATATTTAACATTGACAGATACAGTAAAACCTCTCTATATTGGCCGCTAAATTACATAAAATATTTTGTGTTAAAGGCAGGTGGCTGCTTAAAGCAAGGTGAAAGTAAAACAGAACGCTCCTATAGGAGCGTTCTGTTTTACTTTCACCTTGCTTTAAGCAGCCACTATAGGAGCGTTCTGTTTTACTTTCACCTTGCTTTAAGCAGCCACCTGCCCTAAATACCAACTAATTAGCACAATTTAGTAGCCATTACAGAGAGGTTTTACTGTACTGTAAATTCTTATCTAAACAAGTCGATAGGCAAACAAAGCAGACCATGATCAGTCGACTGATCTGTTTGCCGATGAAATTATAATATAGGTATGGCTACAGTTTCTACCAATAGTAAAATATCCTGCGTGCATATGCTATTACAGAAAACATTTAATGAATATACATGATACCATTATTGTTTGCATGAATATTGATAAGGGATAGAATTTATTCTAATCTAACCCATACATACATGTATATCGAAATGGAAACCCCTATCCTTTTACCTGCTGAGCAAATTAATTCTACTCAGTTTTTCACCCACTACATTTTCATTATTCAAGCTACATGTGTATAATCAGTTTCTCTACCAAAATGATATCTGAGTGTCCAACAGTTTGGGTCCTAATGGCACACCAAGTTACACTGCGTCTCACCTGGATCCAAACTATTTGCGTAAGACCCAATTTTTAATTTTTCACGGCGGGTTCAGTTATCAACTTAAATATCTGTTAGTCTTTTTTGATTATGCACTAGTCACTGAACTGCTACGGAATACATGTATATCGGTGTTACATGTATACACAAATACTCTTCCGGTAATTCTAGTTTCGTTTTAGTATAAAGGAAGATAATATCGCAAATCACATTGTCATGTTGTATAATAACGTATATCTCCACTATATACAAATATTTCTCTGTGCAATCACTGCTATTGAGTGCACTGGTTGCACAATCAACGTGTAAATAGTGCAGACCCTGATGAGACAGCTCCTGTAGGAGCTGTCTCATCAGGGTATTCACGATTTACAGGTAGGTCGACTGACTTGAATAGTAAGAGATGGGTTACATCTTATCTCGCTGTAAACAAATGACATCTACTCGAATTTAGACATATGGAAGCGATACATGTATCATCACTAGTGATCATGATAAGTATGACATTTATCTGAGAAATCTCATCGATACGTATAAAAATGTAAAACGATACAATAAAAACACTCTAATGCGACCACAAAAAGGGGCATCACTCTCGGTGGCAGAGGCAGATTGTAGCTTAATGCAGGACGAAAGTTATGCAGAAAGCTCCCCGAGGAGCTTTCTGTATAACTTTCGTTCTGCATTAAGCAACCACCTGCTTATAAAGGAAGTTATGGTTATTATTTAAATGGTCGAATTAGAGGGATTTCACTGTATTTTTATATTACAGTAGATTCTGTCTTAAGCGGTCGTTGAAAAGAGGTCTATTGATCGGTCTGTAAGACAAAGTAGGTGGTAGCTTAATGCAGGTCAAAAGTAATGCAGAAAGCTCTTAAAGGTTGCGCTGCATTAAGCAACTACCTGTTTTAAAGATGTATATATTCAATAAATGATGGACGCTTATGACAGGTTTAACTGTTTGTTATATTATATTATATTATATATAATATATTATATCATATCCATTGTAGATGATAGAGATGATTCCCCCAGTTGATTGTATATGCCTTCTGTTGGTTCTGTTTCCCTTGAATGAAGGTATGTATCAAATAAAGCAATGCCTTTGTGTAAGTAGAGTATAAAAGCGAAAGTAGAAAAGTTCATTATTGTGATTATTTAACAAATAAGTTGTTTAACCCTTCCCTTGATAGGAACCATTTTAACACCTTCGTAAACGGAGTAGACCCAGACCAGACAGCGCCGTTTGATAAGGGTCTGTTCTGTTGACTTACGACATAATATGGACCTGGTCCCACGTTTCCTGTTATGGCCAAAAACGCATATGTGCATTAACCATTATAATAAAAAAAAAATCAGCAAACACATATTAAATATATTATAATTTATGGCATGAATATTCACCAGGGAGAAGATTAGTGCCGGCGAAAGTAATGCACACGTCTAGTTTTGTATTAACCCTTTCCTTCATTTAAACGTGTGTCTATGCATTTGCAAACAGAGTAGAACCAGATCAGACGGACCCTAAAGGAGACGATTCACCAGGGTCCGCTGTGTTTGCAAATTAAAGAGATCTGTTATTTTACTTTCTAAAATAGCTAAACTGTTCCACCTTCTATACATGTTTTTCATTATAAGTATTTCACAAGAATATACAGTAGGTGTTGACATTTTGAAATAAACACGAGGCAGGGAAAATGATTAAACTGTATTCGTGATGCCACCTGTTATCTTCAGGAAATGTTGTCTGTGTAATGTGTATTATGAGTGGACATGTTCGTTATTATTTATAGTAAACGTTAGATATTAGACCAGATATTATCCTACCAATTTGACCTGAGACTCATGCATATTCCGTGTATTATCGTCGGTAATCTTCGAATAAATTTCCGAACGTATAAGAATGCGCTATAAAAATACAGTAAAACTCCTCTAATGTGACCAGCAAAAGGGGGCATAATTCACAGTAGCAAAGGCAGGTGGTAGCTTAATACAGGACGAAAGTTATGCAGAGAGCTTTCTGCATAATTTTTGTCCTGCATTAAGCAACCACCTGCTTATACAGACAGCCATGTTTATTTATTAAGTGGTCGCATTAGAGGGGGTTTACTGTACAATCCTCGTGGAAAATGATTATTACCGGCTTGTGGTTTGCTATGTTTTGTCACAGAGTATTACGAACAATCCCGATAAAAACGCCGAAATTTAATCGAGTCTCAGGTCAAATTGGGAGGATAATACAACTGTAAATACATAGCAAGCTTTTTACCTTTAACCCTTTCTCTGTTCTATGTTTATTCCAAATTTCAATACCTACTGTATATTCATGGACAAAGTAGTTATAACGAAGTATGGAAGGTATACAATTGTAGTCATTTTAAAAAGTGGAGAAACATATCAATCTAATTCCATTAGCGAACAGAGTAGACCCTGATTAGACGGCTCCTATAGGAGCCGTCTGATCTGGGTCTATTCTGTTTGCAAATGCGTGAAAATGCGTTTATATGAAGGAAAGGGTTAAATGATATTTAAGAATAATTGGAAACACTACATTGTATATTCGTGTATTATTGTCAATCATTCATATAACAGTAAAGTGTCGCCTATACGGCCACTATACGACCACTAAAATGATGTCTGATTATGTACGTTTTACAATAGGTGATAGCTTAATGCAGGACAAAAGTTATGAAGAAAACTATCATAGGTTTTTACATACTCCTATGTAGTCGCATTACCGTTGTTGTACTGTATAATGATTCATGTTAAAACGAAACTGGAAATTTCTTTTCTTACACATTTTCTGCTTTTCCTTTTAACGCTGAAAACACCTTGACATTCCAATACCAATTCGCGCAGAAATCTCAAAAACCAATTGAAGTAAATGCACATATAAACATTGTATTTGGAAATAAGTAAGTGTGTGAGTGAGTGAGTGTGTGAGTGAGTTGGGCATATGAATACTATACATTATAATCACTGAGTATCACTATAGGATGAAAACGAAAGCTAAAGCCTTGTGATTTCTTCTCCTTACACCTAACATATTAACTCTTTCCTTCCTATAAACGTATTTTCACGCATTTGCAAACAGAGCAGACCCAGGTGAGACGGCTCCAATATGAGTCGTCTGATCAGGGTCTGCTCTGTTTGTTAGTGGGATTTGAAAGATCTGTTGTTGTTTACTTTCTAAAATTGCTCCAAATAGTCTACCTTTATTATTTAATTTTAACCATTTTGTCCATGAATATTCAGTAGGTATTGGAGTTTGGAATAATCATAGAACAGGGAAAGGAATCACTAAAGGATTAAGTTGGGAAAATAGTCAAACAGGGAGAGCCACATACGCAATGACAGCGCACCAAACACCATTAAACAAGAAACGGTATAACCACAAGACAAAACATAACAGGACGCATATCAAGATGAAATTAAACATTAAGCATATGAAACAACAAAGTTGACCATAGACTGAAAGCAGGAGTACCGCCTTGGAACGGTCAGTAGCCAAAAATAGCTACTGGGGGGGGGGGGGCTTAAACCTGGTTTACGGGTACCCAACCTCGCCCTTATCCCACTTTCACCAAACCCTTACCAAGGTGTTAAAAATAATGTCTTCTAAAATTTAAATCTGGTTTACAAAACAATAAGAGGGCCATGATGGCCCTGGTATCGCTCACGAGGCAATCAGAGGAGAGACTTTGCAAATCTTTACTATGTTTCTATAGAAAACTGGCCACCCCTGGGGCGGGCCTCATTTTACCCTAGGGCCATAATTGGTACAACATTTGTAGAGGACGTCAAGATGATGCTATGTGCCAAATATGAAAGCTGAGAACCTTCTAGTTTCAGAAGAGAATGTTTTCAAAGTTTTCACAATATGTTTCTATATAAAACAAGCCACTCCTGGGGGGAGCGGGAGAAGGGGAGATAATCTCGTTGTTAACCCTTTCCTCCATGAATATGAATGTAAGAAATAATGATGTCATGAATATTAAGTAGATTATTTTCGCAAATTAGCACATGGACACGTGATCATCATAATCATAGCAATCATGTCTATATTGTATCATATACTAAGCAAACAGAACAGACCTTGATCAGACAGCTCCTATAGGAACTGTATGGCCTGGGTCTACTCTGTTTACAAAGGCGTAGAAAGGAATATTTATAAGGATTAAGAAATTGCCATGGTTCTCTACATATAATCCACAGTGTCTGTATCTCAGGCTGCCTGCTATACCACGGCATTACTGGTATAGTCACTAGGTCAAGCGAATATCACTGCTTGACCTCTTTACTCCCAAACTGCAGACTGCTACAT
The DNA here is from genome assembly GCA_963576725.1 of Azorinus chamasolen. Lineage (NCBI taxonomy): Eukaryota > Metazoa > Mollusca > Bivalvia > Cardiida > Solecurtidae > Azorinus > Azorinus chamasolen. The sequence continues at coordinate 26,545,861 of OY755240.1, forward strand.
ATTTGCTAGAAAACTGTCCAACCTGGGGCGGGGCCAATTTTGACCCCAGAGGCATAATTAATATAACTGTTGTAGAGGACCTGAACACGATGCTATGTACCAAATATGAAAGCTGAGAACCTTCCAGTTTTTCAAAATGTTCACTATATGTTTCTATTGAAAACTGGCCACCCCTGGGGCGGGGCCAATTTTGTTCCTAGGGCCATAATTGATATCAATTTTACAGAGGACCTGAACATGATGCTATGTACCAAATATGAAAGCTAAGAACCTTCCAGTTTCAGAGGAGAAGATTTTCAAACTTTTCACTATAATTTGTTCCTATAGAAAACAATGCGGGGCCAATTTTGCCCCAAGGGACATAATTTTATATAACTTTTGTAGAGGACCTGCAGATGATGCTATGTGCAAAAGATGAAAGCTAAGAACTCAATGAAGATTCAGGGGAGAAGGTTTTTAAAGGTTCACGGACTACAATTGAAATCTAGGCTATTTGCACAAAAAGTGCAGTCCCTGATCAGTGGGTCTATTATAATAATCCGCTTCACTATGAAGTAAAACGTTTTTGCCATTTTTGGTAAACGAAAACTTTTGGTAAACGAAATACAATCATAGTTCAGACAGTTTATATCTGGATACACCGATATATTGATCTTTAAAGACATTCCCTTGGCCGGCTTGGTTCTTTACAGCTAACCTGTGAAAAAGCATGCGGCACATGGTAAGAGCTATAGCAGTCTGCCTGTCAAGAACCACTGGAGCGTTCCATGTGAGGCCCGTCTCTTACATTTGATGATTTGGAAATGATTAGATTGTCACTAATGCAGTATATGTTTATATTTTGTATTATGCTCCCTGAAAGAAGGAGCATATAGGCCCCGCTTTGTCCGTTCGGCCTGTGAATGTCTTCTAAAGTGCTCAACCTACATTCATGACACTCCACATACAAATATATCTCATTGAGATCAAGTGCAGGGTAATGATAACGTTTTCTCCACTGTACAAACAAACATGGCATGTATATATGACCGCCAGCTCTACAATACAAAATTGAATTCTCAGCTTTAATTAGGGCGCCTTTGAACATATTATAGCTCTCCTCCACTGCAGGTTAAATGGAGTCTACTGCATGTCTCTGATATACATAAGCGCTCAGGTTGTTTTAATGTATTTAATCCTTATAAAATATTCATCTGCTAAATTGCTTGTCTGCTTCAAATGTGAAAGTGCTTCATAGTTTGTAAAGATTTGTGAAAATGTTGTCTGTCAAATAGCTTGGATCCAGATAAGATGCCGGGTTACTTGACGTCTCATCTGGATCCAACCTGTTTGCATATGGCCCTTTGTTTGTTAGTGGTAGGCTTCTTAAGGGTTGAAGTTCTATTGGATTCTGACCAACAATGGTCTTTTGAGTGTGTTCCCCTTGACTAATTGTATGTCAGGGCCTCTCTAGACAGAATGAGACGGCTTGTCATATTTTGCACACTTGTATCATGCTTTTACTGTTACTTTCATGCCTATTGAGAACAATGGGGGGAATCATTGAATGAACCTGGGTAATGTCTTTAACCATATTACTCATTTTGGTGTAGTATTAATAGCTAGGTAAACGAACTATGACAGGAACAACTGACAAGCATTAAGTTCTCACTAAGTACAAGAGTAGCATTTACTATTGTTTTAAAGAAAGGAAGCCTCAGAAATTGAAACGTTTGTTGAAAGGTCGACGGTGATTGATCTGCCAACATCCATTTAGTAAATTATAGCAATGTTTGGTTTTGATTCTGCAGTAGTAATAGCAATAATAAGGATAGCGAAAGTAGTGGAAATAATGCGGAATAACCAAAGTCAGAGCAGAAGTTGCAGTAATAAAAAGATAATTTGCTGTGGTAGGGTAACACACGTGGCAGTACTAGAAGTCGCAGGCAAAGGTAGTAGATGTACAATCAGTACTGGCGGTAGTGGTATGACGGAAGTGATAGTGTTCGGTGCGGTAGACGATGTAGCAGTGATAGACGTCACAGGAAGATTAAGTAGAAGTAAAACTAGTAACAGTGGTAGTCGTGGGGCAGAAATGGTGGTGTTCGCGGTAGTAGACCAAACAGTAACAGTGGACAGCGTTAGTAGCAGCATTAGTAGAAGGAGAAGTAGTAATTCTTGTATTAAACATTGTGATGGTTGATGTTCAAATGAATGATGAAGTAAAAACAGTGGATGGGTAGGTAAAATAAAAAAACAACAATATTATTAACAGCAGTGAAAGTAACTGGGAGGATAGTTACAGTAGTGGTAGAGGTATTTACCTAGTATTAACCCTTACAGTGCGAGTCACTACTGTCCTTTGCAAACAGGGCACCAAATAGTATACGTATCCTTAATGCTGCAAATTAATGCATAAAATACACTAGCCTTTACAGTGCGGTATATGAGTCACTAATGTCCATTGCAATCAGCATAGAACTAGATGAGAGGGTTTCTAGAGGAATCCCCCAATATTCACCATAAAAGTACAAATATGAGCCATGCAGAAACACCATATACAAGGCAAACAACCACCTGAACAGCACCACATCAAAACAACACAGCAAATGTACATAACAATCAAAACACAAAGAGACACACAAAGACAAAACAAACAAACAATAGGTGGAGATGGAAATGCCGCCTTGGAACGGTCAGTGACAATATTCACTGGGGGTGGGGGTTGTGTGTGTGTGTGGGGGGGGGGGGGTAACTCGGTTATGGGGCTCGCAATATCATACTTATAAGTTTGACCTGTTGGGATTTAAGAATTATCCATTTGGACATTCAGCATTGTGAGGTTTATTGCGATTTTTAGATAAGAATTATTGTAGAGATAGGCACACAATATAGATGTAGATAGTGTTTTGAAATCTGAGTGAAACATATTTGATATTTTCTGCGCAAAATCCTTTATTGCTCAGCTCAATAAACATTATAAGTCTATAAAGCGCCACAACTGTCGGGCATTCTCAAACAGCTTGGACACAAATGAGACGCCGAGTTACTCGGCGTCTCATCTGGATCCAAACACTTTGACCTTCGGTAAATAATTTTTTAAACGTTTTACGTATCAGCAGTAAAAGTACAAAAATGAGTCATGCAGGAAATACCACATACAGAACAAACACTCGCCCGAACAGCAACACAAGGAAACAGCAAATATACATGGGTAGAAAAAACAACAAGAGACGCACAAAGACAAAACAAACATACAATAGGAGGAAGATGGAAGTACCGCCTTGGAACGGTCAGTGACAAAAGTCACCGGGGGTTTAAACCGGTTTATGGGCGCCCAACCTCACCCTTATTCCATCCCCATCCTAAAAGACAAACAGTGTAAATAAACGTATCCCCTCTCCGACTAATCTACAACAACCGCGACAGCAAATACAGTGGTAAAGTGCATGTATAACAAAAAAACATTTAATTGAACATACTGTATCCACCTATCGCTAGTGTACTCAATGATTGAGCTGCAAACAGAGTAACTGTAGAAAAGTAATAAAGGGTACGACAAAAATGAAATAGTACAGATATCCGACGTTCTCCTTCCATTTCTGGATTTAAGAGGTCGCCTTCATAGAGTACTAAACCTTTCTTGTCGGCGTACATGCAAAGAGGCCAGCGTGATTGCCAACTGTAAAAGGGTTCACAACCAAACATGCAGTATGTTGTAATAATACAGGATCATATCCCTTTTTAATGAATTGTTTTATATATTTGATGAACAAAGTGAGAAAATGGGTATGTCCAATAATTCTACGAAGTTTGTAAATCACATCACCATAAAATTCAGGATGTGAAATACCGTGTCGCAAAAGTACCTTGAGATTACATTTGTACTTGCCAATAAGCGAGAGATTTCGATAGTAAAATTTAGAGAAAGTTTTTCTTAGTTTATGGTATCTATATCCTTGTTTAAGCAGTTTTTCAGTTAAAATGAGATTTCGACTGTTAAAATCGTCAACAGATGAACAAGCTCTAGCAAAACGAATAAGTTGAGATATATAAACCCCGTAAGATGGAGCACGGGGAACATCCCCGTCAAGATGAGGAAAATTTACAATATTAAAATCAAAATCATCTCTTTTGTCATATATTTTAGAAGAAATCATTCCATTATTAATTTTAAGGTCTAGGTCAAGAAACGCTGCATAATTGTCGGACGGGTTAGCTTTATTCAATTTGAGTTCTTTAGGATAAATTGTAGGAATCAGAGCATTAAAGAAAGGGTTATCTAAGTTAAAAATATCATCCAAATATCGACAAGTATCATTGAAGGCTTTTATAACATCTTCTTGTGATTGAGGATTCAAACTCAACATGAAATCTCTCTCATAGCAGTACAAAAACAAATCTGCGACAAGTGGTGCACAATTCGTACCCATGGGAATACCAATTACCTGACGGTATATAGCATTCCCATAACGTACAAATATGTTATCCAAAAGAAAGGTTAGTGCTTCGCAAACTTCTGAGCAAGTCCAATTGGTGTAATATTTCATTTGCTCGTCAGTAAAGAAAGCTTTTTCAGAATTACATGCCAAGAACGATGTTTTTTCTCGGGCAAATACTTTCTGGATCAAGCTAGTAAGCTTATCCTTAATTAAAATATGAGGAAGAGTTGTGTACAGAGTAGAAAAATCGTAAGTGCTTACAGTGGATGCAAGATACCTTTTGTTCTTAAGTTTGTTTAAGACTTCTGAAGAGTTCTTAATAGACCAGAAGAGATTTATTCCAGAATTTTCATAAGTCTTATCACAGTAAAATTTTACATGTTCCTTTACCTTCGTTAAACAAGAAGTCAAAAGTATAGACAATTTAGTAGTTGTACATGAACTAGAATTTGCAATGAAACGCGCTTTATATGGTTTTTTATGTAGTTTTGGTAACCAATACATAGTAGGAAGTTTATGTTGTGTAATTTTAATATCGGTTCCAAATTGTTCACACTTTTTGACATGGTCTGAAATGATGGTCTTTTCGTCAGTGGTAACTGAAATGTATGACTTGGTATTAGTAATTTCCTGCTTCAAGACGTCGATATAATGTAATCGTCAAATAATAATCACATTATTTGATGCCTTATCAGCAGGAACAAAAACGTATTTTGAATGGAAATCCTGTAAACCCTTTTTAAGATGTCTAAATGAAGTTCTAGGTTTAGGTGGAAGAAGGTGTTTATTAGAGCTGTAAAAGGAAATGCGTTTATCAATTATATCAAAAATTAGTTTTTTCCAACAAGAAAGGGCAGTAGACTCAACATGTTCTCTTCGACACCATTTAATACTAAAATTTTGTAAAGCCTCCGCAATCTGAACTCGACAAGAGTTAAAATCTATCAAGGATGGTATTCTATATTTGGGACCTTTATTCAAAAGAGATCGTAGACGTTTATCTTTAATTATCTCAAAATTACCAGTAATCACATGACCAGCCGGAGAATAGCAAAATTTTGAGGTGGCGCAATCTCAATTATCAGGAATATTATCATTAATATTAAGGTCGACCACAATTTTATTATAGTTGAAAATTGTATTTCTGATGGGTTTGTTATATTTGTAGCAGATGATAGGTGGTTCTGTATTTTTAAAGTATTTAGGAATAGTGTCAATTACATTTTTGTCTCTAAAAATACTTTGGAGGTCAATAAAATCAATACCTTTATTAATAAAAGGAATTTTCAAGAAGAATCTTTGGTGTTCAGATAATTTGTCGATGTGCGGTCTGAGAACATGTAGAGTAAAGCTTTGTATCAAACTAGCCGTTCCTATGAGAGGATCTGATCGAAAAATAATTTTATCGGCTTGCTCGTCAATTTCTTTTAATGAACATATAGATAAGGAGGAAAGTCTAGAAAGCATGGCATGTTTACCCGAAATTAGGCGTAAAGTATGTAGATCAAGAAGAGTCAATTTCAAACGAGATTTTCGTTTAATATTACCATTCTTGCGAATGCCATGCGATCGAGATTTGCGTTTTCTAATAGAAAAAATTGAAAAAATATCTATATCTGGTTCTTTTGAAATATTTCCAGTCTGGTAAATATTATCATTCAGTCCTAAAGGAAAAGGTGTTTGCAATTTTTTGATCCAATTTAATTCAGATATAAATCTAGCTTTTGATTTAAAGCTACTAGTCGCCTCCTTATCATATGTTATATGCTCAACAATTTGTACTAAAACATCTTTAAAAGAATGGCCAGATTTCCGAAAGTGTTGGTATAAAAAATTGTTTAGTTTACGATTTCGACACTGATATGCATGCTCACGAAATCGAGTTTTCAAAGCACGTCCTGTTTGTCCTACGTACTGTATACCGCAACTAGGCGCGTTTCAAGTTAAAACATAAATAACGTTAGTAGTAGTACAATCAACGTCTGAGTTTATCTTGACATTAAATGTTCTACCATTAACTGTAGATTTTATAGTGGAATTACAAGAAATGTTATTACAACATATGCACCTCTTAGCAAAGCACTTTTGGATAATTGGATACACTCTGTGTCGCCTGCATAAGGACCGTTTACGAATAGAAGAAACATTTTGGATAACAGATTTTAAAGGTGAAAGTACAACTCTTGGTCCATTGAAAAAACATTTATTAATAGAAAGAGATGGTATGTGAAAAGATGAAGCCGACTGAAGATTAAGTTGTTTTAAACGAACAAAAGGTTGAAGGGAAGAGAAATTAGAAATATTTCTGGGTACTTGTACAGACGACACAGATTGCATATTTAAAGCTTTTAGTTCTATTCGAGGTATTTTAACTTTATTCATATTGGAAAGTGATAGAGGGGCACCTGTATTGCGTTCATCAACACGTCAATTACATTAGTGTAGCTACCAAGTGCATCAAATTGTTGGTGAACACAACACCTACCACGAGGTGCATGACATACTTATGATGATGTAAGAGGCGAATGAGAGTTGTGTATGTTACTTGCATATCCTGCAAGAGAATGATAACAACATCGATTACGTAAGTCAATCGTATACCAGACATGCTTTTACAACATGTTAAATGTTAAAATGCCTCTTCATGCCTTTTATAATGAGTGATTATATGATTGGCTGAGATATAAGATACATGCATCTTATCTACAGACCTGGTGTAGTTTCATGGAATGATATTCAGTCCTCGACCACAACACACTATTTTCAATATTTTCAGTCAGTGCAGTAAGCATAAGCAACGACACGTTATGCACAGTCACCTGCGAAATCTGCGAAATAAATGGAACATGCAGCAGCTGTTCACCTGGAAAATACGGCGAATATTGCGACCATGATTGTTCGCCACACTGTGAAGATGGACGATGTAGTAAGCAATCCGGAGATTGCGTATGTACCAAAGGGTACTATCGATCAGGCGAATCGTGTATTCCATGTATCATTACTTGCACAGAATGTATTGACAGCGGTACTTGTGGTCAATGTGAACCTGGCTACTATGGACCAATCTGCCAACAGAATTGTTCACACTGTGTGTTAGAAACGTGCTCAAAACATAAATGTGTACTTGGATGCAAGAGCGGTTTTTACTCTACGGAGCTTTTTGGGGTCGTATCATGTGAGCCTTGCGATTGGACTTGCCCAACGTGTTCAACATTTGTGAACTGTACAAGTTGTGTAGACGGACTTTGGGGTAGTAGTTGTAAAACTGAATGCTTGTTAATTGTACCATGTGTGATCAAAGTACGGGTAAATGCTTTTCTAAAACGTGCCAAGTTAGTCAATATATGAATACGACAGGCGATTGCAATGATTGTCCATTTAACTGTAGAACTTGCAACGCTACAATGTGTACCAAATGTTACGGCGACTACACTGGCAATCGTTGTAAAACCCTTAACTGCAGTCATATACCATATTGTGAGGAGTGCAGTTATAACTCCACCATGTTTGATACTTTAAACTTCTTTTGCATCAGATGTGATAACGAACATTTTGGTGACACGTGTCAGTATAGTTGTAGCCCAGGATGTAACTATATAATCAATTCGACTGAGCCAACCTGCGCACCTAGAACCGGTAATTGTCTGAAAGGGTGTACACGTGGATACTTTGGTAAAGGTTGCAACGAGACTTGTGCTGTTGGTTGTCGCGGAACTTGTGATTCAGAAACAGGACAATGCACGTGCAAAAACGGTTATGTTGGAGACCAATGCGATATGCCATGTAACACAACAGGCAGCGATCCGGAAAGTGGACATGACACATGCTTCAATAATGTACATCTTAATCAGTCTACATATGAAAGTAATACGATTATTTTCTTTAAAAACACCCCTTTACTGTCGGTCGCTACGCTTTCCTCTTTGCTTGCACGATGGCAGGGTAGTACACTATGATGGTATACTCTTAAAACCAGAAATGGGATGAGCTTACCAGACTCATGTATTACCTTTTCTCTGTCGTGCCCTTAACGGCTTCACTGCAGTTGCTCTGTCTTCAGCAAAGTCATTGAGTACATATTTGACGGACTTTCACAGTTGTTATGCTATGTTTGACATTTTGTACTGCGATTACTGTCTTCTATGTTGTGGGGAAGTACGGCGGGGATACCTTTATTTACAATGTTTGTTTAGCTAGGGTGACTTTGAGATAAGTGTGAGGTTATGACGTCCGTAAACCGGTTTAAACCCCCAGTGGTGATTTTGCTACTGACAGTGCCAAGGCGGTTCTCTCTTTGTCATCCTTTTGTTTGTCTTGTGTCTTTGTGCTTGTGTTTTGTTCATGTTTGTCTCTGGTGCTAGTGTATTTGTTGGTGTTTGGTTGTGTGTGTTTGTGTGTGTGATATGCTGTCTATCGATATGTTGGTGGTGATTGCGTCTTGTATGTGACTTTCCACTGTATGTGTGTATGAGTATAAATTGCTATATCATTTGCTTTTTGTAGGTGTTTTGGTGATGATGACGTTTTGTGTGTGTCTTTTCCTGCTTGACTTTACTACTTTTTCATTTCTTAGCATACATTCATTGTTCATTACAGTGCCTGTCCCTTACACACTAAATTCGTAGAATATCAAAGGAATAAATAATACATAAGAAGGGAGTAGAAGCAGTATTTATCGAAGCATTTTCACGTCGCTGCAAAACAGGGCAAGCGTAGATAGGACCACTCATGTAGGCTCTGTTGTTTGCTTCTGGCTTTAAATAGATTTGATTCTACGGATTAGGCCTTGGCCCGAACACCTTGTGATCATATGACAAGTTCTAATATATTTATCCTTTGACAAGCTGATTATAAGAAGTTCGTGTCCTTTACTTCAGTGTTTCAATATTCTATTGTCTTACATGAAAATATAAGTATGCTATAGTCTTACATGTCTATTTATAATATAAAACACGTGTCTTACAGCTTCCCTCTTAATGAGACGGTGGTTTAAAGATAACATATAAATACCAACTGGATACAAATCATATCTCAATGTTACTCATATGTTGGTAAGGAGTAACCCTTTGTGTGAGGGTTAACGAGTGTTCTGGCATATATGTATACCATGCGTTCAAATTCATCAGACGTTTGTTCTTATATGGTCGGTTGGTGAGCCGCTATCTACTTTCCACTGATAACTTATTACCTGTCTGGTACAGGGTATGAAGGTGAGGAATCGGAATGCAAAGAATAAAGTGTCTTAAAACCCAAATTGTCTGACCATATCGGTAGGGGCGATACGATAGTAACTAAACATTTTACCGTTTACCGTTTGTACTGATGGAGTCCTCTCATCAGGTTCTACACTGTTTTCTATTACAAATCTTATTCTCTGCAGTTATAAGGTTTTCATACTGAATGGACTATATAAGTAATCATTTGTGGCAACTTCCGCTTTAACATTAAGCATTGAAAGGTTAAGATGGACACCTGCTCTTGATTTCTATTTCCAGATATGTCCGGTAACTCGCCCCTGTATCCGCAATAATAGGGATTACAGCAGGACCAACCGTCATTATTGCATTGGTATCGCTCATCTGGTATGTTCTGAAGCGCAGACGTGTTTCCAATCGATATTGTATAGAGGCCACGCATGGGACGCCACATGACACGAGGACATTAAACACAGTGTCTACAATAAGTGGCAGCGACACATTGTTATGACGATATGCGCATTGCTATCACGCATGCGCAGGAGGGAACACCAACTAGAATCTCTGTTTGGCCAAATATTGAAAATCTACGGCTTTTCCGAAACATTAAAACCGAATCACTTGGCAAACTTTTCTAAAACATTTTAATAGACTGCTTTTAATTCATCGCATGCAGAACTTTAACTTTGTGATGGGAAGTGGCTTAAAGTGGACCCCAACTCTGATTTTATAAACATTCGTGCTATAATCTACTATCACCTAAAGTATACGAGACGAGTTCGCTCAAAGCCTGTTTGCCTTTCCCAGGGCTATAAATGGTATTTGCTTGTATTGGCTGGAAATATTGCTCTCAATCCTGGACCGACCAAGAACCCATGTGGGAAATGTAACAGTCCTGTGACTTCCAATCACAGAGCCGTGCAATGTGAGGCATGCTATTTGTAGATCCACATCAAATATGCAAATATTACCCCCAGGAATATATGCTACTTGGCAAGAGCTCAGACCCCTTGGCCTGTTATGAGTGTGCAAACTTTCACTTCTTTGATTCTTTATTTCTGGACATGACAGTTGCTAGCATCTAAAACTCAGTTAATATGGACGAAGCAAGTAGTGATAGTGTATCAAATATGAATGACAGCTGAATACATTTTGATCGGCAACAAGTTTGGTCATATCAAAGAACTGTTTTTAAAGAGCTCTGTAGACTTACTCTTCATATCTGAAACTATTAACTCGATGACATAGCGTTTTTTGATGCTCAATTTCAGGTCGAAAATTACCACTTCTGGAGGGCGGACAAAAATGCTTTTGGTGGTGGTATAGTAGCTTACCTCAGATCTGACTTAGTCGATGACAGAAGGAAGCGCTTTGGATTAAATGTGATTGAATCATTATGCATTGAGGTAATTATAGATCGGTCAAAGTGACTAATTTCAGGACTATACCGACTTCCAAGCCTAAAAGACACTGAAACCTCTGATGATCTATACAAGTCTTTAGATAAAATTATAACTCAATATGATAACTACATTTTCTTGGGTGATTTGAACTATGACTGTATTGTGAAAGATAAATGCAAACTTATAAATGAAATAAGTGAATATATTTGACCTCACAAATGTAGTCAAATCTCCAATTTGTTTCCCTGTAAACCACGGACCAAGTCTACTTGATGTAATACTTACAAATCGTCCAAATAAATGTTCTGCTGTTATGAATATTAACTGTGGTATTAGCGAATGCCATATGTTACAGTTTAACTGAAAGTACAAAAATGAGTCATGCAGGAAACACCACATACAGAACAAACAGCCGCCCGAACAGCAACACAAGGAAAAAGCAAATATACACAAACATAAAAACATTAACAGACGCACAAAGACAAAACAAACATGCAATAGGGGGAAGATGGAAGTACCGCCTTGGAACGGTCAGTGACAAAAGTCACTGGGGGTTAAACCGGTCTATGGGCGCCCAACCTCTCACTTATTCCATCCCCACCCTAAAAGACAAACAGTGTAAATAAACGTATCCCCTCTCCGACTAATCTACAACAACCGCGTTGGAAAATACAGTAGTAAAGTGCATGTATAACGAAAACATTTAAGTGAACAAACTGTATCCACCTATCGCTAGTGTACCCAATGATTGAGCTGCAAACAGAGTAACTGTAGAAAAGTAATAAAGGGTACGACAAAAAGGAAATAGTACAGGTTTCCGACGTTCTCCTTCCGTGCCTGAATTTAAGAGGTCGCCTTCATAGAGTACTAAACCTTTCTTGTCGGCGTACATGCAAAGAGGCCAGCGTGATTCCCAACTGTAAAAGGGTTAACAAACAAACATGCAGTATGTTGTAGTACTATAGGAACATATCCCTTTTTAATGATTTTTTAACATATTTAATTAACAAAGTGACACATGTCCAATAATTTTACGAAGTTTGTAAATCACATCACCATAAAATTCAGGATGTGAAATACCGTGTCACAGAAGCGCCTTGCGATTACATTGGTACTTGCCAACAAGTGAGAGACTTCGATAGTAAAATTTAGAGAAAGTTTTTCTTAGTTTATGGTATCTGTAACCTTGCTTAAGCGGCATTTCAATTAAAATGAGATTTCTCTAGCAAAAGGAATAAGTTGAGATATATAAACCCCGTAAAATGGGGCACGGGGAACATCTCCGTCAAGATGAGAATAATTTACAATATTAAATCAAAATCATCTCTTTTGTCATATATTTTAGAAGAAATCATTCCATTATCAATTTTAAGGTCTATATCAAGAAACGCTGCATAATTGTCGGCCGGGTTTGCTTTATTCAATTTGAGTTCTTTAGGATAAATTGTAGGAATCAGAGCATCAAGGAAAGGGTTATCCAAGTTAAAAATATCATCCAAATATCGAGAAGTTTCATTGAAGGCTTTTATAACAATTTCTTGTGATTGTGGATTCAAACGTAACATGAAATCTCTCGCATAGCATTACAGAAACAAATCTGCGGCAAGTGGTGCACAATTCGTATAGGAATACCAATTACCTGACGGTATATAGCATTCCCATAACGTACAAATATGTTATCCAAAAGAAAGGTTAGTGATTCGCAAACTTCGGAGTCCAATTGGTGTAATATTTCATTTGCTCGTCAGTAAAGAAAGCTTTTTTCAGCATTACATGCCAGGAGTGATGTTTGTCCCGGGCAAATACTTTATGGAATAAGTTAGTAAGTTTATCTTTTATTAAAATATGAGGAAGAGTTGTGTACAAAGTAGAAAAACGTACGTGCTTACAGTGGATGCCAGATACCTTTTGTTCTTAATGGAAAAGTAGTAAAGTCAAGCAGGCAAAGCCACATACAAGACGCAACCACCACCAAAACACCGATAGACAGCATGACACACACACACACAACCACACACCCAAGTTTGTTTAAGACTTCTGAAGAGTCCTTAATAGACCAGAAGAGATTTATTCCAGAATTTTCATAAGTCTTATCACAGTAGAATTTTACATGTTATTTTACCTTCGTTAAACAAGAAGTCAAACGTATAGACAATTTAGTAGTTGTACATGAGCTAGAATATGCAATGAAACGCGCTTTATATTGTTTTTATGTAGTTGTGGTAACCAATACATTGTAGGAAATTTATGTTGTGTAATTTTAATATCGGTTCCAAGTTGTTTACACTTTTTGACATGGTCTGAAACAACGATGGTATTTTCGTCAGTAGTAACTGAAATGTATGACTTGGTATTAATAATTTCCTGCTTCAAGACATCGATATAATGTAATCGTCAAATAATAATCACATTATTCGATGCCTTTTCAGCAGGAACGAAAACCTTTTTTGAATGGAAATCCTCACTAGTGCGTAGAATGTTTAGACACACATGCTCCAGTCAAGCAGAGAAAGAAACAAGTGCAGTCTATCCCTTTTATGAATTCTGCCTTACGAAAGGTCATCTACAAGAAGAACATGTTTTTTGATAAATGTTTAAGAAACAGCAGTGCAGCGAATTGGGAAAACCACATGCAAGCAAAATATCTGGCTAATAAAATTAAGAAACAATCCATTTAAAACTATTTTTTTGACAGATGTGCTGGAGGTTGTAAGCAAACTGATTTTTGGAAGACAATCAAACCATTTCTCAGCAACAAAGGTACTATATGCCAAACGAATTTTGTTCTCATGGAAAATGACTCTCGTATTTCTTAACATGTTGAGATAAGCAACGTTTATGATAAGTGTTACATGAATAATGCTCAGAGTAGTATAGGAGACAGTGAGATCGCTTGTGATGCCAATCATGTGAGTGTAAATAAAATTAAGGAAGCAATTATTACTACAGAAAAAATAGATTTTAAACCTATCTCTTTGGATTTTGTTAATAAACAGATAAGAAAGATGAGCAGTAAGAAAGCCACAGGGAGCGATACAATCTCAGTTAAAATGTTGAAAATTGCTGTCCCCGTTATTGCACAGCCACTAACTGATATGTTAAATAGATGCTTAGGTGAATCTACTTTTCCAGATAATATGAAAACAGCACAGGTCGTACCAATCCATAAGAAAAATTGTATTTTAGATAAAAGTAATTATAGACCGGTTAGTATTTTACCTGTAATGTCAAAAGTGTTTGAGAGAACCATCTACGAATAACGTATATCATATTTCGATAAGCTTTTTAACCCTTTCCTAAACGCACGTAGACCTGGCTATGGATGTAATACAGCTCTGGTAACAATTATTGAAGACTGGCAAAAATGCGTTGGCAAAAACCAGTATTCTGAAGCAATTCTAATAAATCTTACAAAGGCTTCTGACCGCTTACTTCATTACTTACTTTTAATAAAAATGAAATCCCATGGAGTCTCTGAACAGTCACTAAGACTTATTGAAAGTTACTTGTCTAGTAGGTAACAAAGGGTAAAAATAGGTAACATACATAGTAAGTTTCAAAACATAGTTAAAGGTGTTCCTACTCGGACCGATACTTTTTAATATTTTCATCAATGATATCTTCTATTTCATCAATACAATTCATCTTTACAATTATGCAGATGACATTACTCTTTCTTATTCAAGCCCCTGTTTTCCCGACCTAGTTAATACATGAGAAAATTATAGTCTTACACTTACAGATTGGTTCTCAAACAATCAGATGAAGGCAAACCCAGAAACGATTCAAGCAATAGCTCTTGGGAACAAGAGGGACATGAGGCCCTGAAGCGCTCACCTGCGATAACCCAGGGGCGGGGCCATTTTTACCAAGAAGTCATCATTTGTATAACCTTGGTAGAGAACCAAAAGGCAAAGCAGTATGCCATTAATTAAAGGTCTAAGCCTTATGGTGTCAGATAAAATTAATATTTTATATTTTTCCCTTAAAAAACTGATGAGCCCTGAGGCAGGGCCAAGTTTCTCCCAGAGGTCAAGGTCGTAAGTTGAACATTCTTGGCAGAGGACCACAAGTCAAAGCTACATATTTGTAGAGGACCATTAGATCATGTTACATACCAAACATCAAAGGTCTAGGCCTTACAGTTTTAGAAGATTTTTAAAGATTATCCTATGAAAACCTGATTAGCCCTTGGGCGGCGGTGCCATTTTTGGCCCGGGGTCATAATTTGAAAAATCTTTGTAGAGGACCATTAGATCATGCTACATACCAAACATCAAAGGTCTAGACCTTACAGTTTCAGAGAAGATTTTCCTATGTAAAACTGATAAGCCCTTGGGCGGGGCCATTTTTGGCCCCGGTGTCATAATTTGAACAATCTTCGTAGAAGACCATAAGATCATGATACATTGCAAAATATAAAAGGTATAGGCCTTACAGTTTCAGAGAAGAATATTTTTAAAGGTTTTCCTATGAAAAACTGATAAGCCCATGGGCGGGGCCATTTTTGGGCCCGGGGATCATAATTTGAACAATTTTTGTAGAGGACCATTAGATCATGCTACATACCAAATATCAAATGTCTAGGCCTTACAGTTTTTAAAGATTTTTAAAAAAAATCCTATGAAAAACTGATAAGCCCTTGGGCGGGGCCATTTTTGGTCCGGGGTCATAATGTTAAAAATAGTTCGTTCTCCCTAGCCACTGATGCTTCTGACAAAATTTGGTTAAAATCGGGTCAGCAGTTTCAGAGGAGATATCGTTTGAAAATGTGGACGGACGGATTGCGATCACAATAGCTCACCCTGAGCCTTTGGCCTTTACACAAAATGTCTCTAGAATATTTACATGATCTTGTGAATTACAAACATTTCAATTACAATTATAGACGCACAAATACTGCTTAATTACCCCAGCCCCAAACAGAAAGATATGGTAAGAAATCGTTTCGATATGCTGCTGCCAAACTATGGAATGAGCTTCCGGATGAATTTCGGAAAGCCTCTTCCTTTAGTCACTTTCGTGCCCTCATTAATGACTGGCATGGGGAGAAATGCTCTTGCTCATTATCTGGGGTCACTTAACCCTTTCCCTTTTCTGTGTTTACTTCAAACCTCAATACTTTGTATCTACCGAATATTCATGGGCAAAATAGTTAAAAAGAATATGGAAGGTTGAAAAGTTTAGCCCTACTAGTAAGTATTGAAACAGGTCTTTCAAATTCTATTAGGAAACAGAACATACCTTGATCAGACAGCTCCATTAGGAGCCGTCTGATCAGGCTCTACCCTGTTTGCTATTGCGTGTAAACACATTTATATGAGGGGCAGGTTTAAAGGGAAAGTCCCTACATTCGACACGTTTCTAAAGTGCAAAAAATATACAAAACTCATTTGTTTATATGATGAAAAGAAGTATATTGCAAGAAACCCAATCAAATACACACCGAAGACGACAAAACTTTC
The DNA here is from genome assembly GCA_963576725.1 of Azorinus chamasolen. Taxonomy (NCBI): domain Eukaryota; kingdom Metazoa; phylum Mollusca; class Bivalvia; order Cardiida; family Solecurtidae; genus Azorinus; species Azorinus chamasolen. The sequence continues at coordinate 26,562,345 of OY755240.1, forward strand.
ATATGTATGATATGTTATTCGGCAATGTATTAGTATTTATTCGGCTAGCGTTTTAGTTTCTTTAAGTTAACTGTTCGACCGAGGTTGGTAATATTTTGTTGTTGTAGAACAAAAAATATAAGTGTCGATGAAAACGGTTTATTTTTATCACAGGGGCATTTTGCAATGTAAGTTCAGATTGACAATCTACATAATAATGATTGAGCATTTTATGACATTATAAAAAATGTGCGTTCATTGCAGGGACTTCCTCCTTAAGGGCTGAATATGCTAAAGTATTTCTGGCGGAAACATATTGGAAAATGCTTCTTTTTCATGTCAGCCCATATTTTGCGTTTTGTACCTTTTTCTCAGGCATGTAATTTCTATATTTGTTTGCTTCTTACCCATTTGTATGCCCCGACGGGGGCATTAAGTTTTTAGGCGACGGGGCCATTAAATTTTACCCTTGTCCGTCCGTACGCCCGTTCTGTAAATATTTCTACAAAGATTTCTTGGCTTGTGTATGTTGGAATGATTTGATATTTGGCCTGAAGCATTATCCTAGTGACTTGTACCGTGTCTCCCCTTTTCTACTTCCTGTTTGCCGACACTTTGATTGAATTTTGGTGATTGTTTAATGACAAAAACTTTCGCCAAAGATTGCTTGGCTTGTGTATGCTAGAATGATTTGATATTTAGTCTGAAGCATAATCTCTCTATGTTGTACCGTGTTAAAGTTTACATAAATGTTCGTCAAATATTTATTGGCTTGTGTATGCTGGAATGATTTGATATTTGGTCTGAAGCATAATCATACTGAGTTGTACCGTGTTTCCCCTTTTCAGGTCTGTCGTTGATCTACTTCCTGTTTGCCGACACTTTGAATTTTAATTATTGTTAAATGCCAACATTTCGTCAAAGACTTTTTGGCTTGTGTATGCTGGAATGATTTGATATTATGTAGGAAGCATACTCACAGTGAGTTGTACCGTGTCTCCACTTTTCAGGTCTGTTGTTCATCTGTTTCCTGTTTGCCGACACTTTCATTGAATTATAATGATTGTTTAATGACAACAATTTCGCCAAAGATGTGTTAGATTGTGTATGCTGGAATGATTTGATATTTGGTCTGAAGCATAATCATACTGAGTTGTACCGTGTCTCCCCTTTTCAGGTATGTCGTTCATCTACTTCCTGTTTGCCAACACGTTGAATTTTAATGATTGTTTAATTACAAAATTTTCGTCAAATATTTCTTGGCTTGTTTATGCTGGAATCAATTTGAATGCAATTTAGAAAAAACCTGGCGGGGGCATCGGTGTCCCATGGACACATTTTCTTGTATTGTTTTTCTTTTTGCATGTGCTGCTTATTCGATACCCATATACGTTTGTTATTGGCTATGTGCATGCAATGTATCTTAAAGTACAGTTGAATAATGTGTGATTTTATTGCAGTCATAGTATAGTATAAAATGATCTCTATAACTCTTACAATGTGTAATTCTTTTTTTACCAATCTGATTTTGTGTAGCTTAGTCAAGGGAAGTAATTCATGCGTCTTTCTGTATTGGATTTTTCATGAGTTGCCTCCCATTGTCCGTCATTATACATGAATTTGATAATTTGCCTTTTATGCCAGTATTGTGATAAAAACGCTTTTGTTTTGTATTGAAATATGTGTGCTTTTAAATGCCTTTTTGTACCGTATTTTTTCTCAGATTTATGATTTGTAATATATAGAACATGCTTTCCTTGTTTAAATAATGTACAGGCTTTAATCAGAATCTGCATATATTTAAAACTATTACTATATAACAACTTCTTAAACTGTTACTGAAATTCTTAGTTGTTCTTCTTTGTGTTGTTGTTTTATTTCCTTTCGTATCTATGTGTTGTATGTGTGTGATGTATAGCTTCTTAAGTCGGTGCAAAAAGCTCAACAGATTTTAAGGACTTGTGTTATTTGTTGTGTTCATCCGACTATGTAAATAACATTTACTTGACTTGATTTGACTTCTTGGCAATTTTCTTGTTGAATTGCCCAACATGATACTCAGTAAAATAGACGAGACGCCTTATTTTCAAGCATTTTTAAGAAATCTCTTTAACCTTTATTTCTCCACCATGTTCTCCCATGTTCGGAATCGTCTCTAGAGCTTGGTCTCAACATTAGGTGGATAAACGATGATGTTTATACGTTAGCACCTTTATCAATGGCTGTGATAAGTTTTTTAAACATTCAGGATTGTCAGAATAAGATGCGTTTATTAAGACATTAATGTTTTCAAGAACAACTCTTATATTTTTTTTACAAATCAAATAACCATCTTTTACCACCTCGACCTAGAGTTACATTTCGCTACTTGAAGAAAAACATTTCTAATTTTCATTCAGATTATGTTCTTGTTCCTGCTGACAAGGCATCAAACAATGTAATCATTATTTGAAGATTGTATTATGTTGATGTTTTAAAGAAGGAGCTAACTGATTCAAAAACTTATATAACCGTTCAAACACCTGAAAAAGATATAGTCTCGGAACATGTAAAAATGTGCAATGATTTTAAGTCGGGTCCTAACATAAAACAACATAAACTTTCTACTTTGTACTGGATTCCGAAACTACATAAAAACCCTTATAAGTCGCGTTTTATTGCCAACTCTAGCTGTTGTACCACTACTAAATTATCTATACTTTTGACGTCCTGTCTTACTACGATCAAAGAACATGTTAAACGCTACTGTGATAAAATATATGAAAATTCTGGTATTAATGTTTTTTGGTCCATAAAAAATTCAAATGATGTTTTAACAAAACTTGAAAATGAACAGTATAACATTTCTTTACTGAGCTCTTATGATTTCTCTACACTCTATACTACTCTACCTCACCATCTTATAAAGGATAGACTTATTAAATTAATAGAAAAAACCTTTGCCAGAGAAAACAAAATGTTCATTGCTTGTAATGTTCAACGTTCATTCTTTTCGAATTCAGAAGTTGAACATTACACAATGTGGACTTGCCTTGATGTTTGTAGATCTCTTACCTTTCTTTTAGATAATATATTTGTGCGTTATGGAGATACCATATATCGTCAAGTTGTTGGTATACCCATGGGTACAAATTGTGCCCCTCTTGTTGCAGATTTGTTTTTGTATTGCTACGAGAGGGATTTTATGCTTAGCTTAAAACCTGATACACAGACCGATATTGTGAATGCTTTTAATAAAACGTCAAGGTATTTAGACGATATTTTGAATTTAGATAATCCTTATTTTGATACTATGGTTTCTTCAATCTACCCAAAAGAACTGTCTTTAAACAAAGCTAATCAATCTGACATTAATGCTTCATTTTTAGATTTGAATCTTTCAATTACAAATGATAAAGTTTCGTCCAAAGTATACGATAAAAGAGAAGATTTTAATTTTAAAATTGTTAATTATCCTTTTCTAGATGGGGATGTGCCACGTTCTACATCTTATGGTGTTTATATTTCTCAACTTATTAGGTTTGCCCGAGCCTGTTCTTTGCTTGAAGATTTTAACAGACGTAATTTAGTTATAACTGATAAACTTCTTAAGCAAGGTTACAGATATCACAAACTTCGGAAAACCTTTTCTAAATTTTATTATCGAAATTTACCTCTCATTAGTAAATATAATTGCAATCTACGGACGTTACTGCAACAAGGCATTTCTCAACCAGAAGTTTATGGGGATGTTATCTACAAACTTAGGAAAATTCGGGGTCATATCCATTTTCATGATTTGTTTATAAAACGCATTAAAAAAATTAAAAAGAAAGGTTATGATCCTATTATATTGCAACACACTGCATGTTTGGTTATCGATCCTTTTACAGTCGGTAGCTACGCTTCCCTCTTTGCTTGCGCGATGACAGGCCGAGGGTAGTACTCTATGATGGTATACTCTTAAACTTGGATACAGGAGGAGCTTACCAGACTCATGTATTATTTTTTCCCTGTCGTGCCCTTAACGGCTTACCTGCAGGTGCTCTGACTTCAGCAAAGCCATTGAGTACATATTTGACGGATTGTCACAGTTATTATGCTATGTTTTACATGTTGTCCTGTGTTCACCGTCGTCTATGTTGTGGGTAAGTCCAGCGGGGATACCTTTATTTACAATTTTTGTAAAGCTAGGGTGACTTTGAGAGAAGTGTGAGGTTAGGACGTCCGTAAACCGGTTTAAACCCCCAGTGGTGTTTTTGCTGCTGACCGTGCCAAGGCGGTACTCTCTTTGTCACCCTTCCTTTTGTTTGCCTTGCGTCTTTGTGCTTGTGGTTTGTTCATGTTGTGGAACGTTTGTCCCTGTTTCTTGTGTGTCTTTTGGTGTTTTCTGTGTTCATTTCGTATGTGTGTGTGTGTGTGCGTTTGGGTGTGTGGTTGTGTGTGTGTGTGTGTCATGCTGTCTATCGGTGTTTTGGTGGTGGTTGCGTCTTGCATGTGGCTTTGCCTGCTTGACTTTACTACTTTTCCATTCACCAAACCCTATACTATGACCAGTGTTTTCAATAACAAATTCTGAAGGGTGGTGATCCCCCGAAAGCAAAAATTGCAACACAAAAAGAGAAAATTGCAGACTCGGTTTTATTGAGTCTGTTCATGAGCAGTAATTGAAAGTGCAACACTGCTCACGCCCCCTAGCACCGGCTTAAGCGGTATTCAATTTTCAGAACAAGAAGTACTGAAATTCATGATCTCGAAGGATCAGAAGGTATAACAACACTGAGAATGAAGTACGGGGCGACGTTTTACGGCCGCCACACAAGCACTTAACACCTGCTGTTGTGAAGATTATAAATTCTGAAGGGTGGTGATCCCCCGAAAGCAAAAATTGCAACACAAAAAGAGAAAATTGCAGACTCGGTTTTATTGAGTCTGTTCATGAGCAGTAATTGAAAGTGCAACACTGCTCACACCCACTAGCACCGGCTTAAGCGGTATTCAATTTTCAGAACAAGAAGTACTGAAATTCATGATCTCGAAGGATCAGAAGGTATAACAACACTGAGAATGAACTCTTTTCGAGACGATTCTAAAGCGTTGTTACAGTATAACGTTTGGTTGAGAAATGACGATTTTAGTGTTTCGGCACGCACCCTTATCTGAAGTATTGGTATCATTATTATTGTTATTTATTTGTGCACCCAGTATACATTTGCACTATGTCACATGATTTGCACCAGCTGGTCGCTTTCAAAATGAAGTTGCTTCTTTATTCACAGAAAGAGAGAGAGAGAGAGAGAGCGGAACGGATTCACAGAACCCGGAAGCGATGTATAACTCTTATTATCGACAGAGTATTTCTGGTTCTTTTTAGATGTCTTGTGTAAAGCATCGATAGATTGGTTTATAGTTTATATGTTTTGTAAATGAGTACAGTACGTTTAAGATATTCAATATGCTATCATAATTTACAAAACATCTTGACTAGACTTAAAGCAACGTTAGGTTTAATCGATTAGGTGTTAACCCTTCTCTTGCTGAATTTTAAAATACATTTTTCCTTCTGTACCCAAGCCCTCTTGTATAATTACATATATCTTCACCGTGTACAAGTATTTTGCTGTGCAATCATTGCTGTGGAGTGCACTGGTTGCACAATCAACTTGTAAATAGTGCAGACCCTGATGAGACAGCTCCTGCAGGACATGAATAGCAAGCGAAGGGTTAAGAATTCCATCTGTTTTGAATAGTTCATTTAACCTTTCGTCTGCTAAGCACAACCCTGTTTTAATATATTTTAATGCCACACCAGCTATATTGTCTTTGTACACTAACATATAACCAGGTGTCAACAAGAGGGGCAAAACACGCTTGAGTCAGTATATGTATATAAAGAAGGGATCCGACTTCAAAAGATCCATATTAACCACTCCTTTACTTAGAAACCTTCGCACTGCAAGAAATGCACCGATGTCGATCAGATAAAACGCTATTCCGTAAGCAAAGACAGTGTTTTCGAATATGCAAATATATTCCCGGTCAAATTAGGGATAAAATTAACACGGCATCAGAAACATGAGCCAAATGGCCATAATCCGTTGGTCGGACACGACTTCGTCCCTTAGTGTGAACCGCTGACAGCCTTGAAACGATTACTTATATGTAAAACAGGATTAAATATGGCGTTTATATCGGCAATATATTCAATGAAAAGTGTTTTTTTCATGCCCCTCGCATGCCAGCTACTTTCATTTTAAAATCGGCGAAGACATGTCACCTAACTTCTTGTTACGCACGTTTTGATTGGCCGTTACCGAAAGCGAACTATCCAACCTTGTTCGTGGTACACCGGAAAACCATCGCCAGGTTCACCAGTCCATTGAAATAACGCGTACCATCACTGCTGCTGTATAGTCACGTGACCAAGTTTGACTTCTTGAAAATGATATCGGCTGCAATCGTTGAAAATCGCAGGAAGGACGGTTTTCGGGTAAAATCCCAGTGCGAAAGTTCTTTTCATTGAATATATTGCTGATATGAAAGCCAAATTTTATTGTGATTGACGTATAATTAAACAAGCTTGTCACGTGACTGATCGGTTTTGTTTAATTATCGGTTCGCGTAAACAAACTCAATTTCTGTGTTTATAAGGCGGAAATAAGCGGAATTAATTCATAAAAACTACCTAGCATCTACACATATGGAAATGTTGTTAATAAATGTACAGCATTTTCAGCGAATCTGTTTTTATGCCTCGCCCGACCCGCGAATCAACTTGTTTTGAGGGATTAAATATACAAAGCTATATTTGGTTATGCATGTATTCTTTCTTGATTGACTTAGACTGGGGATAAATTCGTTACACGGTGTTTCGGCAATAGGGGCATATCCCGCCTCATGGGACTCTATACATATCTATATAATAACAAGGGTTCCAACTGTACCACAAGTGCAAAAATGACTATTACTTTTACTGAATCACGCCATCTTTAGAACTGTATATCGTCAGGTTATCGCTGTGATAGGATAAAACCTGACAAAGAAAGTCATTGCTGGATTTATAATAATGCATAAGATACCGTCAGAAGATTATACTTTTTGGTAGTTAAATAAAGATGAAATTATCATATAAATTTTAAGAGTTACAGACTTGTTTGTACTTGAGGTACATGGATGTCCATTCTGTCAGACTCCAATCAAGCGGTACAGACCCCTATAGTTTCGAAAGAGTGTACGGGTTTGTATAACGGTTTTAGATTCCGTATTTCCTTCGCGCTCAGGAACTACGGAATCCAAAACCATAATACAAACCCGTACAAACCGGGACACTCCGCCGAAACACCATGTATCTAATAACATCCTGTAGAGTTATCTGATCAGGATATGTTCTATTTGCTTATGAAATGATATAGCTCCTATAGGAGCAAATGCTCTATTTATCACAATAGTTTCAAATTACAAAATTCATTTTTTCCTTTCCTCTAGTTAATGCTTCTTTTCGGTAGATACATTCAAAGAGGTTGGGTCTAAAATAGCCTAGGAGAGAAAGAGTTAAGACGCTATAAGGTGCGAATGTTAATTTCGGTGTATTATTTACAACATATCTTATATTCCATTATATTCTATTACTAAGATTTTTATAACTTACAGTAATTTGTGATTGTACCAATCTAGATAGGTTATCTCACGGGTCGCGCTAGATCGACGGTGTTTCATGTATCCTCTGTGTGTTTGTGACGTCATCATTTTGTGTGTCATCTAAATATAGTAACGTTCCAAAAATAGCTACGTTTTAGCGGGATTTTACTATTTAAAAGGAAAGCAATGGACGACGGACAGTGGCCACCATCTTGTTTGAAAAACGCCAAATGTGACGATCAATTCTCTACAGGATACATAGAAACTGACAAATAATTGGAATATTTGCTGGAATCATTTAATGTGTATCGTTGTGTACATTTGTGTCCTGGTAAGATTGTTTCTAGATCTAGTTTTAACCCTTTCTCTGTTCTTTGTTTTTTCCAAATTTCAATATCTACTGAATATTCATATGTAAAATAACATTATAGCCAGTTTAGAAAGTATAGATACAGAACTATCGAATTCCATTAGCGAACACAGCAGACCCTGATCAGGCGGCTCCTATTGGAGCCTTCTGATCTGGGTCTACTCTGTTTGCAAATGCGTGAAAATGCGTTAATATGAGGGAAAGCTTAAAAAAATCGGGTTGGTTTCCCAAATTTCATCCTGTAACATATTGTAAGACCTTTCATTTTGCCATTAGGGTGTATCCATACATTACGGTAACACGAGAGTCCAGACATGCTGGAAGGAGTTTCATGTAACCCTTCTTTAGGGTGGATACATTGATGTGACATGATTTTCCTGTTATGTTGTCAGGAACTTCATGTTAGATCTAACCCTTATTTAGTGTAGATACATTAATGTGACATGCGAATCCTGTTTCGCTGTGACAGTTTCATGTATCCCCTTCTTTAGGATGGCTACATTAAGGTGATATGAGATTCCTGACATGCTGGAAGGAGTTTCATGTTACCCACTTCTTTAACGTTGATTCATTAAGGTGACATGAGATTCCTGTCCTGCTGTAAGGGTTTCATGTTACCCCTTTATTAGCTTTTACCTGCTGTACAAGGAGTTTCATGTTACCTATTCTTTAGATTGGATACATTAAGGTGACATGAGCTTCCTGCCATGCTGTAAGGAGTTCCATGTTGCCCCTTATTTAGGGTAGATACATTAAGGTGTAATGAGATTCCTGTTACGCTGTAAGGAGTTTCATGTAATACCTTCTTTAGGATGGCTACATTAAGGTGAAATGAGATTCCTGACAAGCTGGAGGGAATTTCATGTTACCCACTTCTATAGCCTTGCTTCATTAAGGTGACATGCGATTCCTGACCTGCTGTAAGAGGTTTCATGTTACCCTTTCTTTAGGATGGATACATTAAGATGACACGAGATTCCTGACATGCTGGTAGGAGTTTCATGTAACCATTTCATTAGCTTTTACCTGTTGTACAATGAGTTTCATGTTACCCTTCTGTAAGGTGGATACATTAAGGTGACATGAGCTCCCTGTCATGCTGTAAGGCTTTTCATGTTACCCCTTATTTAGGGTAGATTCATTAAAATGACATGAGATTCCTGTTACGCTGTAAGGAGTTTCATGTTACCTACGTCTTTAGCTTTGATTCATAAAGGTGACATGAACTTCCTGTCATGCTGTAATGATTTTCATGTTACCCTTATGTAAGGTGGATACATTAAGGTGACATGAGCTTCCTGTCTTGCTTTAAGGAGTTTCATGTTACCCCATCATTAGGGTTTCATGTTACCCTTCTATAAGGTGGATACATTAAGGTGACATGACCTTCCTGACACGATGTAAGGATTTTCATGTTACCCCCTAATATGGTCGTGACATGAGATTCCTGCTACCCACTTCTTTAGCTTTGATTAATTAAGGTGACATGAGCTTTCTGTCATGCTGTAAGGATTTTCATGTTACCCTTCTGTAAGGTGGGTACATTAAGGTGACATGAGCTTTCTGTCATAAGGATTTTCATGTTACCCCTTAATTAGGGTAGATACATTAAGGTGACATGAGATCCCTGTTACGCTGTAAGGCGTTTCATGTTACCTACTTCTTTAGCTTTGATTCATTAAAGGTGACATGAGATTCCTGACCTGCTGTAAGGAGTTTCATGTTACCCCTTCACTAGTTTTTACCTGCTGTATAAGGAGTTTCATGTTACCTTTTCTTTAGGGTGGATACGTTAAATTGACACGAGATTCCTGGCATGCTGGAAGGAGTTACATGTTACCCCAACGTCTTTAGCTTTGCTTCACACAGGTGTCATGAGATTCTTGACCTGCTTAACCCCAACATTGGTATTTACCTGCTGTAAGGAGTTTCATCTTACCCTTCTGTAAGGTGGATACATTAAGGTGACATGAGCTTCCTGTCCTGCTGTAAGGATTTTCATGTTACCCTTCTGTAAAGTGGATACATTAAGGTGACATGAGCTTCCTGTCATGCTGTAAGGAGTTTCATGTTACCCTTTAATTAGGGTAGATACATTAAGGTGACATGAGATTCCTGCTACGCTGTAAGGAGTTTCATGTTACCTACGTCTTTAGCTTTGATTCATTAAGGTGACATGAGCTTCCTGTCATGCTGTAAGGATTTTCATGTTACCCTTCTGAAAGGTGGATACATTAAGGTGACATAAGCTTCCTGTCATGCTGTAAGGAGTTTCATGTTACCCTTCAGTAAGGTGGATACATTAAGGTCACGTCTTTAGCTTTGATTCATTAAGGTGACATGAGCTTCCTGTCATGCTGTAAGGATTTTCATGTTACCCTTCTGTAAGGTGGATACATTAAGGTGACATGAGCTTCCTATCATGCTGTAAGGAGTTTCATGTTACCCTTCTGTAAGGTGGATACATTAAGGTGACATGAGCTTCCTGTCATGCTGTATGGAGTTTCATGTTACCCCTTCTTTAGCTTTGATACATTAAGGTGACATGAGATTCCTGTCATGCTGTAAGGATTTTCATGTTACCCTTCTGAAAGGTGGATACATTAAGGTGACATGAGCTTCCTGTCATGCTGTATGGAGTTTCATGTTACCCTTTCTTTAGCTTTGATACATTAAGGTGACATGAGATTCCTGTTACGCTGTAAGGAGTTTCATGTAAACCATTTTTTAGGGGGGATACATTAAGGTGACATGGGATTCCTGTTACACTGTAAGGAGTTTCATGTAACCACTTCTTTAGGGTGGATACATTAAGGTGACATGATACTCCTGTTACGCTGTGAGTTACATATTACCCCATCCTTAGGGTGGATACATTTAAGTGACCTAAGATTCCTTTTACGCTGTAACGAGTGTCATGTAAATGAAAAAGTAGTAAAGTCTAGCAGGAAAAGACCCCTTCTTTATGATGGATATATTAAGGTGGCACGAGATTCCTGAGATGCTGGAAGGAGTTTCATGTAACCCCTTCTTAAGGGTGGATACATAAAAATGACACGAGATTCCTGACATGCTGGAAGGAGTTTCATGTTACCCACTTTTTAGCTATGTTTAATTAAGGTTACATGATATTCCTGACATGCTGTATGGAGTTTCATGTTACCCCTTCTTTAGCTTTGATACATTAAGGTGACATGAGATTCCTGTTACGCTGTAAGGAGTTTCATGTTACCCTTTAATTAGGGTAGATACATTAAGGTGACATGAAATTCCTGCTACGCTGTAAGGAGTTTCATGTTACCTACTTCTTTAGCTTTGATTCATTAAGGTGACATGAGCTTCCTGTCATTCTGTAAGGATTTTCATGTTACCCTTCTGTAAGGTGGATACATTAAGGTGACATGAGCTTCCTGTCATGCTGTAAGGAGTTTCATGATACCCTTCTGTAAGGTGGATACATTAAGGTAACATGAGCTTCCTGTCATGCTGTATGGAGTTTCATGTTACCCCTTCTTTTTTTTAGCTTTGATACATTAAGGTGGCATGAGATTCCTGTTACGCTGTAAGGAGTTTCATGTAAACCATTCTTTAGGGTGGATACATTAAGGTGACATGATAATCCCGCTGCGCTGTAAGGAATCTCATGTTACCCCGTCTTTAAGATGGATACATTAAGGTGACATTAAGGTGACATTCCTGTAACGCTGTAAGGAGTTTCATGTAACCCCTTCTTTATGGTGGATACATTAAGATGACAGGAACTTCCTGTTAGGCTGTAAGAAGTTTATTGTTACTCCTTCTTTAGGGTAGATACATTTAGGTGACATTTGTGAGATTTTCTTTTGAATCTTATATGTTCATGATATGATCTCAAGAGAACATTTATAACGCATCAGAAAAATGACGACTGTTTCTTTTTCATTAACAGATGCAGTGTACAAAGTGTGACAGATCCTTTCACAAAAAGTCATTGTGTTGGAGAGCAACTGGCAGAGTCTGGAATGCAGACAAAATCATTTGTTTGTGCTGCTTGTTTGCAGGACATGTGTACAGCATAATAGTTTCTGTTGTATTGGCCATTAATAATTAAATTGTAGCAATCCCCCACTTGTCTTTCTTATTTGTATGTACAGTACTCCATCTCTTTGACGACATACTTGTAGATAAGAATGGTCACCGGTAAAAAAGGTGACTGCTGAATGCAGTAAAGAAGTAATACAGAGAGCTCCTGAAGAATATGTCTGCATTACTTTTGTCCTGCATTAAGCTATCATATGTTTTAACACATTCCCTCTTAGTGACACATTTTGGTGCGTCTGTAAAAGTCACATGTTGAAACCATTGTTACAAATAGAACATTTGCTCCTATGGAGCAAATGCTCTATTTCTCACAATGGTTTCAAAACTACACAATTCTGAATTTTTCCTTTTCCATAGTTAATGCTCCTTTTCGGAAGATTTATTCAAAGAGGTTAGGTCTAAAACAAATCTAAGAGAGAACGAGCTAAACAACCACCTACATTAACCCGTTTATTCATACAAGTGTTTTCGAGCTCCTCTATCTAATCCTCCATATAGGTACCACTAATCAAACATGATGTTGAATAAAAGTGGCAGCTTAAAGCAAGATAAAAGTAAAGCAGAACGCTCCCTAATGAAATTTCTGTTTTACTTTCATCTTGCTTTAAGCAAGATTGCCTTAAACACAATATAACCTAGGTTATTTAAATATTTGACTATGGAGCAAATGGTTAAACACTGAAATCAAGCCCTTTTTATGAGTTTGTCTTATTATTGAGACCTTACTGTATGGTCTATGCCATGTGACTTGCTTTGGTTGAACTTTTGATATACGATGTTAAACAGGCCTGTAGTATGACAGTGTACGAAACTGTTTTGTTGACACAATTAAATTAGATGAAAAACTTAAAATATGTTGTTGTTATAATTCAATTTACATTCTATATTTACCTGATGGACAACTTTAGTGCTAAGAGCATTTCACCAAACTGTCTTTGCTAGAACAACAGCAGAAGCATTTTATGAATATTTCAATTCAAACTATGGTGTACTTAGTAGGCTACATTCTGATTAAGTCCAGGACAACATGTTATTCCAGCTATGATGGCATGTTTTAGCAGCTTTACTCTTACAATGCTTGAACCGTATATGTACATCGTTTGCAAGCAGTGTAGACCCTGATCAGAAGGTCCCTGACGGAGCCCACTAATCAAGATCTGCACTGTTGTCGTACTTATAAATATTTTGAGAACACATTTCTCAAAAGTAAATGTAAACTGGTCAAGAAAATGGGTGAGTCCATTTGAAATTCAGCATTGTAAATGTACTCTTCTTAACATGTTTGGAACTTTGAACCCGGAAATGAAGCCATTCTGTAGCTGGCTCCAGTATATTGTTTCCATGGTGTACTCATACATCAATACAAGGGGACCTCCATGGCCATAATAAGCTGGACGTCGCGATATGACTAAAATACGAGTGTTAAAAGTGACTTGAAATCATAAAAATCATCTAATCAAATACAACACAAGGTATGTTTCATATTTGAAATAATGTTTGAAAGGATTTACGGTTGTATCGTCGACGCTCCCGTTCGTCGACTTGCTATATACCGTCAGGTAATTGGTATTCCCATGGGTACGAATTGTGCACCACTTGTCGCAGATTTGTTTTTGTATTGCTATGAGAGAGATTTCATGTTGAGTTTGAATCCTCAATCACAAGAAGATGTTATAAAAGCCTTCAATGAAACTTGTCGATATTTGGATGATATTTTTAACTTAGATAACCCTTTCTTTGATGCTCTGATTCCTACAATTTATCCTAAAGAACTCAAATTGAATAAAGCTAACCCGTCAGACAATTATGCAGCGTTTCTTGACCTAGACCTTAAAATTAATAATGGAATGATTTCTTCTAAAATATATGACAAAAGAGATGATTTTGATTTTAATATTGTAAATTTTCCTCATCTTGACGGGGATGTTCCCCGTGCTCCATCTTACGGGGTTTATATATCTCAACTTATTCGTTTTGCTAGAGCTTGTTCATCTATTGACGAGTTTAACAGTCGAAATCTCATTTTAACTGAAAAACTGCTTAAACAGGGATATAGATACCATAAACTAAGAAAAACTTTATCTAAATTTTACTATCGAAATCTCTCGCTTATTGGCAAGTACAAATGTAATCTCAAGGTACTTTTGCGACACGGTATTTCACATCCTGAATTTTATGGTGATGTGATTTACAAACTTCGTAAAATTATTGGACATACCCATTTTCTCACTTTGTTCGTCAAATTTATAAAACAATTCATTAAAAAGGGATATGATCCTGTATTACTACAACATACTGCATGTTTGGTTGTGAACCCTTTTACAGTTGGCAATCACGCTGGCCTCTTTGCATGTACGCCGACAAGAAAGGTTTAGTACTCTATGAAGGCGACCTCTTAAATCCAGAAATGGAAGGAGAACGTCGGATATCTGTACTATTTCATTTTTGTCGTACCCTTTATTACTTTTCTACAGTTACTCTGTTTGCAGCTCAATCATTGAGTACACTAGCGATAGGTGGATACAGTATGTTCAATTAAATGTTTTTTTGTTATACATGCACTTTACCACTGTATTTGCTGTCGCGGTTGTTGTAGATTAGTCGGAGAGGGGATACGTTTATTTACACTGTTTGTATTTTAGGATGGGGATGGAATAAGTGTGAGGTTGGGCGCCCATAAACCGGTTTAAACCCCCGGTGACTTTTGTCACTGACCGTTCCAAGGCGGTACTTCCATCTTCCTCCTATTGTATGTTTGTTTTGTCTTTGTGCGTCTCTTGTTGTTTTTTCTATGTACATTTGCTGTTTCCTTGTGTTGCTGTTCGGGTGAGTGTTTGTTCTGTATGTGGTGTTTCCTGCATGACTCATTTTTGTACTTTGATTTATATAGTAAATTCTGAAGGGTGGTGATCCCCCGAAAGCAAAACTTGCAACACAAAAAGAGAAAATTTCAGACTCGGTTTTATTGAGTCTGTTCATGAGCAGTAATTGAATGTGCTACACTGCTCACGCCCCCTAGCGTGATTTATTTATATTTTGATTTATATAGTAAACCTAAAGTCGTTTCGTAGGCCTTATCACTATATAGGGATTTGGCTTGCACACTTATGTCGCGGCTATGCCTTTGTTGATGGCTGGTCAAAGAGACATGTGCTTGCAATTATTGCAGACGTCCTGTCAATATAAAACATTTACGTGGTAACATACACCTCCTTACAACATATCAGACTCATCGTGTCACTTTAATGTATCAAATCTAAAGTAAGTGTGACATGAAACTCCTTACAACATGTCAGGAATATCATGTCACCTTAATGTATCAAAGCTAAATAAATGGTACCATGAAACTCCTTACACCATATCAGAAATCTAATGTTACCTTAATGTATCAACGCTGAAGAAGTGGTGACATAAAATTCCTTACAGCGCGTCAAAAATTTCATGTCACCTTAATGTATCACTGCTAAAGACGTAGTGATATGGCACTCATTATAACATAGGAACCTCACGTCAGTTTAATGTATTCAATCTAAAGAAGGGATAACATGAGATCCCTTACAGCATGTCAGGAATCTCATGTCACTTTAAGTTATCAAAGCTAAAGTAAGTGTAATTTGAAACTCATTACACCATGCCAGGAATCTTATGTTACCTTAAAGTATCAAAGCACAGAAAGAGTAACACGAAACTCCTCACAGCATGTCAGGAATCTCATGTCACCTTAATGTAACATAGC
Source organism: Azorinus chamasolen (assembly GCA_963576725.1). Classification (NCBI taxonomy): domain Eukaryota; kingdom Metazoa; phylum Mollusca; class Bivalvia; order Cardiida; family Solecurtidae; genus Azorinus; species Azorinus chamasolen. The sequence continues at coordinate 26,578,127 of OY755240.1, forward strand.
TAAAGGAATGATAAAATGATACTCCTTACAGCATGTCAGGAATCTCATGTCACCTAAATGTATTAACGCTCAGAAAGGGTACCATGAAACTCCTTCCAGCATATCAGGAATCTTATGTCACCTTACTGTTTCAACAGTAAAACGGGTGACATGGAACTCCTTACAACATGTCAGGACTCTGATTACGCCTTAATGTATCAACGCCAAAGACGTGGAAACATGAAACTCCTTACAGCGTGCCAGGAATCTCATTTCACCTTAATAATTATACCAACGCCAAAGACGTGGAAACATGAAACTCCTTACAGCACGTCAGGACTCTGATTACGCTTTAATGTATCAACGCTAAAGACGTGGTAACATGAATCTCCTTACAACATATCAGAATCATCACGTCACTTTAACATATCAAAGCTAAAGAAAGGGTTACTTTAAACTCCTTACAACACGTCAGGAAATGCATGTCACTTAAATGAAATAAAGCTAAAATGGTGGTTACATGAAACTCCTTACAGAATGTCAGAAATCTCATCTCACCTTAATATATCAAGGCAAAACATGTAGTTACACGAAATTCCTTACAGCATGTCAGGAATCTCATGTCACCTTAATGTTTCGAAACAAAAACAGGGTAATATAAAATTCCTTTCAGCATGTCAGGAATCTCATTTCACTTGAATATATCACCGCTAAAGATGTGGTGAAATGAAAATCTTTATAACATATCAGGAACCTCGTGTCACTTTAATGTGTCAAAGCTTAAGAATGAGTAACGTGAAACTCCTAACAGTATGTCAGGAATCACATGTCACCTTAAGGTATTGGCGCTAAAAAGAGAAAATATGCAAATCCATACAGCATGTCAGGAATCTCATGTCACCTTAAGGTATTGGCGCTAAAAAGAGATAACATACAAATCCATACAGCATGACAGGACTCTCGTGTCACTTTTATGTATCAAAGCTAAAGAAAGGGTAACATGAAACTCCTTACAGCATATCAGGAATCTTATGTCACCTTACTGTTTCAACGATAAAGACGTGGTAACATGAGACGCCTTACAACATATCAGAATCATCATGTCACTTTTATGTATCAAAGCTAATACAGAAAGGGTATCATAAATCTCCTTACAACACGTCAGGAAATCCATGTCACTTAAATGTACCAAAGCTAAAGAAGTGGTTACATGAAACTCCTTACAGCATGTCAGAAATCTCATATCACCTTAACGTTTCGAAACAAAAAAGGGTAACATAAAATTCCTTTTAGCATGTCAGGTATTTCATTTTACTTTACTATATCACCACTAAAGACGTGGTCAAATAAAACTCTTTATAACATATAAGGAGTCTCATGTGAACTCCTAGCAGCATGTCCGGAATCACATGCCACCTTAAGGCATCAACCCAAAAAAGAGGTACATGAAACTCCATACAGCATTCAGAACACTCGTGTCACTTTTTGTATAAAGAAAGGGTAACATGAAACTCCTTACAACACGTCAGGAATATCATGTCACCTTAAGTTATCAAAGCTAAAGAAGGTATAAAGTTTAACTCATGACATCATGTCAGGAATCTCATGTCATATTAATATCAAAGCTTAAGAAGGGGTAACATGAAACTGCGTCCAGCATGTCAGGAATCTCACCTCGCTTTAACTTATCACAGCTAAAGAAGGTGCAATTTGAAACTCGTTATACCATGTCACAAAAACTCATGTCATCTTAATATATCAAAGCTAGAGAAAGGGTAACATGAAATTCCTTACAGATGTCAGGAATCTGATATCACCTAAATGTATCAATGCTAAAATGGGGTAACATGAAATACCTTACAGCATGTCAGGAATTTCATGTCTTTTTGATGTATTAAATATACAGAAGGGTGACATGAAACTCCTTACAGCGTGCCAGGAATCTCATTTCACCTTAATGTGTCAAAGCTAAAGAGGTGGTAACATGAAACTCCATATGAAAAAGCAAGAACCTTATGTCACTTTAATGTTTTAAAATAAAAGAAAGGGTAACATGAAAATCCATCCATTATGTCAGGAATTTCATGTCATCTCCTTACAACACATCAGAGATCTCATGTCACTTTAATGTATCAAAGCTAACGAAGATATAACATGAAACTCCTTTCAGTATGTCAGGAATCTCATGACACCTTAACGCATCAAAGTTAAAGAAGGGGTAACATGAAACTCCTTACAGCGTTTCAGGAATCTCATGTCACTTTCGTGTAGCAAATCTACCAAAGCATCATTATCATAGACATGCATGGGAGTTATTAACTATGAAATAGATTATTTTGTCATATTCACAAAAAGACAACTTAAACATGTATTCTGTATATTTTCTTTATTAGTCGTAGTATATTTGTAATGCACATCACCTGATCTTTATTAGACTTGCAGTATTTTTAGATAAAGGGGAATTCCAGTATTATTTTTAGATGCATCACACAAACTGATGACGTCAAACAGAGGGTACACGAAACACCGTCGATCTAGCGCCTCCCTTATCTCACATTGTTTATATAATTCTAGTCATAAATAGGACAATTACAAAACAGGGTGAAAAATGCATGCGTCTCTGTGTCAGACCATCAGTAGCAAAGAACACAATGAAAATAAGCGATGTACGTGTCTCTTTTTTGTGTGTCATCCTTGATATCGTTGCGGCTGACATGGTTCATAACACACACTAAATCATAATTATTATTTTCATATTGTTGTAATTGAAAGATATGTATATGTTGTTATCTATTATCTTGTAGCTCGATATTGAAATAAATAAATATATCTAAATCTATCTATCTATATCGGAATACGCCTAGTAGTTTCCCTTTTTCACGCAATAACCTGTCACAGAAGTCACTTCTACAAATATATACTTAATTGTTTGATGAAAATTTTACAATTGGTTGTGTGATTCTTTATGATGGACATACTCTGAATACAATACAGAACTATAGAATGAACTATAGTGCCTGCTCCATTTGCTAATGGAATGTTATAGATTCGTTTCTTTAATTTCTAAAATTGCTACAATGTTCCGCCTTCCATATTTCGTTATGACTATTTTAACAATGAGTACTCATTAGGTATTGGCATTTCGGAGTAAAATAGAACAGGGAAAGGGTTAAAATGTTGAATAGAAGCGGTAATTTAATAGTGCAACATAGTCATAAATACAATTAGAGACAGTTCGCACCATAAGGATACACTTCGAAACAACGCGCCTATTAATTATTTTATAACAGAACAGAACATATATTTATTCAAATTGTACAACAATAAACATACATAACACATGTCACATAGGTCAAATGTGCATTAAGACTGACTAGCAGTAACGACTGAAACAATCAATTTAATTATGATAAAAATCATTACATGAAGGACAATTGACAATTTAGTTATAATTACTGACTATTCGGGGTTGAGATGACAGTCAGACTTACATATAAGTGTTAACAAGCGCGTTTCTCCTAATAACTACAATATATTTCGTTTCTTGGTATATTATTTCTACTGTACCTTCCGGTTTCAATATTTAATGAATGTGAAGACAGACGCAGCCTAGCAAGGTAAAATCTAAGTTTATATGACAATGTATCTAAATATGTTTTAAATCCAAAGCAGCTCTTAAAATGTTTATAGGTTATTGTCGATATTCTCATTCCAACCCTGAATGAAACAGTCCACTAGTCTTTGTTATATATTGTGGAAGGATTTCGGATTTACAGTCAATGAATCCATCCAAACATCTGCAAAAGCATTATTTTCCAGTACCGTTCTATTATTTGTTACCCAGTTTAACTCGTCATTTCTACAATCGGCTAACAAGGTATTATACACAGAAGATAGCATTACATTCTCTGATGAAACTAGTTTCAGCCTATATTTAATAATTCTAGAATAACGATTTATGTACAAGGGATATTCACCATATATACTGCATGTCGATGTACATCTTTTCACGTGTAATAACAGCTTGCAAAAATTTAGGTGTACCCTCTCTATAACTATAGATTTAGTATAACCCATACTTCGCAGCTATAATTCAAAATAGAACTAACAAATGCATCAAATAACTGACACGTAACACTACATTTTAGATTCAAATCTTTGATATTGGCCATGAGGGCATTCAATGCTCTCAGCCCGTAACCTACTATGAATTCCTGATTTAAAACAAAGCTCCCAGTGTAGTTAAAAATTGTTCCAAGGTAGTTAGAATCATTGACTATTTCTAGACCCTCGTCCCCGTATGACCAGATTTCATTTTTTATACCACCCCTGAAAACCATTACTTATGTTTTCGAACAATTTACTTCTAATCCCCACGTTTCGCAATATGTTGAAGGTCATTTATTTTACATCGATTATGCAACACGTTGTTACATCTTAATCACTCTAGGTGAATGGCATGATAGGATATGTGTTCAATTAAGTAAAAGTACCCAGATAAAACCAATGTGTCCTGGCGTACAACTATTGTTTTATCTCACATTCCACCCAACGGGGGATCGATCGAACCAGGGCTGCACTGTAAGGAAGATAATAATAAAGAACGGATTGCCAGAAGATCGGTTCTATGTGAAGAGGATGTGTAGACGAAGATTTGGTTCAATGCCGTTTGGTTCAATTAACCCTTTCCTAGCTGATAAAAGACATTGTCTGTTTATATTTGAATTTGAAACTTTTCATATGGAGCACTTGATCTTGTGGGAAAGTGTTGATGGATTTTCAAATCTCCTGGATCGTAATCAGACGCAGAGTTACTCGACTCGGCGTCTTGTCTGGGTCTAGACTGTTTGCAAATGTGAGGTCCTGGTTAGGCGGTTATAGTAATAACATAGATATAAAATGTTAATAATAAGGTTTCGCCAAACCGGGACTAAAATCAAATAAAGTGATCGAACGAATCCTACGAACGTATGTCAACCATAACTGAAGTTATTAACAGGATAAATGTTTACACCTGAACTCAACAAATACAGTCAATGCTAACTTGATCTATACCAAGTGTTTGTCTCTCCTATTTCAAGCATTATCCAGATAATTAACGGCAATCTGTGTCCAGATTGCAGATGGCTCCAAATGCAGGTTTAACCTTTACTATCATGTAATCTATCTTGTGGTGTAATTAACCATTCTCTTGCTGAATTTTAACATACATTTCGCATTCTTTACCGTTGTAAAATTACATATATCTGCACTGTGTACAAGTATTTCGCTGTGCAATCACTGCTGTGGAGTGCACTGGTTGCACAATCAACTTGTAAATAGTGCAGCCCCTGATGAGGAGCTGTCTCATCTGGGTCTGCACTATTTACAGGTAGGTATATTGACGTGAATAGCAAGCGAAGGGTTAACAACTTAGACCCAATTTGTCTTTATAATTTATTGTTCGTATAGTGACATCTTAATAACATACATTGTCTATATTATCCAGCTTCCTCGTTCTGTCTCTCAAGTATTTATACACACTGCACTATGACAAGTCTGCACACTCTAACCAGACTTTTGTCACTGACCGTTCCAAGGCGGTACTTCCATTTTCTCCCTAGTGTATGTTTGTTTTGTCTCTTGATGTTTTTATAGTTATGTACATTTGCTGTTTCCTTGTGTTGCTGTTCGGGCGGCTGCTTGTTCTGTATGTGGTGTTTCCTGCATGACTCATTTTTGTACTTTTGACATATGAACTCTCGATGATGGCCTCTGGACATAAATGATATATTGATATAATCTGCATGTGCACTCGTCTAAGTACATATTAACCCTTAATCAGCAGCAACCTTTACACAGTAGCATACTTATTATGCTAAAAAAAAACCTTCCTACAAAAATGACTTTTACTCTAAAAGTTCTTGTTCGTAACACAATATAGACCTAAACAAGTAACATCTAACTATTCTTGTCTTTTTTCTAACTTTAGTTTTTCTACACTTAATTTCTGCTATCACTTATTGTACGTCTGATGACAGTTCCTATGTCATTACGTTGTGATTTTGTAAGTTCAACACATTAACTACTAAAATTCTGGATAGTCTTCTTTGTAACTTGATTGTTGTTAATATTCTGTGTAGGGTTTCGGCTGTTAATGTTCTAACACGCGTGATACTCTGTACTCTGACTTGACATCTGATGTCCAGGTAATAGCTGTGTAAACTCAATTACGTAATCGCTCATAACTGTCCTCGACATACCATCCGCTTGTCCATAGTGTACTCCGTGTTTTATGCCCACCTGTGATTGTCATGGATACTAAAAGTTCGAAATTTTACAGGTAACACAGGTCGGCCCCGTACTTCATTCTCAGTGTTGTTATATTTTCAGGTCCTTCGGGGTCATTAGTTTTGATGTTAATCGTTTTGAAAACGCTACTCTGTTTTTACAAACACCAAAGTACTCTACTCTGTACTCTTTTGACCATAAGACACTTTCGATACCCTTGATCTAATTAAGGACCAATTCGCTACTGCAATTAAATCTACCTTACTTAATATGTCTTCTTACTGTAATTGAGTCTACATTGTTCCTGTTCCTGTGATACTCGGCCATATCACTATAACTACTTGACAACAAGCTGCCTGAGGTATTGTTTGTACCGGATGCCTGGCTATTTGTAGCTGACAAGTTTGCACTTACTGCCTGGCTACAACTGCTTTTGTAAGCGACTGCCATTTCTGTATTTTGAACTGGATCTAACACGGATTTGTCTTCGGGCCCTGAGGAGCTCGTCTGTGTTAGAGGTCCGTTGTGTACAAAATGTATTCTGAATTGATATTAGGATGCGATAATGTGGTTAACAATTTTAGCTGACGTATGATTTAGTTGAAACTGGCCTCACATTCACTTGACCACTCAAACCGTACATTTGTCTGCGTTAGTCGCGTTAAAGGTAAAGCTATCTCAGCGTAGTTTTGAATAAATTTTCTATAATATCCTGACATTCCAAGAAATGACCTAACCCATTTTACATTTTTCAGAATTATAAAGTCTGTTAAAGCTTCCACTTTTTTCGGGTCTGGTCTAATTCCTTCCTCTGAGATTATGTGTCCAAGGTATGTAGTGCTGTGTTTTACAAAGTGGCACTTCTTAAGTTTTAATTTGAGGTTATTTTGTTAAAGTCGTAGCTGCTTTAGATGATTTTCTAACGTGGAACTAAATATTAGAATATCATCAAGATAAGCTACGCTACATGCTTCTAAGCCTTCTAAATGTCCCTGCGGCTAGGTGTATCCCCATAGCTAATCTGTTAAACTCAGCAAGTCCCAGAAAAGTACTAAAAGCTGATCTGAAATTACTGTTTTCATCCAATTCTACTTTGTGATATCCCTGAATTTAATCTAGTGAAATATTTAACCCCATTTAGTAAGCTTAAAATATCATCAATCTGTGGTAAAGGAACACTAGTGAGTTGGATTATCCTGTTTATAGCTCTGAAGTCAATGCATAACCTTTCGAATGAAAAAGTAGTAAAGTCAAGCAGGAAAAGCCACACACAAAACGCCACCATCACCAAAACACCTACAGAAAGCATAGCAATTCATAGCAAGCCATCTGGTTTGGAAACTAATCAACAGGGGAGCTCCAAGGGCTACTACTCTTTCTGATAATATCAGCATCCAACATCTTATCAAGCTTTTCTTTCAGTATTTGTCTTTTCACAAAAGACATTCTGTAAGGTCTCTGCTTAATCGGTGGATGATCGCCGGTAGGAATTTTGACTTTAACATTAGGAATTTTACCTATATCATATTCAGACTTCGAGAATATCTCCTCGTTTTTCTATATGAGTTGTTGTACTTTTTCAAAATGTTGCATGGGTGTATTTATATTAGACAGACTATTTAAAATCGGCTTGTGAATAGTTAAACCATCTTCATTTTCCTGATTGAAAACCGACTCTATCATTCTCCTGATTACTGATAACCTTAGCGATTATGCAGCCTCTTTTTAATTTAATTGTTTTGCCTGATTCATTTGTGATAATTATCGGTACAATTCGATTTTTCTTAAACGCACCAACGCGGGAGCTATTTGCAAGTTAGGTCTTTCTGAAATATACCCTGTTTCCACTGAACAAACTTCATAGTCAAATTAGTTTCTATACTAGGATTAGCTTTAAGATTTCCCTGAACTTAATGTATAGATTGTAGTTTTATTTAGTCTAATTAACTGTTGCCAACTTAAATCTTGATTACTCTTGTGTAAACGTTTTTGTATGAATTCTGACACAATCCCTGTACTTGATCTTAAAACAATTAAGTTTCTTTGATTCTGAGATATTATTAACTAACACAAATTTGTCTATATTTCTTATCCATGATTCGATCAAAAGTGAAGTTTACCTTTGGTACCGATACATTTTGTAATTGATTTGCTAAACTTTCCAAAGTCTGAGTCAATCTAAATTCCGCCATTATTACAGATGAAAATAACACCACAAGCCACAAAGTGAAATGGCTTAACCGTACTCCGACATTTTCCACACCTGCTCCAGATCCTGGTCACGTGGCACCATAAACGCCTGTGTGGCGTAATCAACAACATAGACCCAAGTTTTCTTGATGATATATTCTTCGTATGTAATGACATCTTACTAACATACATGGTCTATACTACCCAGCCTCCTGGTCTATACTATCCAGCTCTCTCTCTCTCTCTCTCTCTCAAGTACTTATACACACTGCACTATGACAAGTCTGCACGCTCTAGCCAGACTTGACATATGAACTCTCGACGGTGGCTGCTGGACATAAATGATATATTGATATACTCTACATGTGCACTCTTCTAAATACACATTAACTCTTAATCAGCAGCAACCTTTACACAGTAGCATATTTATTATGCTACAATCTGCACTCTAAATTTGGTGCTATTATGTCTACCCAAACATCATTATTCTCTGGCTGGCCTTTTATATGTGGTGTAACCTGTTTATAGGAGGAAATTTAGAATATCTACAAAAGTTCGATTCTACGCGTTGTCCGTATATAATCTGCACACGTGTAGGATGTATTCCAAAATGTTTTTATAAATAAAAGTTTTGGTCAGAAAATCATACCTCTATTATCTGCATCTTAACAGCTTTCAAACGGTATCGCGAAATAATCGCCTATTACGCCGGGAGATATAATTCAAGCTCCCAATTAGACTTTAAGTAGTGGCATTGGTCCATTGTAAATATTAGTTCCACATGTATCCATGTATATAGCATATCAAGGCCAAATAAAACACTAGTGAATGCTGAATTGTTCATGATAAAAACAATACTTAACTCTTTTGCCGCCATGGATTGATTCGTGTTTAGCTTTGCTAACAGTTTAGATTTAGAGGCACAAACTGTTTGACACTGATTTAATATATTTCTGTAAGGCGATTGAAAAAAAGACCCGTTTGAAACCTGAAGCAGATGACAATCTTCGCGGATGGAATTTTTTGGCACCGAAAGGATTAAATATGGCAAAATCTGTATTTGCTATGCCCTACAAGGTTTGAGGCATATACCTTTGCTATTGTCTGCCAGTATACAGTGAAACCAGTCTAATGCGACCAGCAAAAAAGTGACACATTTCACAGTGGTAGAGGCAGGTGGTAGCTTAATGTAGGACGATAGTTATGCAGAAAGGAGCTTTCTGCATAATTTTCGTACAACATTAAGCAACCACCTGCTTATAAAACAGCTATGTTTATTCATTAAGTGTTCGCATTAGATGGGGTTTACAGTATAAGCGCCTGTCTAACCACTCATACAACAATGTGAGGATTTACTGCAAATCTTCACGGATGATCAACGGTGATTTGAAGAGTCTCGTAAAGAAGGAAGGAAATGTTTGTTTTGACAATTTTTTTTACCGGATTTGTGGCCACAAAATGATATATTATGAAAAGTGTTTAGTTTAGAGACACAATTGCCAAGAAGTTGGGACGTTTGTGTCTTATGAACAATGAGCGAATGCGTTTTTTGTCCTTAAATAAGACAAAATGGTAGATATAAGTGATACAAGTATTCCACGGATTGATTTTTCTATTAGGGAAACACGAACGGTTAGTTTAAAACTCTGGAAGAGCAATATCTTAAAGTACAGTTGAACTTCGATATCTCGAACTTCAAGGGACCACATTACATTAGATCGAGATAACAGAAGTTCGAGGCTTAAGTTCACAGCTTAATGCAATTCTAAGGTAATGCTGAATGCTCCTTTAGGAGCGTTCAGCATTACTTTAAATATGCATTAAGCTGTTACACGTGTCTCTAGATATGCATAGTAATACATTTTATAGAAATGCTGTATTGTAAGTTTTGAAAGGACTGAAACATTAGTCGGGGCTATCCCGAAGTTCGAGTTATCTGAGTTCGAGATATCGAAGTTTAACTGTATATAAATATGCAGACACTACAGTAACTCCCTATAAAGCGTTTTGTTTAAACGTACAACAAATATCACTAGCCAGTTAACATTCAACGTCAATTTCATTCTTAAGGTATTCCAACCCTAACGGTTACAATAAAGCACATTCAATTCAATGTTTTTTTTTTCTTGAATGGCAGCCATTTCTGAATTATTTTGCACAGTTATAGAAATTGTTACCATGTAGGTTTGTTAAAAACACATTTTATACCATTACCCATTGTGTCGAAATGGTGACAAATCTTGAAACAGGTTAAGTATATACAAATCACACTTTGTAAAAGATATTGATTTCATTTCGCTTTTAATTCATATAATGCAAATACAAAAAAATTCAGTATTTGAAACATTTGACAATTTTGATGAGCTTACGGCATTTTTGTGATTTTTCTTGTTCGGTTTGAAATCTGTAATTACTTAATATATTGTTTTGTCAATACAAACCAAAATGCCAACACTTTAAGTTTTATCTCTAATGTATATTTGATCAAATGAGGTGAATAATAGATACATTACAATGCAAATTAGAGAAAAAGTCACCAAAATGCAACCTAACCCCCTAAAAATATGGATGCGGAATTTTCATAAAAAATCAATATAATAGTCAGGCAAACTAACATCATTACTTCTTAATGAGGAAATTAACCATCATGAGTATGTTGCTGCTTAAAACTATGTAACAAACATTCTAAAAATGCATATTGTAGCAATACTTTTCAGATAGTAAACAAAATACTATAATGGCAGCTCGGAAAGCCAATATTACAAGTGAAACTCACTTTTCAAAAGTTTGTGCTTTAACCCATTATCTCATACTAGTTTTAGATTTAACTCCTATCAATTTACAAAATCAGACATTTTATTAGTGAAATGGAAGAGTTAAAATAGAGCATTTGATCCTGTGGAGCAAATTGCACTATTCGTCGCAATGGTTTCAAAACGTATCTTTACAGAGCACGTCAAAATGTGTCAATATGAGGGAACGGGTTACGTATAGTAGCACCATGAGACAGTTCAAGTCATTATCATTAGAAAAGTTTCACAATCTATCCATGCAAGAAACTTACGACAAACATCAACGCCTTCAATGTTGGTGTATGAAATAGACAGTTTAGGTATCTTAAAAAAATGGACAGTCGTCTTTCGTATATCCTTCAACATCTCATAAGTTTGATGAAACGTATTTGTGCTTAATTACCACACGTGAGTTCGTTGTAGGACTAAGTTTCGATTTCTTTTTGAAACGACCGGACTTATTGCGCTCTTTTGGAGTCATGTTACAAAGGGACTCTACTCTAATCGCTTTTAGAATGCAGCGACGAATGTAGAAGTATTCTGATTAATCCGGAGATTGCCCGAACATTTCCAACCGTTAGGGATGGAATATGTTAAAGTCATTGAAACGGTTAAGGGTTATTCCCGTCCCAGTTCAATATGAACATTACCACCAACACGGTTACCCACACATATATGCATTTCTGCATTTTATGTCATACTAAAATTACCATGTAAAAGCTAAGCGTATCAATGTATCTTAATCCCACACTTGTGCATCGTCATCATGATAAAACGTATCTGGATTAGTCATTAGGAACTTATTGTTTTAAATCCATTAGTACCAAACAAGTATGTCATTGGTTTGATAATGTAACAGGAAGATATTTCCGAATTGTACATCTAGACGTCGTTTGTGATCACTGCTCATACAATACTGTTCTCGACCTGCCCATTGTCAAGGGAATGGCAACACACATTCTTATACGTGTTTTTATAGCTACTTTGATGTGCCATGACGATACATGTAGCATCTGTGAGGTCGGTTTCACAATATGCGAATGGGTAAGTTGGAAAGAATGGGGATCTTGCAGTACCACTTGTGGTGAAGGAATAAAAACAAGAATACGACCAGTGTGTTGCAAAGGCGGCTTAACCCTTGATGAATGCTTATTGGCATGTGGACTAAACGGTGATGCCAACACAGAGACTTCAGAGTGTGGTTATGTTTGTGTCAATGCAGGCTCAAGTGAGTACAGTTTTTAATCCTAGTGTCTATGAACTACCAATTCTGTAGCCGCCATATAATATAAGACCCCGAAGGACACAGGAAGGACTTGTTGCTGATCATAGCCAGTGATTGCTTTTTTACTTTCTTCATTTATCGATAACATTAAAACGCAACAACTGACACCAGCTTAGCGCAATAAAGCAGATGAGTTCATGTTTGAATTAGTTTTTATTACATCTTATCTTGGTAAGCACAACCTGAGAAACTCGGACTTACATCAGGACCCAATCTGATTAACACTCGGTCAACAGTTACTTAACCCTTTCCCTTATATTGACGACTTTTGACGACTCTGTAAAAGTCACTTTGTGAAACCATTGTGATAAATAGAGCATTTGCTCCTATATGAGCAAATGCTCTATTTATCACAATGGTTTCAAAATACAATATTCTAAAATTTTCCTTTTCTCAAGTTACTGCTCCTTTTCGGTAGATTTATTCAAAGAGGTTGTATCTAAAAATAGCCTATGAGGTAATGGGTTAAACGCTTGTACGAATCACAAGTAACACTATGCAACAAATTAGAGTTTTGGCAGAAATAATTTATAATACGTATACCCATTCCCTTATGAATATTCATGTAGAAATTATTTTACGTAATGAATATCAATAAGATTTTTTTATAATTGTATATGAACACAGGCCATTAGGCTCAGGCGGAATCTGTAGAATCAGATCTATATTACACCATAAGCAAACAGAGCAGACCCTGCTCAGACGGCTCTGTGTGCAGATGCGCTTACATAAGGGAAAGGGTTAAGCGTTAAAATGATATCACAAGTAAATTTGCAATTTAGTCTTCAATTGAGGTAATTAGATATAGCGAAGCATTCGAACGATGTGAGTTTTCTTTATTTGTCGTAAATATGTAAAGCCGTGTGTTCGTTCTTTACAGACTAAATATCACAGTTTATTTATTGAATAACTTCCATGTAGGCAACCATGTCATTATAAATATTAATAATCTGAATGACTATAATTGTATATAAAGAAGGGATTTAGTGGTTATGGAAGAAATCGTTGAATGAAATATAAATGTATATGTTTTCACAGACGAACAGAACTGACTACAGGGGCCGTCTTATCTGGATTTATTCTGTTCGCAAACCAGCTCAAACGCGTAACTATAAAGTAAAGGATTAACGCAAAATTCTAGACAGTCTTCGCATGTACGCTATGTCTGATCAAGGTCTTTGTCGTTCCAACTGTAGCAATTACACATTTAACCGAGCAAATTATTTTTACATTTTAGCAAATTGCCGTTTCGATTTTCAAGCTATAATCAATTCATCTACCAAAATACAATTAGGGTGTCAAATAGTTTGGATCCTGATGAGACGCCGAGTTACTTGCATAGGTATTCACTCATCCGTCCATAGCAGGCAAAAAGTTAAAATCAACACGATGTATAGCATTTAATAATCTGACCAGTGAACGCATTGTAGCAAAGTATCCGCTTTAACCTCATATATGTTGCATCTTTCTTTCTTCTGGCTCGTACAATCATTTCTAAAACAAGTTTTGTTTCATAATAAACAGAAATCGGGTTGGCCAACAAGTTATTCCAACTACAGTGAATATAACGTAGCAAAAAAAGACAGGCTAAACAAATCACAAATATCTTCAAAGAATGAGAGTGCGTGAGAGGGAGAGTGAGTGAGAGACAGATAGAGAAATTGATAGATCAAGACTGAGAGATAGAGAGGGAAAAAAGAGCGAATCAGAGAGAGAGAGAGAAATAGAGAGAGAATGAGGTGTTCAGTCTGCAGGGGAAACTGGTAGAAAATAGAAGAATGCAAGGACATTTTCACACACATAATATTACCTTTCCTTATAGGCTATGTTTCAAATTGTGAGTTTTTACAGGGTCGTCAAAAGACCATAATGTGAGAGATTGGTAAGTAGCTAATAATTTAGATCTGGTCAATATATCCAGCGCAACTATTAAAATACATGTATAAATATATATTTGATTATTTAGCATTTCAATCTTTCGGATCTCACTATGTAATGTTGAACTGCTTCAGGTAAAATACAATGTTGCTCATAAGAAAGGGCATTATCTCCAAAAAAGCAGTAAATCAATATGTAATGGATGGAGTACCCTTGTTTCATGAAACAGTTGTATTCGTTGAGCAAAAACTAAAATTAAATGACGAGCAATAATGGAACACTCTGAAAATGACATTACTGAGTTTTTTAAACATAGATAGTTATGTGATTTGTCTTATAACTGTATCAAAATTGTTCCACACTTTAACTGGGGATTGAATACATGATCTATTGAAAAGGGGGGTTCTAATTTGGACATATTCGAGATCGTTCCTGTTTCGGCGTTCATAAGGAGTAATATCTCTTTTTTGTGGTTGAATTAAATCACTTAAAAAGATGGTACTGTTTTGTTAAGGCTTTGGACATGAAGCACTATTTTTGTCTTTCTCTTCTTTTATGTAGATACTCCCATCCGCATTGTCTATAGAGATTGACTAGATAAACATATCTAGTTAGACCAGTAACTATTGGGGCAGCTTCATTCTGTATTTTTCCATTGACTCGGTGTCGTTTTAAGTACAGCCATCCCAAACGATAGAAGCATATTCCAATATTTGTCTAATATATACATGTAATAAAAATATGTGGTTTAGCGCGTCTCCTGAGAGGGTACATTTTAATTTTCTCATGATATTTATAGTTTTAAAAGCAGTACTTAAAAATGTTTTCAATGTGGACTGACCACCGACCATTATGTTTAAGCGTTAACCCATAATGTTTATGACAATCCACAAAATCTAGTTTAGTGTTCTCAAAAATCTGCCTGGGATTCATAGCATCCTTTTTCAGAGATAATGGTATAGCCATTGCCTTGACCGCACAGAATTTTCCTGTAAGTCATGGTTCAGCATCCCATCATTATCTTGAACGATAGAAGATCAACTAAACAGGAATTTATCATCAGCATACAGTCTTGTAAGACATAAGAGTGAATCAGTTATATCATTGACATAAATGAGAAAGCATAAAGGACCGAGAAACCATTGACGAGTGTCGAACAGCTTGGACCCTGAAGGAACGCCGTGGTACTTAGTGTCTCATCTGGATCCAAGCTTTTATATGAGGGAAAAGATTAGATAAAACCTTGTGCAATAATGAAGTGACATTATGTTGCAAAATGTAGTTTGTAGTTTATGTTAAGTTAACATCAGTAAAAATATAATAAGCTAATATCGGATGCTCTTTCTGTCATAACAATTCATACCACCACGCCCATGATATTAGATTCCGTAAATGTGTAATATTGTACGGCCTTATATGTCATGACCGCACAACATCACACTTGTCACCAATTAACCTTACTAATAGGTAAATCCTTACAACTCTACACCATTTAGATAATATTCTCCAGAAAGAAGATAAAATGGCGGAGGTTTAATTTCTGCTGTGACATATACAGATACGAGACTCGACTGCAAAAAAACAAATGCCCCTTTTAAGAAGGGTGTTCATCTAGATAATTTCATACCAAAACTTTTATATAATTTTCGTTAGTATACATGTATGTATATTCATATTGTGAATTTGTCACACTTTATACTCATTTTTAGCAGACATCGTGTAGCTCTCACTGTAACAACAATGCATTTTCTGTTTTCTGCCTTGAAAAGTTAAATATCATGTGTCGTCTACATAATCCGACTCTTATCAATTTATTTATCATTGTTTCCAATTAGAGGGTCAGGCATACTTGACAGTTATGGCGCTAGATTTTGTTGTACAGGAATTTAGACCTACAAGTTAGATCAGTTGCTGTATATTGGCGACACGGCGTGAAACTGATAGCGGGCATGATAGTGTTCATCATACGATATTAGTCATTCTCAGGGTCCATGCTTATAAAGCTTTTTAGTTGAGTTCGTTCTCAAGCTTTTGATTGGTCAGATTTGAGTTCTGAAGCTTTTGATTGGTCAGATTTGAGCCAAAGGCTCAAATCTGACCAATCAAAAACTTGCGAACGATCTCAGACTCAGACAGTTTTATGAGCATGGACCCAGGTCTTTGTCATTGGAGGGGTTGTTTGCTATATACTGAAATTCGCAATGACAATTTGCAGTAATTACATTATATTTGCCATTATAGTTTATATGCTCTAAGCATTATTTTAAACGAAGTGATTGAAACATTAAGATGTAATTAGGTGACACACAAAAGGAAGAGGGAAGACACACGTGTACAATGGATTGACTCATATAAGATGACGAAGACACTTGAAGCTTCAGCAAACACTTTAAACATATTCCTGAACAGACACATCAATTGTTGCCAATTCTACTTCTGGATACAGTTATTGCTTTTATTATTATAAGTATTATTATTACATATTTTTTATTAGCAGCAGTAGCAGTAGTAGTAATAGTAGTATTTGTTGTAACAGCAGTAGTAATAGTACTAGTAGTAGTCTCGCTGAGTAGGGTTTGATTGAGATTATACATACATGTATTTGGGTATTTGGCACCACCACTAATATTGATCGCGCTCTGGCTAATATAATTTTATGGCGAACCTTTTTGAATAATGCATTGTGCAGCCTTTACTCCATAATTGCCTTTCTACGCATGTCAAAAACGAGTGGACCGAGATCACACAATCTCCTATAGGTGTGATTAAATATAATTTAGATAGGATTCTACATTTGTGCTATGACCAAACACGTTCGGTGTGCATGTGCTATTTAAACAATTAATCTAATTAATACTCAAGATGTCATTATTTCTTTCATAAATATCATCGGAGTAAAGGCTAAAGTACCCTGTCCTTTAACGGGTTTCTTCAGATATTTGCTGATTTAATACTATATGCATGGCCCAATATTCGTCTACTTCTGATTCTGAATGAACATACAATACATTTACGTTTTGTCTTCAGGGTAATGCACAAAACGTTTTGTCTTCAAGGTACTGTCACAATAAACGCATTTATCCGTTCTCCACTCTTACAGAATGCACATATGGGCGATATGGTGAAGGTTGTAAATACACTTGTAGCAACAATTGCAACGGTGGTTTTGCAAATTGCAATCATGTTAACGGACACTGTCATCAAAACTGTACTAAAGGATGGGACGGCGAACGTTGCGACAAAGGTAAGAGCTATTAACTGATGATATGGTTAACAAATTTGTTGACATATTTAAACCTCATTTTAAATCAGTCTTATCTTATGGAAAATGTTCGCTCATTTTCACTTGAAATAAAACCATTTCGTCACAGTCTGTGATGGACATACAATTGACCTAAATGGACAATCAGCATACATGTATGAAGTTGAAAGGCAGTCTATAGATAACTAATTTTACACTGACTTATATCCATTGAACTAATACAATTTTATGAAGATTTACTTGAACAGCTTTTATCCTCACCTGTCAATCGAAATTTTCAGTTCAAGAACAAAACCGGATAGCAATATCACAAAACATACAGAACAAACAATTCTACACCATTCTACTTTTAAAGATGAAGTTCATACAATGAACACATATTTTCGATACTATCATAAAACTTGGTATTAGTTAGGCTCAATAATTATTATGAAAATTGTCAAAATTCGTTTTGCTAGAGCTTGTTCATCTGTTGACGATTTTAACAGTCGAAATCTCATTTTAACTTAAACGTTGCTTATACAAGGATATAGATACAATAAACTAAGAAAATATTTCTCTAAATTTTATTATCGAAATCACTCACTTATTGACAATTACGAATGTAATCTCAATGTGCTCCTGCGGCACGGTATTTCACATCCTGAATTTTATGGTGATGTGATTTACAAACTTCGTAAGATTATCGGACATACCAATTTTCTCACTTTTTTCATCAAATATGTTAAAAAAAATCATTAAAAAGGGATATGATCCTATAGTACTACAACATACTGCATGTTTGGTTTTCAACCCTTTTACAGTTGGCAATCACGCTGGTCTCTTTGCATGTACGCCGACAAGAAAGGTTTAATACTCCATGAAGGCGACCTCTTAAATCGGGAAACGGAAGGAGGACGTCGGATATTTGTATTATCTCCTTTATTACTTTCTACAGTTACTCTGTTTGCAGCTCAATCATTGAGTACACTAGCGATAGGTGGATACATTTTATTACCCTTAAATATACTCGTTTTACATGCACTTTAAATGTATTCCATTCTCTGCTAAACAAGTTGATCGTCACGCTATTTGACTTCATGTTGAATCATTACAAACAACAAACTAAGGTCAACACAAATGATAAGAACTAAGACAAAATCAAAGATTCGGATATGCAGATATGCGCATGCCATTCGGTTGTTGTAGATTAGTCGGAGAGGGGATACGTTTATTTACATTGTTTGACTTTTAGGGTGGGGATAAAATCAGTGAGAGGTTGGGCGTCCTTAAACCAGTTTAACCCCCACAAGTCACTCTTATCACTGACCGTTCCAAGGCGGTACTTCCCCCATTTTATGTTTGTTTTGTCTTTGTGCGTCTTTTTATGTTTTTATAGTTAGGTACAGTTGTTTTCTTGTGTTGCTGTTCGAACGGCTGTTTGTTCTGTATGTGGTGTTTCCTGAATGACTCATTTTTGTACTTTGCCCATATGATACAAAATAAATCGAATTAATCAATACATAATGTTAGTTCTACATCAAAGTATTATCGGCATTTCCATTCAAATTGTTCGCATTTTGCCGATGATCACCAGATCCCTCCATTATTTATGTAACAGCGTTTCTCGGAAGTGGTCAGAGAGGCATGAATAACGCGAACCGATACCAAACTAAAACCCAACCCGAATAAAACATCTTAAATCTTAAAACATAAAAAATATATTCCACCCTTAGCTAAACAATTTGATCGTCACGCGATTTGACTTCATGATGAATCATTACAAACAGCAAACTAAGGTCAACCCTAGTGATAATAATTAAGACTAAAACAAAAATTCGGATATTAACCCTTTCGTCGCCAATGCCGGATCTGCGATTGCCTATGCAAACAGTTTGGATCTAGATGAGACGCCGAGTAACTCGGCGTCTCATCAGGATCCAAACTGTTTGTTACTGTTACTATGTTTTTGAAACAAAAATGAAGAAAATCAAATGAATGAAAATTTGTAGCAGACGACAAAGTTAGCAGACGACAGAGTTTGGCAGCGAAAGAGTTAAGGATATTCACACTATATACGCATCTCATGACAATATACACTATAGAACAAATGTCCAGATCAAGGACTTTATGAAGGACTTCATAAGATTAGAAAGTATTCAAATTAGAACATTTACGATGATTTTGATGAATTTAAAATGGCACATTTTCAACTCTTAAAAGTACAAAAATGAGTCATGCAGGAAACACCACATACAGAACAAACAGCCGCCCGAACAGCAACACAAGGAAACAACAAATGTACATAACTATAAAAAATCAAAAGACGCACAAAGACAAAACAAACATACAATGGGGGAAGATGGAAGTACCGCCTTGGAACGGTCAGTGACAAAGGTCACTAGGGGGGGTAAACCGGTTTATGGGCGCCCAACCTCACACTTATTCCATCCCCGCATTAAAAGACAAACAGTGTATGTAAAAGTATCCCCTCTCCGACTAATCTACAACAACCGAGATGGCAAATACAGTGGTAAAGTGCATGTATAACGAAAACATTTAAGTGAACAAATTGTATCCACCTATCGCTAGTGTACTCAATGATTGAACTGCAAACAGAGTAACTGTAGAAAAGTAATAATAAAGGGTACGACAAAAACGAAATAGTACAGATATCCGACGTTCTCCTTCCGTTTCTGGATCTAAGAGGTCGCCTTCATAGAGTACTAAACCTTCCTTGTCGGCGTACAAGCAAAGAGGCCAGCGTGATTGCCAACTGTAAACGGTCTTAAGTAGGTATTCGAGCAGTCATAAAGCCAGCCGCAAATAGCAACATGTAACCATTAATTAATGGTGTAATAAGCCCAGAAAACCCAGGCTTTGTGGACATTTTCACTGTTTAGAAACTGCGCTTCTGTTATGCTGGGGATGAATCGGATAATGTATTGTTGTATTCATTATGTGCCTATACACAGACGTGGGTGAGGTCACGCGATTGCGATTTGCCACTGACCGATCCAAGGCGGTACTTCCATCTTCCCCCTGTTGTATGTTTGTTTTGTCTTTGTGCGTCTCTTTGTGTCATTTGTATACATGCACATTTGCTGTTTGTCGTCGTAGTTCTGTTTGGGCGGTTGTGTGTTTTGTATGAGGTGTTTCCTGCATGACTCTAACATGTACTTTTACAGAGTAAAATGTCTGTATTAAGATGCATGAGAAATATGTTTTACACATTAATAATATCGTTTTGAAGTTTCGGTTGTTTCCATTATGAACGATTATTCTGATGGCTTACATACGTACTATTCTCCAGTTGTTTAATTTGTTTAAGTTAAATTTGGTTTTATCAATGAGGTTAGATATATATTGTATGGCGACGGCTGCAAACAAACTGTTGAGTAGGTGTTGGAAGCTGTAATCATGTGAACGGACACTACCAACAAAACTGCAATGACGGATGGGAATGTAAGGGGTTCAGGGTATCAAGTAGACGAGTATGCGTGATAGTTCTTCTATTTATTGGATGACACACGATTCTCTGCAAACAGAGAATAAACATAAATATAAAGGTACAAAACTCTCATACATACTTATACAAATATAACTAAGTATCTGAAATCAAACAGTCTGGATCCAGATCTGACATACAAGTTAGATCTATTCTGATCCGAATACACACAGTTTGAATATTCTTACTATAAAAGGGTAATTACAAATCTTTCAGAACACGGCATTCAATAATTCTTATATCATCAGTAATAACACATATGTATGTGTAACATATTAACTATATAATATTAATTGATATGTTTTAGAATACAAGCTAAATACATTCAATAAACAGTTAATAAATACAATTTACCAACAGATTTGAATAATTTAAAAACATGCATAATTTTATTATATACATGTTTACTATTAAGTGATTTAAAGTACAAAGTAAGTCCTCACTTTGATCAGATCCCTTATTACTTGTTTATAAACTTCGTTCAAACCGTAGATAAACAAACTAAAAAAAGTTTACATCCGTGACGTAATTCAGACGGTGTTACTTAACGTCACACCAAAGGCGTACAACGTCAAGTAGCGCTAAGTTCGATGATATGTGAAGGAACGCAAGAGCTGACGACAGTTCTTACAGGGAGAGAGTAGAGTAATAACGATCAGTTGAAACATCAGTGCCTTAATTTGCTTACATGTTTAAACTTCACTTAACCATCAACCTCATACCAAAGCTTTTATGTACCTTTGCAAATAGAACAGACTCTATCAAACGTCTGCAAGCGCCATCTGATCAGAGTCTGCTCTTTTTGATGGTACATGTATATCTGAATCTACAGGTTCCGTCAATACCAAACAAGTGAATGTTCTTATGTCATTATGAGTACTATTCATGGTCTCATTTACAACATGAATAAAGGGTTAAAATGTGTACTGTCTTTATTTCTGTAACGACTTAAGAAATCCCCGTATGTAAAGATCCTTTCTGCTATTTTAATAGCATGAGAGGGTGTGGCGGTTGAAAAAGATAGCCCGTACTTCGTTCTCTGTGTTGTTATATTTTCATATTTCTGGTACTTTGGTAATGAAAAGTGAATACTACTAAAGCTGACGTTTATCGGGCGGGCTGAATAGTGATGCAATTTTAATGATGTAATCTATGTTGTTATCATTCTCTTGCAGATTATGCAAGTGGCATCTCATCCGCCTCTTACATCATCTAATGTGTCGCGGTGCTGTTTGGGCGGTTGTGTGTTGTGTATGCGGTGTTTCCTGCATGCCTCATACATGTACTTTTACAGTCGTCGACGAAAGTGTCGATTTACACGGTAGTTAGCCATACTTTGTGAACATTAATATTATTAAGTTATACCAACCGTTCTAATGCTACCAAAATTGATATTAGCAACCATATATAAATTTATCTAGTTGACTGAAATCATTGTCCGAGTGACAACAGTTTGGATCCTGACGAGACACCGAGTTAACCCATTTTCTCCAAGTGGGTTATTCCTTGTTTACATATTGGAATAGTCCATGTTTTATCTGAGGGGTGTTTGATCTAAATTTTCAATTTCGTTTTTGTTTATATTGAAATTCCTATCAGCAAACCGTGTAAACTATGATCAGACGCCGCATTATGCGGCGTCTGATCTGAGTCTTCACTGTTTGCCTACGTCTCATATCTGGGATCGTGGGAGCAAATGGGATAATAGTCGTCTCATCTGGATCCAGACTGTTTGACAATGTAATCGCATAGTCGTCAATATGGTAAGCCGTTTTTGTATTTGTTAATCTACATAATTGAGAATAATTTATTCGTTATTCATTTCCATCGAAGAATGTAAAGATGGACTTTATGGACACGGTTGCGAATATACATGCAGCAACAACTGCAAAGGGGGCTTCAGAAAATGTAACCATGTCAACGGACACTGTGAACAAACCTGCATAGAAGGATGGGAGGGCGATCGTTGTGACAAACGTAAGAGGCAAACTATTACTCCGTCTAAATAATATCATAAAAATTGATATTTGTTATGTTCAATCATTATTGTAAAGATTGTCAATTTGATTTTATATCGAAAAATGCCACAGATACTTAGAATAAGTTTTATTGCAAAAAGAATATTTTCGAACTTAATCGAACAATTAATGAAACTAAAACACGAACAGAACAAATACTAATACATTACCGACTAACATATACAACATATTAAAGTTGTGTCTTTGTCTGTGTGTTTTTTCTGCTGGTGTTCTTGCGACATTCTTCTTTTCAGCATATAAACAAATGGTTAATGTAATAAAAACTTCACAATTCTAATTGTTTACGGGGGAGCATGCCCCAGGCTCCAAATTGTAGAAATATTGATATAGTATATACCATACTATTGCAAATATATTCTACAATAGGTGTTGATTCATTCACATCACCTTGGTGGATTTATCCATGGCTTATCTTTTAACCGTTTTGATATTCCATAGAACATGCAGCTGACGCTGTAACCAAGGAGAAAGTGATTTACTTGATTGGAGCAATAGGTGGCGCTGTGGCAATTCCGTGCTTAGTCGCTGGTCTAATTGTCGTCATTGTTCTATACAGAAGAAAGACAGAACAACGGTAACCTTTAACCCTTTATATGTCAACCCTTTCCCTTATGAATATTAATTTAACTCTTTGCACGTGAAGTAATTTCTCGTCTGCAACAATTGTCGTCTGCTTCAATTCTTAAAATAAACTTTCTTTCATTTTTTTGCAAAACTGTGGTCAAGATGACAAACAGTTTGGATCCTGATGAGACGCCGCATTATGCGGCGTCTCATCTGGATCCAAACTGTTTGCATAGGTAATCACAGTTTCACCGCTAGCGTGCAAAGAGTTAAGAAATAATAGATCATGAATATTTATGTTTTTGTAAAGGCGTGTGTACATAATACCGTTTTGATACTTGTAGACACTGTAGAAGTCTATCCATTATAGTTTTTCTTAAGCAAACAGGGCATACTCTGATCCTACCAGAGTAGTCTGATCTGGATATATTTTGTTTGCAAAAACGTTCACACGCGTATCCATGGAATAAAGTTGTGTTTTTTTTTAAAAATAAAATAAATATTTATAGACATGAGAGCATTACGTTTATGTGTTAAATTTTTATGATATTTGATAATAGAAGTGCATGATTTTAACCCCACCCAAAGCAAACAGAGCAGACTCTGATCTGACGCCCCCTGTGGGAGCTGTCTGATGTGGATCATTTCTGTTTGCAAATGCGTAGAAAGGCGTCTTTATGGAGTAAAGGGTAAATGAAAACATTACAACAGTGGCACATAGTTTGGACCGTGAGGAGTTACTAGGTGTATCGTATGGACCCAAACTATTTCCAAAGGTAATCACATACATGGTATGGGCACCGAAAGGGTTGATGCCATTGACATTTACAGTAAAAACACCCAAAACTGGAATTCTATTAGAGTATATTTTAGATACTTTTAGGCAGGTGTCTGCTTAATGCAGGATAAAAGTAACACGAATTGCTCCTAGAGGAGCTTTTAGCATGGCTTTTACGCGGCATTAAACTGCCACTTGTCTCCAAGACATATAAATCTGGGTCCTCTCTATTTATAAACCCGTACATATGGAGTTAAGTATTAAAGTAGTAGTCTCTACTTGCAATGCGTTTTACAAAATGCCTAACAATTTCATAACCTTTTTTTATATGGTGAATAAGTATATTGCAAGAAAATTACTAGTCGAATAAACGCCGTAGAAGACAAAACTTTCATGTGTTTGATATCGAGGACCCGATGTATTTGGCAATATAGCAGTATTTATTCGGCTCGCTTCTTAGTTTCGTTAACTGTTCGACCAAGGCCTGGATTTTGTAGTTCTGAAACAATTGTGATAAATAAAGCAATTGTTCCTTAGGAGCAAATGCTCTATTTAACAAAACGGTTTCAAAAATGACTTTTACAGAGGCGTTGAAAGGAGTATTTATGCAGGACAGGGTCAATATATCGCGTTTAGACAGACCTGTCATAAGTTCGTCTTCTGCTGTTGGCAGCGTTGTTATCACGGTGACCTTTACACTTAACACTGAATGTTTATATATCTAGGATGGTCCAGCACACAAGCGAAGGAGAAGATGAAAACGACTATGCGGCAATGGCGATGTCTGAAATTCCAGTTTTCAAGGTATCAAGGTAAACCTTTGTTTAGTTTACAGGTATGTATATTGACGCGAATAGCAAGCGAAGGGTTAAGGTGCAGGTGACAGCTTAATGCAGGGTATAAGTAATACAGAAAGCTCATGTAGAAGCTGTCTGCATTACTATTGGCCTGTTTTCAACTACCACCCATACTTAGACCCATACTTAGACCCCTATTTGATGATCACTTAAGACAGGTTTTACTGAACGTATGTAAATAGTGAAGACCCAGATGAGACAGCTCCTGCAGGAGCTGTCTCATCAGGGTCTGCACTATTTACAAGTTGATTGTACCAACCAGTGCACTCCACAGCAGTAATTGCACAGCGAAATACTTGTACACAGTGAAGATATATGTAATTAAACAACAGAGCATGGGTAAAGAAGGAGAAATATTTTTTTACAATTCAGCAAGAGAAGGGTTAAGACTCATATATTCAATAAATGACTAGCCGCTATGGACATGTTCTACTATATCAACCCTTTCCCTCATATTGACGCATTTTGACGCCTCTGCAAAATCCACTTTGTTTAAACCATTGTGATAAATTAAGCATTTGCTCCTATGAACTTTACTAGAGAAGAATGTAGATCTGTGTAGGCAAGTGGCTGCTGAATGTATGATTTTATCTTGCATTAAGCAACCAATTGTCATAAGGACCGATATGAATACTAATTTTAACGTCCGGTTAAGAGAGGTTTACTGTATTTTATTTTCACCTTACAATTTGATTTTCTTTTCAGATGTGCATAAGGCGGAGGCTCTGTATGTCAACCCTTCTCTAAATACTTCATAAAATGGACAACTGCAGAGTTTTAGTCATTCATACCATCTCAGATATAACCAAATGCTTAGGATGAAATGACACATTGCACAGCAAACCTCTCTGAAGCGGCCATATTAAAAATTGAAATGGACGTTTTAACCCATCCCATCCTAGGTTATTTTAGATCCAAACTCTTTAAATTAATCAGCTGAAAAGGAACATTTGAAACCATTGTGATTATTAGAGCATTTGCTCCTTTGGAACAAATGCTCTATTTATCACAATAGTTTCAAAAAATGAGTTTTACAGAAGCGCAAAAAGGCGATGAGGGAATGGGTTAAATAAATTAGCTGCTTAATACAGGATGAAGTATGCAGGATGAACTAATGCAGGATCGCTCATATGGGAGTTGTCTACATTCCTTCTATCCCGCACTAAGCTACCGTCTGTCTATGGAGATTCAGGTTATACGTGGTTTTGGTGATCGCTTTAACTCATTCCCTCATATTGACCTGTTTTCACTCCTTTTATCCCATACACACATACTGGCGCATTTTATCGCTTAGTACTGTACCAGACCGTCATTTATACTTATTTGAATGTCTGGTTTAGAAAGGTTTTTATATACTGTAGAACGTTTCGTTTGCGACGCCCAATTTTCCCCGTGTCCCTTCACTGAGTGGTCGCTTTAGACACGTTTACTGTACTCTGGAGAAAACATTTCGGCTTGCCAAACGTTTCTGGTATTATCCTCCCAATTTGACCTGAGACTCGATTCATTTTCGGCGTGTTTATCGGGATTGTTGGTAATTACTCAAAAACACAGCAAACCAAAAGCCGGTAATAATCATGCTCCACGAGGATTGTACATGTATTCTAATAGCGCATTCTGATACCTTCGGAAAGTTATCCGAAGATTACCGACGATAATAAACGGAATATGCATGAGTCTCAGGTCAAATTGGGAGGACAATACACGTGTGTGTAAACAGTAGTCAGAAGATCACCTACATGTACAATAGCTGGGATTTGGATTGAATAGATTCAGTGTACATATCTAAATGGGCAACCATAGGGAAAATTCCGCCCTAGTGTCACTCTCATCTTTATGTCGAGTCATTATATAGAGTAAAACCTCGATTATGAGAACATTTAAATACGTATGATTATCAAGTTTAAAACAGTTTGCAGCATGATGCAGGATAAAAATGATGCAGCTATGAACTTTGTGCATGCATTTCACCTTACATTAAGCAACGAAACGCCTACAACGGTCTAAATAATTTCGAATGATCGAGATTTTCCTGATTGTGTATATACTTTATATTTCGAATAATAACATTTGCTTGTCGCGCGTGGTGTTTTTTTTTATCTTGCTTTAACTCAAAAACATAATGTCTGCTCAAATTTGGATCTGGTGCAGTTTGACTACTTCCGATTCAATCAACTGTTTTAGAAACCATTGCCCTAGTGTCAAACAGCCTGGATCCGGATGAGACGCCGGGTTACTCGGCGTTTCATCTTGATCCAGGCTGTTTTCCAGTGGTATCTACGTCACGAATAGCGGAGTAAGAATTGCCTGTAATCTGCTGTACACAAGTTCTCATCTAGAGGTCAATATGTTTTGTTACTAATGATTCATTCTAGCTCTTGGGAAATAACTAACAGGGTACCACACAGTTAGGGTCCTGGCTTGGAGAACAGTCTGGACAAGGACGAGACGCCGAAAAACTCGATGTCTCATCTGGGTCACAGCTGTTTGCAACTGCCAGTTATGGCATCGCGGTTTTGTGCAATAAAATAATTATATTTTGTATAAAAGCTTACTATGCATTAGCCATATTCCTTTCAGAAATTGTTCTTACTCGATTCTTACTCTCCGCAAGCTAACGTCAGGTCTGAGTTATAAAAAAACATATTGGACATCGGTTCACGTGGTGCTTCTCATGGATGCACGTTGTTTGAAACTATTTTATTCTAATGAACCAAGTCCCATCATTACTTGAGAGTTTACCTGTGGTAACAATGTCTCACAACGGACAGCTTCCTGGGAGCAGATAATTAGACTTAGGTGGGAATGTCTTGTAAAAGGTTTTATGTTATGTAAATGGCCTGTAAGTGTCATTTGAAGAAATACTGGTGTAGGACTTTTAACCAATCATCTGGCGAATATTCAATAAAGAAATAATGATAACTGGAATATCAGTTAGACCGCTTTTAACCCTTCCCTTCATATATGATCAGGATATGCTGTATTTGCTATCGAAAATTTAAAAGATTTGTTTCTCTTCTTTCTAAAATGGCTACAAGGTGTCACTTTCCATAGTTTATTATAACTATTTTGGCCATGG